>OY755239.1:23749260-24349260 GCA_963576725.1 Azorinus chamasolen
GGGCGCCTTTTTCAAAGATTATCATGTCAAATACACGTCACATTTTTGTTACGTGCATTCAGCCATAAAATCAAAGAGAATAATACTTTCGGTTTAAACCGAAAGTAGTGACTTTCAAAAGATCAATATCAAGCTTGTAGATATTTCTAGATGATTATTATTTGAAGAAGTTGTTAATAAGTTAATTTTTAATACGTTTGTAGGTGGCGGTGGTCTAGTGGTAACGCGCTTGACTATCAGTCCGGAGGTCCGGCGTTCAAATCCCGGTCCCTCCCGGAAGACGCTTTTCCGTGTCTCCCATCCACGCACACCCTCTCCACCCAGGGGTTAAAATGGGTACATGTAAGGGTCACTCGCCGGTACTGTGGCTGCATGATTGCGCCATATGTTAGCAGTGCTCAGTATTGTAGGCCAATGACTCAATGACCAGGGGAGTAAATGTACAGTCGGCTGAGCGGTCATTCGGACTGAAAGTAGACTATAACTAGGTACTTTTTTTAATACCACACATCCAATCATTCTATCCGACCGGGGCAATTTATTCTCAAACTAAACTATGCCAAACGCAATGTTATCATAATTAGCCAATGGATTCTCCAGATAGTAAGTAGCTAGCAACATAAATGATGATTTATTTGATGTGATTGGACGACCAATCAATGTGCGTTCTCATAACATGCTATTAGTAAATGTTAATTATAAGTTTTGGCATTTTATCGCCTGAACGTTTGTTTCTGCTCATTAGAGCATACCTATACGTTACCCATAATTACGTACAATGTCTTCAATAAGCACTGCACCACTTGTAGACTTACTGACCATTAATATATATTCGATTCCTCCGGCAGGTCATACCTCACAATTACTAAATCGTCTTCGCGGTAAGTGGGTATTCCATCTACGACTTAAGCATTAATCCATTATCGTGAATACGGCGTTCCAATCTATTTTCCTTCCTTACGATGTCAATAAGCCTTGGAGAAACATTTATTAGTTTATCACTGTAGTTATACATTCTCTGTGGCGAGCGCTTGATACTGTCTGCATTTCAAAGAAATTCGTCGAGTTACATTCGTCATATGCCATATTTGTAACACTTTACAAAAAAACGTATACTGATCAGAGAGGAAATGATATCGAAAAGCATTAGCATGATATCGCCATGTTTGCGCATTTCCTTGTATTTCGTGTTTAGTGAATGTTTTTTTTCCAAATCACGAAGTTACGACACATGTTTACATTTCAGCATGTTAACCCTTTCAATGCTAGGCACGAACCGCTAGTTTCGTCTCCAAACAGTGTTTTCCAAGACGAGAAGAGGAACCCACTTACTAGGGTTTGCACTATTTGTCATATTACACTTTTCTTAAAATATATCCCTGATTTTTCTCGTTAAGATTGACCTTTTGGATATTTTGGAAAGGGTTAAGCAAAATTAGAACATACGTCAGGTAGGAAAGGCAACATGACAGTCCAATGCAACACCAGAAGTATACAGTTGAATCTGTCTTAAGCGGCCATCTAAGTATGGGTCTGTAAGACAGGCAGTAGCGTAATGAAGGTCAAAGGTAGAGTTCATATAGGAGGTTTTTTATATTACTTTAGCCCTGCATTAACCCTTCGCTTGCTGAATTTTAAAATACATGTCTCCTACTTTACCCCATGCCCTGTTGTATAATTACATATATCTTCACTGTCTACAGTTATTTCGCTGTGCAATCACTGCTGTGGAGTGGACTGGTTGCACAAACAAATTGTAAATAGTGCAGACCCTGATGAGACAGCTCCTGCAGGAGCTGTCTCATCTGGGTCTTCACTATTTACAGGTACGTATATTGACGTGAATAGCAAGCGAAGGGTTAAGAGCAACCAACTCATATGTTGATAACACGAATAGCCGTCTAAGACAGATTGTAATGTATGTGTCTTTTTTTATCAAACATTCCTGCTTCAATTTCAGAATACATTACATGCACAATATGTCTACAAATTTGTTAGTAATGATACATTTAGTTTAGATCCTGGTGAAACTCTTGATGAGGATATATTTGCTCGTAACATGCTCACGGTAAACTGCACTGGAGTATGAATTGTGTTTATTACAGTTAATTGTTCACCCTAACGTAAGGTGTCTTACATGCATAGACACAGGTGCGCGTTATTGCACAGAGAAATGCTGGTGACAGTAACAGATGACATATGACTGACCCTGATAAAAAGTAATCGTGGCATGTCAGCAAACTGCTTTAAATTTTGATTATTTGCATGCAAAAATGCAACCTATCAATCTTATCCACACTGGTTGCATGAGCTTTTACAAAGTAATTATTAGCATATAAATGCCTTTTCTACCTACGTGAATCACAAGAACGTGTTAACCCTTTCGCTGTCAGCGCCGGATCTGTGATTACCAATGCAAACAGTTTGGATCCAGATGAGACGCCGAGTAACTCGGCGTCTCATCAGGACCCAAACTGTTTGTTACCGTTACTATGTTTTTGAAACAAAAATGAAGAAAATCAAAAGAATGAAAATTTGTAGCAGACGACAAAGTTAGCAGACGACAGAGTTTGGCAGCGAAAGGGTTACGTGCCATGCACGTTCTAACTCTAAAGGCAATGTAGATGTTTTACGTATGTGTTTTTTGAGTTGGGTATTACGGCGATATAGGCCTTCACTTATATATAGTCCTTAAATGTGAGTTTTTACTTCTGATCATGCAATGTATACACGTGCAGAAAATAATGTAATATCCTCCTTATTCACATTGTGATGTAGTTGGGAAGAACAGCGTTGTATGAATTGGGATGTTACTACTGTATAATCTTTCTAAAGCGGTTGATTAACCCATTACCTCATAGGCTATTTTTGATACAACCTCGTTGAATAAATCTACCGAAAAGGAGCATTAACTATAGAAAAGAAAAATTATAGAATTTTGTAGTTTGAAGTAATTGTGATAAATAGAGCATTTGCTCCTATAAGAGCAAATGCTCTATGTATCACAATGGTTTCACAAAGTGACTCTTACAGAGTCGTCAAAAGTCGTCAATATGAGGGAATGGGTTATTGCATGGCGAAAGCGAATGCAGAAATATAGGCACCACCTGCATTTAAGAACGACGCTTTTCTCTTATTTAGAGTATTTACTGTATTTGAAAAGCATAGAACATTAGGTAAATACAATTATAAGCCCGACATCGTGACGTTTGATTTGAACTGGGAGGATTTCGTTTTAGCGGTCTGACCGTTTGTTGATAATTGGGAACTATTTAGACAAGTTGGCTTCCTTCTAAAAGGAAGCCAAGGAGAGACCTGCAGCAGGGTTTTTATCGAACATTGCTATATACAGGGGCCGTTTGACAAGGTTTTGGCACCGGATCGTAATAGGTTTCTATAAATAACTATTGTGCAAATCAAGTAGTACGTGCGTTATAAATAGAACGAAGACGATGAATAGCAAACGCCACTGCTTAGGAGATATATAATTCTTTAATCGTTGCAAGTACAACGAAAAAAAGTATTCTTTGAATCGGAATTTATCCAGTCAGCAAGCTTCTCTAGTGACGTAATAAAGGGGAGCGGATAAACTTAAGTTTCTTAGAATAAAATAGAATATATATTAGGTTTTATTTACCAACCATGGACCCTCTCGGGTTACAAATGAATGCATACTAAAACATTTATGATTAACATAATTGACATGAAACTAAAGCATGTGTATCATATCTTAAGCACTTATTGGTAAATCACATATAAATAACAACATATTTTATTCATCTTGCTTCCTCGCGAAGCTCTAAGGCACATGGACAGACCAGTCAAAACATTGGTTTATGTATCTAGCAAACACTTCAACGTGAGCTAGATCCTCCTATTAGGTTTCTTCCGGTAGTATCTAGAAGGTTTATTGGGTTAGTGGTAATACTAGCCGTTTCTAAGGTATACTATCCTTAACAATGTAAGTACATGTATTTCTATTTTCTGTAAATATGCATATGTTGATTGAATAACGGAAAAAAATCACCAAAATAATTATATAAATAAGAAAAAAGAAACAAAGAGAAATATATTTATTATTATTTTTTTATTTATTTTTTTTTTGGGGGGGGGGGGGGGGGTATAGTTGGATTCGAACCCACGCCGAGTTATACAAAACTTAAACTGAAACGCTTTTTCTCCAACGGCTTAGCCCGCTCGGCTACTACGCCACCGATGGTTATCAGTGCTGATTTATCACTTTTATTAACTTAATCCACCGCTGGAGAACCGAGGTTTTAATAAGAATCAAGTCGGAAAGCAAATATTATAGATAAAACGTACACTTTTCCATTCTACTCGCATGCTAATTAGATTAAGAAGCTCTTAAAGCGTCGGGAAATGGCATAGACCTAAAGAATATGTTCAGCTCCATCGATTTATGAGTAGGTCAATCTAAAAATAGAAACTGAGCCTTCCATTAATCAATTTTAAACGGAATGCAAAAATCATTGCACTTTGTTCTGCGATAAAACAATCATGTCTATTTGAATTAAAATATCGGCAATCTGGATTCAACTGATCCTATTTTTCAAATTCAATAACGTTTTCTATAAATACTTTAATATTCAAACTCCTTTGTTAGTGATAGTTTGACTGCGTATTTCTATATAGCCAAAACTCGCGCATGCGAATAGCCACAACTCGTCCCGTCCGGTAGACGGCGATATTAGTTTTACTATCCCAATTCAAAACTCCTTGAGATAAACTGTAAACCATACCAGAATACGCCGATATCCAATTCCAACACTGTGGGGAGACATGATGGTCTCTCCAATAACAACATGAAATAGTCATTGTAAAACTGGTATCTACGGGCATGCGTATCATGAATTACTGAGGGCATCCGTTACTTATGATATGTGCCATATGTTGCTATAGAAGTTAATTGATAAGTGCATATGTCTAAAGACAGTGTGACACTATCAGTGCCAAAGAATGAATATACGAGCAAACTGCCGCTACGTGTACTAATACATGTAACTGAATTAACTAGTATCGCTAGAAATTACTCTCTCAATTTGGCTCTGTCAAGTTAAAGTTACCTATATTGTTTATAAACTTTATCCTACTATTCCAGAGGGACCCCTGTTTATAAGCAGTTTTAGACCCAGGTGACATGCCTCATCAAGATCCAATCCGTTTGACATTCGATTAACTTTTTGTGTAAAAGCTTAATAGAATCGAAGAAGTCGAAATTGGACGAGATCAAATTGAGCAGGTATCATGTTTTTCACAGAGGGGTAAGTGGCCTAAACAAACCTGTTAGCGGTTGGTTCAGTTTCGATATCTTTGCCGTGTAAATGTACGAGAACCCTCTGCCAGTTCAAAAGGAACTGATGTGTAACTAGTCATATATGTCAGGTGAAACATTCTCATTTAATTGAGTCGTCCCCATTGTCCCATTAACTATTTCGGCGCCAAATTTCTAATTGTCGTCTGCAATCCAAGTTTGTTAAATCATCCGGTAAAATAAGGAGATATGCTAAATAAATGCAAATTTCAAAGGGATAAAGAGTCTGAGACAAAAAGTGAAGTCCTTGAAAAGGCGTCGTCTTATCTAGGACTACACTATTTGTCGTGGTGAATTTTTGCGACATTCGTGGGAAAAGGGTTAAATAGACACATGCAAAGTAGTGCATACGCCGATCAGAGTGCCCCTAGAGGAACTCTCTGATTAGAGTCTGAACTGGTTGCTTAACCCATAGATGTCAATGACTTATGTCAGCAAATAGTTTGTTAACTGTAGCAACTCCTCCTTCAACATTAAAACGGATGGATTAAAACAGAACTGAACGGATTTTCCTTAAATGGTTAAACATACGTTTCGAACGTCTCTGATATGTAGTTATTGGAACCAAATCCATTAAGGAAATGTCAGTTTTGTAGATTCCTAAAAGGTTTATCAGACTATATCTATACCACTTACAGGCACAATTCATGAATATTATTAGTTACACGTTTTTTTGGCAGGGTGTACGGGCTGGTATGACCGGGTTAGATCCCGTAGTTCCTGAGGCGTTAGCCGAAGGAAATACGTGGTCTAACTCGGTCATACCAGCCCGTACACCCTGCCAAATTACCGTGTAACGAATTTTATTACTAGTCAGAGATCCGATTTACCTAATTAAGAAACGAACAACTCTTATTTTGCTGACATTAGATCTCTAATTGCATGACGACATGACAAAGAAAACATGACGTCATCACAGAGCAAATATGACGTCGTCTCAGAGCAAGTTCTAAAGAGGAATTGAAACTTCACTTGTAAACATTAACGGTAACACGTTGTACTGATGAGTTGAGAGTGTTAAATTGGGGAACGTATGAGGTACAGTTTTTTACGTTTATTATCGATTATTTGGTCGTAATCCATCCAGAATTATTGCAGTAAGGACGATATGAAATTTCGAATCGACGCTAAAAATAAAAACAAAACGAATGACGTCACGCGTCAAATTTGAATAAGTCTGTATTCTCAGTGGAAGCCGCTGAGTACAGTATTATACTACACCCCGGCAGATTTTGACAAACTGACCAATCAAATTCCAAGGAATTACTCTGACTGGTAATAATATTCAATATTTACTCATTCATTCACTATATTTGACCCTTTACTCCATAAATACGCCTTTCTACGTCAGTGCAAACAACATACCCAGATTAGACGGCTCCTATAGGAACCGTTTGATCAGGGTCTGTCCTGTTTGCTTATGAAATAATATAGATATGATTGTACAGTTTCTGCAATGTCAAAATATTTTGTGTTCAAGTTGTATCATTTACGAAATAATCTAATCAGTGTGCATGATGTAGTAATATTCACATAAACATTCATAAAGTAAATGGTTAAGAAACACCTAATCTTTTTTTCTGACCTCATCCACTGTTTTATAAATCCAATAAGGGACTAATACACAACAACCACATTACCGCTATTAACACTGTCCAAGACTTCCAGAGACTATCGATGAGTATCTATGACTTGTCACACAACTCATTGATCAGTGTCCATGAATTTTAAGTCGCAGACGATCGTATCCTAGTGTTAATCCTAGTGTGACTGGGACATGTCATATATCAAACAATACTAAACCAATAAGATACACACATCCCCGGTGCATGGATACCACAACAGGCACAGACTGAAAAGTCATTAAATATTCTGAAAACATGTTTTGTTGGTCCCTAACAAATGGTTAGCTGTTATTTTAGCAAGTGTATGCCTTTTCTCAACATTTGTGCTAGTATAAGGATGATAAATAAAGTATTACTTAATAGTCTGAATGTTTGATAAACTGTAGGCGGCGGACCCTCAAAAAATGAGAGTCAAGGGACACTTACAGCTGAAGAACTATTTCAAGTAACTATTTCATATTCAAGGTTGACCGTAGTCTGAACGTTTAATAAACTGTAGGCGGCGCCTACAGTTTATCAAACGTTCAGACTACGGTCAACCTTGAATATGAAACTATTACTTAATAACATTGAATTGCTAACTGCACTTCAGTGAACTTTTTATGAGTGGATAGAAAGTCTGAATTTTAGGGAAAGACAAAAGTAACCGGTGTTATGCATTAAAGATAAAATGCTTATGTACATGTAAGTCCTTTATTTAATGAGATGACTTTACAAAACCAGAATCTGGTACTGTTGTTACTGTGTAAATGTCAAAAATATTTATGGAACGGGTGCGCAGGCTGTAAGAGCCATGCTGTACGTAAATCGCATTTTGTTACATTGTAAAACAAAGATCGCGATGTTTATAGGACACGGGTTGGCTGCTTCAGTGGGATCCTCATTGGTAATTATTCATTTGAACGAGGTTTAAATAAGATTTTGGGTTCAAACGATACTCAAGCGTCAAAAACACACTTCAAGGCTTCTGGTAGACTCCCAAAATGGTTTTATGGGCTATAAGTGTGAAATAATACGACTAATTTAGAAGAAAGCGGTGTTGATAATAAGGTTTTTACATTGACTGCCGCATAAGAAAATCACCCAACTGTAGACTAAGTTGATCTGTGCCCTTTGTTGACCTACTCCACACATATGGTCGGATTTGCAAGTGGTATCATGAGTAGGTGCAAAACACCTTAATGGCTAGCTTTGGTTGTAATTCTGCAGGATTTCAATGAATGTAAATGCATGACAGGTACAGCATACGCATTCATGAAGAAATGTTTTTGAGAGAAAATGACGAGAGGGAGGAAGAGAGAGCTACACACACACAACCACACACCCACACCCACACACATACACAGAGATACGCAATAAAAACCTTATCAGACGGCTCCTATAGGAACACGGTCTGCTCCGTTTGCTTATGAACTTATATAGGTCTGATTCTAAAGTTGTGTGTATGCAAAAACATCCGGTAAAACATTTATCGTATACAAAATAACTTAATGAATATGTGATCAAATCAAGAGTAAATGTTCATATGGAAAGGATCAAGATGCGGCGCTAAGTCTTTTGACAATTTATGTGACACTCCTTGTACAACCTGATCAGACGTTACGGCAGACACTGTTCTCTATTATTTGCAATACCTAAATAGTGGGGTTTGTGTTTATTCCTCGAAGCAGGATATTTACTGGGTATATTAGTTGAAACATGTTCCGTCTGATTCTTTGTCTCTGGTGTTTAATTATATGAATATGTTGCGAAACTGCCACAGACAACAGTCGTACCACTCAGTACGTATTACATTTTATACGGCCCTCAAATGTAATATTAAGTCCATTGCACAGCACTCTCTACAATGATTAAATAGGTCTTGTATATAAAGTCGGAATTTAAGTTTCAATATGCAGATATCGATGTGAACCCTTTAACATACCTACCAACAATGTATATACCGACTGCTAAATGTTACCCCTAAACCCATTCCCTCATATTGACGACTTTCGACGACTCTTTAAAAGTCACTTTGTGAAACCATTGTGATAAATAGAGCATTTGCTCCTATAGGAGCAAATGCTCTATTTATCACAATGGTTTCAAACTACAAAATTCGATGTGAACCCTTTAACATACCTACCAACAATGTATATACCGACTGTTAAATGTTACCCCTAAACCCATTCCCTCATATTGACGACTTTTGACGACTCTTTAAAAGTCACTTTGTGAAACCATTGTGATGAATAGAGCATTTGCTCCTATAGGAGCAAATGCTCTATTTATCACAAAGGTTTCAAACTACAAAACTCGATGTGAACCCTTTAACATACCTACCAACAATGTATATACCGACTGTTAAATGTTACCCCTAAACCCATTCCCTCATATTGACGACTTTTGACGACTCTTTAAAAGTCACTTTGTGAAACCATTGTGATAAATAGAGCATTTGCTCCTATAGGAGCAAATGCTCTATTTATCACAATGGTTTCAAACTACAAAATTCGATGTGAACCCTTTAACATACCTACCAACAATGTATATACCGACTGTTAAATGTTACCCCTAAACCCATTCCCTCATATTGATGACTTTTGACGACTCTTTAAAAGTCACTTTGTGAAACCATTGTGATGAATAGAGCAATTGCTCCTATAGGAGCAAATGCTCTATTTATCACAATGGTTTCAAACTACAAAATTCTAAAATTTTCCTTTTCTCTAGTTAATGCTCCTTTTTCGGTATATTTATTTAAAGAGGTAGGATCTAAAAATAACCTATGAGGTATTGGGTTAACCGCGTGTATACGGAATAAATTATGCAAACAGTGTAGAGCCCTTTGACCAGGGACTGCACTGTTTGTCAGAAAACCATCATTGTCTTCAGTTATAAATTTCTGAAAGGGATACACCAGTTTTAATGATTCAGCGGATTAAGGGTTAATGAACCATGTGAAGTTTGAGCCCCTGGCTTAGATGCACCTATACCTGTGCATGTTGTTTGAGTTAATCTGCCATGCAAGCTTTCTCGGGTTTGTTATTTGTTGATCTAATATTCTGAATATTTCATTAATCATGCTTATTCTTTTACGCATCATAAATGGGCTTATTCCATGAGTTGTTTGATGATAGACCTGCGTAATACGTCATTGATACCATGGTTGATTATGCATGTAATAATATTCTTTGAATCTGTGTTGTTTATAAGAGAGCATGGCATCATTCTATTATAATTCATATGATAATAGCTGTTACGTTTATATGACGAATATATGTTTTTAAGTGTGAAAGCAAAGTTGGCCTGGTACCAATGTGCAATGCCCACGAAAAGTATCGATGAAACATGGATATTGTCATATATTAGAGTAATTCAAAACACGAGGTATGCTGTGATTGTGTGATGCCAATCACGTTTATTTTTAAAACCACTACTACATACCGGTAGACGTGAGTATGTTTATTAAAGTACGGCACTGATGCATCCTTAGTGATGATATATCTGCCATATAAAGCAATACTTAGATGGTAGTGCAACCCATTCATTGACCTCCAAGCGTCTGCAAATTAGATGTTCGTGGCTAAAGTGTATAATCTCAGCGAATAACCCTTTCAATTTTTTATTCATAATGGAACAGCTCACCAGGGCTTAACTACAAACATCTTTTGGATATGAACAACATTGTTAGATGTACACAGTACATACTTTGATCGGAGGACTCTTCAGGAAGCCCTATGATCTGAGTCTATAATGCTTGCAAATAACAATGAATGCATATCCCACACTCAAAGGGTTGAATGTTCCTATTTGTAGGTGAAATCGCACATCTATGTACCCTGAGCCAATCTAAGGCTGATTAGAGTACTTTATTCTTAGAGATTATTAAGGAAAGAATAAAACCTTCTAATTTGGATCCGTATTGCTTGCGTATGTCCTAATTAGTAACACTGGGTACAACATGGCTTTGTCGGAACATGCAGCATGTCTAACACAGTCTAGGAAAATGATCACTGCATTTCCTCTGTCTGTCGATATATTCAAGATAAAGTTTGCATTTTTTGGTTTGAGGAGGTGTTCCCTGGTTAAAATTCCCTTCCACAAATTTAAGGAGGCTTATTTTCCTTTTGTAAACTACGTATTTTTCTATAGATCCTCAATGGAATAAAACATCACATTTGCAAGTGACATGTGTTTTATACTTTACTAGACTTCGACCATGATATGTATATATTGTTGAGTGTAACTTCGTATTGATATATACAAAGACATTTATTATTACTATGAATGATATGCTATGTAAAGGACAAGGTTCAGTTCAGCTCAGATAAGTAACTAGTTGGTAAAATTGTGTTCATTGTGTTCCTTCAGTAAATCGTATCGTAGGTAGATGCCATCCCTGAAATAAACATGGAAAATTTCGTATTAACGAGATAGAATGTATTCATTATACACTACATGCTGTTTTTGTGTCATGTGTATGTTTAATTAGCAATATCTTGTCCTCATACGTGTTACACATATTCGCGATGTTTAATATCGTGATGATTTCATATTCCAATGTAGAAGGTTTAGGATACCAGCATAATAATTATCTATGTTAACGCAATTGGCATTTTACTCAGCTTCGTTTTGAAATGCCTTTCGGCATAAACAGCATAATCGGATTGCTGATAATTAAATCTAATACTGATATTTTCGTCTGAGCTGATTCTTAATTGACCAGTTACAATTTCAACAGAACCTGTCTTAAGTGACCTTATATGATTTGGGCACAGGACTCTTAAAAGTGGTTGCTTAATATCGGGCAAAAGTAATACGGAATGCTTCTATAGGATCTTTTTGCCTTACTTCAGGCCTGTATTAAGCTACCACATGTCTTAGAGAACCATAATTATATCTCTGTCATTGCCGCGGAAGTCAGATTCTGCTATACTTGACAGATATGCATGTAAGATATCAATATAAAATGATTAGTTGTTTAAAAGGGCACACATGAATCAGGCATAGGCTAATTTATACTATATACTGAACACTGATTTGAGAATAAAGTTCAGTATGAATACATGTGAGCTCAAACAGTTTTATACCTCATTAGAAGCATCAAATAAAAATCGATATAAGCCAGACATTACCCGTCCTCATTGAACTAGTTAACGAGAAAGTTCTGTATCGAGCTCTGATTATGTAATGGTAATTACCTCAGAAAATTGGCCGTTAAATTGAAGCTGTTCGAAGTCTGGAGATTATTGAAATTAATCATGCTGGAACATGGGTTAATGAAGATGAATATGATTGGTGATGCGTGTAATAATGCTTTCGTCAATAACGGGCGCAATGGTTTCAATATTAGTTATCAGCTTTTCCCCCTCCTTGCTAATAAACCAACCCATGGCAAAAATAAAACCCGAACAGAGCGTATTTCAGTCTGGTAATTTCAAAGACGCATTTTTCTTGATTGTAAATCAATACACTTTCTGTAATGCAATAAAAACAGCGCGTCAGCCAAGGCCGCTTTGTAAAGTACTTAGAACATTATGCAAAGTATTACAATATTTACAGATGCAAGATTTGTATGTTGCCTTATTATTGCTAAATTGTGTAGAAACACCGAGGACGTTTGCAAATGGTTAACATCAGTAGGTCAACTTCACGTTTAGTCACGCTTTTGCCACGTGTTATCCACGAATGCTCAAAGTTCAACGGCGCTATTCTACATTTGCTTACGCTGTAGTTTTGTTATGCTATGTTGCGAAGCCTAGCTTGAGGTAGTTTCACAATTTGAAATAAAATCCTATTCGACACCGTGAAATTCAGTCTAAAAACATTTCTCCTGCTTCACCTTCACGATATAGATGTTTCAGATATGTAATTAGAGAATCGAGCTATCTCACTGATACGTCTGATTGATGGGAATTCGCTTCATACAGACACTTGTTATCGCACCTTTGCTGTGGCCTTGACATTGGGCTTGAATATATCGACCGATGCATAACATATCTACAGTTTATGGTTAATTAGTGTGTGAGTATGTTGTAAACTTAAACAAAACCTGACATACTTAAACGTTGGATTTGCATATTGAATTAAATTCCTAATACATCATGGCAAGTCACTGACGTACAATATATCAGGCTTGACCGTGGATAAAAATTACATTATGTACTGGTTAATAATGGAATATAAACATTGACTTTGGAGGTATTGCAAACAGGTCATAATGCACAGCGTAGTACTCACAGGTGTAAATTATATAAAAATTAGTGGATAGTTATGGAACCAAACTTGTGTTAATACGACTATCAACCTTGATTATTATTTCCCGGTGTATTTTCATTCCACAGAACATAGACCTAACGGTTTAATAGCATATCTGTGTGTATTAATTTTATTATACAGATGCCCTACGAGGGATTGTAATCGATTCGTGTATAAGGGGTAAACCAGACGTTCGTAGACAAATGTAAGGAAATTTACACAAATCATTCGATTAGTCTGAAAATTTATGAGTATGTATTTTGATATCCCTATGAACAGTTTTCAAAATTACATGCAATTGATTAATGCATGTACAACGATATGCCGCACGTCAGAATTCCAAAAGACGTCGCCACGTTATTTTAAATTAAAAAGTACGCCCCTTGTGACGCCGTGCACTTGCGATGTCGCTTGATCCATTGATGATACACTTGATCAAACCATTTCGTTGGATAAAAAATAAGGATTTTGATTGATTCCAATCTTAATTCATCAAACTCATTAAAGTGTTTGCCTTTCAACTTGCATTTCAATTTAGGGAAAAGTGTAAAATCATACGGCGCGGGCTCTAGTGAATACGGGGATGAGCATCCGCCTCTAGTTGAATCTGAATTGTCGTCTACACTTCCTGTGATGCATGCTCGGGTTGATTGTCCTGGTATAAAATGAACCCACCGTCATGTCAGTCAGGTCGCTTCCTAGCTAATGCTCTAATGAGTTCACGGCGAAAAACTTGAAAAGTTATAAATATTATATATAAGAAAGTTAAAGAACCGTGATTTTATCATAAAAAATAACAATGTCCGTTTTAAATTATCGCAATGTTTCATGTTGATTATTTAAATATACTTGTTATTAACTTAACTTTAACTTAAATGAGACTTAATTTAAAATGTTTCTCTAAATAAGCATATTACTGTATATTTGAATAATACATGGAATCGACTGACTGTCCTTTTGGTCCGGCATAGTTTAGTATTACTCCTTTAATGTCAAAAACACAATAAACATGTGTTTTCCCATGGACCTGGACATTTTTGCCTTCTCTGGAGGTGAGGAGGGGCGGGGGGTCACTCGACTTCAACTGAATCGACTGTTGTTTTGGTTCGGGTCATAATAGTAAAGCAAACTAATGTTTCTCATTGTTGCAATAAGTTACAGTTATTAGCTTTAATTGCCTTACCAGCAACACTCACTGATCCAGTTAGAAAGCTTCCGATACCAATATTTAATAAAACGTCACGTAAACGCCCAACGTATTCAAGTAGCACCATGGAATATGTTAATGTAAGAAGACAGACTCTAGACAGGAGTTCATCTCCTTCATACATCTAATGTATTTCTTTACATAACTTCTACGAAAAACAACCGATATCAGAGCGTCTGCCAGATGTATTGGTGAAAAGTATTAAGAAATTAAGACTGACATATGTCCATAGAATAACCATTTGCTTCGTACACTAATTTTGCGTATATTTGTAAAATGAGTAGACCCAGACAGACCTTCTATAGGAGCCGTCTGATGATGGTCTGCTCTGTTTGATTATGAAGTTATAGGTCTAGCTCTATAGTTTCTACCCATATTAACTATTCACGTGCACATGTAATATCATATCAATCAGCTAATAAACATTCACGATGTCATTATTCATGATATGAATAATGAACAGATAAATGGTTAAGACTTCTTAGTACAGTATAAGACGCATTAAATGACCATCAAAATTATGTTTGAGTATCGGTCTGTAAGGCGGATGGTATCTTAATACAGGTCAGAGGTAATGCAAAAAGTTCCTATAAGAGTTTTCTGCATTTCGTTTGCCGTTCATTAAGCAGACTTCAGCTTTATAAGACTCCTATGTTCGTATGTGGTTACATTCCTTCCAAACGGAATATATAGCTTATTCACAGTATCAGCCACCTCTGACAATATCAACATTGACAGAAACCTTCAGTGCGGGAAACGTGACAAAAAGTACAAATATGAGTCATGCAGGAAACCCCACATACAGAACAAACAGCAACACAAGTCATTTGCAACAGTTTATACCTAGATGTGACGGCTCCTACACTGAACACAAACATTTGCATGCAACAAATCAACACATGTAACAACTCGACACATATAGCAAAGAAACACATGTAACAAATAGACACAGACCTGTGAAAACTAACTGTCTGTTAACAAAGAGACACATTCCCAAAAAATATATTACTCGCTATTATTCTTCGACCGAATACAGTAACATTATAAAGGACATGTTTATGGCCAACTCGTTTTTAGTTCCTTTGATGTCTTGTCTGAGACTTCACCTAATAAGTAAAAACGGTTATTCCTTTTGTGGCGCACAATGGGATGATGCACACATTGCCTATCACAAATTAGATCTTCACTGGCAGACATTCTTCATTTATCATCCCGGTTATTCCATTCAGAACACACTATGAATAAACGTACTTCTTTTCGCACACAAGCGAACTTGCTAGCGAAAAAAACTTGGTACAGGATGTAGGACGAATTGTACGATTTAATAATAATGTCGCCTGATCAAATGTCGGCGTTAGGTTTCTTTACATGTATTTTCTAGATCAAAACATTCAATGAGTTTAGGTTAAACACCTCTTCTGCGGGTGCTAGAGATGCGTGAGTAATGTTGCACTTTTAATGACTGCTTTTGAAGAGACTTCAGCTGCCCACTTTCGCATTGCTACTTTCGAAGGAACTCCAACTTAAGGGTTTTGTTATCTATTGTAGCTTCTCAACCGATTGTTTTACGAATATTTATTTTATATTAATATTTGCCTTTCATTCCCTCGTCAATATTTCATTTCATTGGAGAACATGAAATTGGACAACGGTAAATCGCGAATCATAGCCACTGATGCATGCGTCTTCAGTATAAACTCAATAAAGAAATAAAATCTAAATTTATGTAGTTTGCAAATGATAATATGACATTTCATCTATCATAAGTGTTTTCTATCCATCAATATTTCCTTGTTTGTAAAACATCAAAGTGACGGACATTAATGAGTTTTTATGGAAGACTCACACCATACTTTTCATATGAAAAGATTGATGTATATGGCAATGAGGGTGATTCTGTCTAGAAATGTCTTTTACAAAGCTTGAATGTATGAATTCGCAGGAGACTACATGATATTACACTCATATTAAACTACATTTATCAAGTATAACTACTAACAAACGATGTAGACCGGGATCAAAGCGCTCTGGTCTGGATTTTCACATTTTGCCATTGGCAATGCACTCGTTTCCCGCAATCAAAGTGTTAAGAACGATGTGATCAAATTACACTAAAATGAACGGAAGACATTCTTTCTAATGTCTAATTACTGTTTCCAATGAGCTGGAGCGATGGCAAATACTGATCATCGAACATTCATCGAACACATTTGCAGCATTTGTGTCTCCAGATCACTGGTTTCATAAATATCGCTACCAAATACACATTATATGTTTATGTGACAGGAGGTCTATTTAAAAATAAATTTTAGCAGTAAAAGGCCGCACACCACGCAAGCTATTTGCCAAACAGTCTTCATAACAGTAAATATATTACTATACGCCGTGCACATCGGAAGCTTTTCGCCGTACAATCTTCATAACACAGTGACATATTCGCCGTACACATATTGTTTTTCTTTTATCAAATTCAAAGCCAACTTCAACTCTGGCATAAGAGCGTGTCTATTGTATGATGACAAGGACTGTATAAAACCGTGTGTCGGAGGATACGAAAAGTGATTGCGAATACGTTTTTGACTTCTTCGCTGCTATTTCGGTTGAACCAATCCGAGAACAATGCACCCAAAATGATTTGAATACGTGAATTTGAATTGATCAGAAACCATGTAATCATTGGTTGGTCTTTCTAATAATAATTTACAACATTGCAATGCAACATATATCATATTTATCGTAACTATATCGAATTAATAACCTATTTGTGTGTCCGTCATCAGTTAGCTTTCGCTTCATCATGTAGCTATTTCCGGTGTTGTTGATAGACGGTGGACATGGTCAAGTCAAGTGCCAAGGAGTTTAGTGAATGAATGTAACGGCACGTCTCATTCTTATCGACAATTAAAACTTTATCAAGATACGTTTTGGGCGACTGTGTTTTATATATGGTGTTTCCTGCATGCCTTATACATGTACTTTTAGTTTTGAATTATCAGATGAGTCAAATGTCTGAAAGAAAACAAATTGGTTTCTTAGGCTAATGAATATACTACGGTCAGAATCAACATAGCTAACATAATTGCAATCGAAATAAACATGTGTTCTTGTTAACATGTTGACCCTTAGCCTCCTAAGCGCAATCTAACTGACATTTGCAAATAGCTTGGGTCCAGATGTGACACCAAGTAATTCGGCATCTCATCAGGAATCAAGCTGTTTGACACTATGTTAGTAGTTTCTCAAAAGCTTGGGCGAATCGAAAGTATGTTAAAACTATTACAGATTGGAATGTAAGCAAGCCTCATTTCATATGAGGCTTAAGAGTAAATGTAAGGCACATATAATGGTATTACTGCTACTTCCGTTGTTATGATTTATGCAAGCCACATATGCACCGTTTTAATTGCTCCTCATCCGTATCCAACCAACAAGGTTTGTCCTACTGTCATTTCGAAAAAACGTTTCTGTATTTATTCAATATTTTAATATGTTGCGTTTGGTTTATGAATTATTAATAATGTTTATAATAAGTATATCTATATTAGGAGAAATCGTGTTCGAACGATTCTTTACACACCTATCTATTGGCCCCTAAGTGTCATACCCCTTTGTGATATTGTTTGATGTAAAATACCAATGTCATTACACATTGCTATACCAACCAACTCGTGTATTAGGCTTTACCACAGACAACGCAGGTTATTCTGTCAGGGACATGCATTTAACTGAACTTCGAAAATACATATGCATTAATCACATTATGGTGTTTGTCTTTTACCATGGTGTTTTTAAGAATATTATTAATATCGGTCAGATTATTTCAACTAAATAGGCATTTGATATATGTATTCATCCGGTATATACTATTTTCGCGATTAATCAACAGGCAATGTACCACAGGTCTTCTGATAGTTTTAACCTGGATTCACATGTATAGGAAACATACCGTTCATCAAAATATCTAAGCAGGTGGCACTACTTACATGAACACGTATTTCCTCCGGAAGATACATGTCGCAATGTGCGCGTGAGTTTTATCAATCAACTTGGCTTGCTTGCACGAATTCATGACACTATTATATTACTCATGTATATATAATGTAACTTGACACATTTTCTCAAATCTAAAACCGTAAGAATAAATCGGTGATTAACCCTTTCACCGCCAATGTCACAAAAATTTCACCACGACAAATAGTGCAGTCCCAGATCAGGGCGGCGTCTGATCAAGGACTTCACTTTTTGTCTCAAACTTTATATCTATATCTATGCTTTATTCCTTTGAACTTTATATTTATCTCATTTCATTAATTTACACATGTGGTTTGCATGTGGTTAGAAATTGGCCCCGAAAGGGTTAATGTTAATTATAGATAACACAAATTAACATTTTGAATGCAGGACACGCATGCACTGTCTGTTGTTCATAATCCGCCAGCAAGGTTCAGACATTCATACTGAGTGGGCTCTATTTTTTAACAATGAAGGGATATTCTACCCCCGGCCGGTAATTATGTCTCCCCCCATATTTATATGGGGGAGACATATTGCTTTCATGAGAGTTGTCTGTCTGTCTGTCTGTCTGTCTGTCCGTCCGTATGTCCGTCTGTCTGTCCGTCTGTCCGTCTGTCTGTCTGTCCGTCACACTTTTTGTCCGGACGATAACTTCAATATGCCTGATGCCAGTTGATTGAAACTTCATATATGGAAAGATCATAACGAGAGGAGGTGTCATGCACAAGGTCCATAACTCTGGCTTCACTAATATAGGAGTTATTGCCCCTTGTAATAAAAAACATACTTTTTTGTCCGGACGATAACTCCTATATGGCTCATGCCATTGGATTGAAACTTCATATATGGAAAGATCATGACGAGAGGAAGTGTCATGCACAAGGTCCATAACTCTTGCTCCATTAATATTGGAGTTATTGCCCTTTGTAAAAAATATCACAAAGTTTTGTCCGGACAATAACTTCAATATGCCTGATGCCAGTTGATTGAAACTTCATATATGGAAAGATCATAACGAGAGGAGGTGTCATGCACAAGGTCCATAACTCTGGCTTCACTAATATAGGAGTTATTGCCCCTTGTAATAAAAAACATACTTTTTTGTCCGGACGATAACTCCTATATGGCTCATGCCATTGGATTGAAACTTCATATATGGAAATATCATGACGAGAGGAAGTGTCATGCACAATGTCCATAACTCTGGCTTCATTAATATTGGAGTGATTGCCCTTTGTAAAAAAATATCACAAAGTTTTGTCCGGACAATAACTTCAATATGCCTGATGCCAGTTGATTGAAACTTCATATATGGAAAGAGCATAATGAGAGGAAGTGTCATGCACAAGGTCCATAACTCTGGCTTCACTAATATTGGAGTTATTGCCCTTTGTAAAAAAAATCACAATTTTTTGTCCGGATGATAACTCCTATGTGACACATGCCATTGGAGTGAAACTTCATACATGGAAAGATCATAAGAGAAAGTGTCATGAATAAGATCCTTAACTCGAGCTTCAATAAATTTAGAGTTATTGCCCCTTGTACATTTGTTTAATGCTTTCTTGTCCGGACGATAACTCCTACATGGCTCTTGCCATCGTATTGAAACTTCATACATGGAAAGAGCATGATGAGAGAAAGTGTCATGAACAAGGGCCATAACTCTGGCTTCAATACTTTTGGAGTTATTGCCCTTTGTTACATTTTTTGGCCGATCAATAACTCCTGTTCGACTAATGCTATTGGAATGACATTTTATTTTTGGAAAGAGCATGATGAAAGTAAGTGTCGTGCACAAGGGCCATAAATCTGGTATCAGTATTTTTGGAGTCATTAGCTGTTATCATTTTCTTCTTGAAAAATGTGGTGTGGAAAACGCATAATGAGGGGAAGTATCATTCATCAAGACCATAACATTTTTAGTGATTTCCCTTTACATATTGTTTTTATTGAGGGGAGACATCCGTTTTTGTGACAAAAACCTCTAGTTACGCATTGAAAGGATTAACCGTTTCAACTCGAGACATCTGAGAAGCTTAATTTACAAACGGTATAGACCCAGATCGAAAGGCTGTTTGTCATTCAAAATCCTCTTTCAAATTGAAGCCTAATCATTCTGAGTGGAAAGTAATTTAAAACATTGATTGGCTATTTCATTCTAATTATTCGGTATTCAAAGGGTTACATACGATATAGCATTCATTTTTAGCACACCTAATCCTCTTAACCCTGCGCTTGCTATTTACGTCAATATACCTACCTGTAAATAGTGAAGACCCAGATGAGACAACCCAGCTCCTGCAGGAGCTGTCTCATCCGGGTCTGCACTATTTACAAGTTTATTGTGCAACCAGTGCACTCCACAGCAGTGATTGCACAGCGAAATACTTATACACAGTGAATATATATGTAATTATACAGCAGGGCATGGGTAAAGAAGGAGACATGAATTTTAAAATTCAGCAAGTGAAGGGTTAACACATTATTCTATTTATAAAATACAGGATTAAGTAGAACAACATACACGGACTAGAATAAGACAGATGTTCCAAATAAATAACCCACGTTTAACTTAAACCGAGGTTAAACTCATTAACTTCACTGTGTGAATTTAACCCATTAGTAAGAAGCTAAGTACAACTATAGTGTCAGGGCGCATAAGGTTAATTTACAGACATGAAAATGTCTGACATTTACGACATATCCTGCCGAGACAAGAATTCAGAGAAACTGAACAACGTAGTTATTCGTAACGATCTTATAAATGACTCGTACATGTAGGACAGACAAGGTTATTTATTTGAAAAAAAGTATAATTACAGACCATTATGATGCAGACACGTAGACATAGGCAGACTCATTTTGCATCTAAAAGATGATTATAATTGGTACGTATACACATATATATCGTAATATATATAACTGAGTGAATAACAGATTGGGGGGATTCAAAGGCACGATATAAAACCTAAAACTAGTTTCAAGTGTGCAACACTTATGGTATGCTATATGACATTCTGTGTTTAATTCTCTTAATGCATATCAAACATTGCGAATGAACTGATTTTCTGAATTATCCTCGTCAGTGCATCTACAGGGACACTATTAAGTACACTTTAATAATAAAGAATAACAATAAGCATGTGTAACCCTCCGTATTCGCCATACCTTAGTCCCCGTGGTGCCTCTTTTCTGAATTACAGAGGAATGCTTGTTGGGTGTCGATACAACTCCAGGTACGCTTTTTTGGCAATGCTGTGAATCAGTATCTGCAGGGTGCTCATATGGCAGACTACTCTGGGACTTTCATGTCACGACCATCTTGGAAGTAAAGCACATGTTTTTAAATAGTGTGTCGCTTGAAAGTAATGAATATACACTCAGCAAAACTGCTAAACCGTCACTTTTCAACTGTCGATTTTAAAGAGAAAAATACTTCACATAGTCTTCAAGTTCGATTTACTAAAATTTATTTGCTGTCTAATGAATAGGGAAATGAAGCCTGAATGCTGGTTTGTTTTCGTAAGTTGTCCACGTGCAAATTGTCTAAACAAATGTTGCACTCCTTTACAATATGATAAAGCACAAGGTGACTGTTTAGCAGTTTTGTACAGTATATGGGATCAAACAATTGTAACTATAAGCATAACCGCCATACATTAGTGACTTCACTTTTCTGTACTGACATCGCCGCAACACCAGATACGCCGCTCACGGCAGGATTGTGTCTGCGGAATATACTTATTTAGGTGCACTAGACTGGACAGCAAGAATAGTTTGGACAAAGACAAATTGCCACACATGATTCGAAACATATCAGATTAAATCAGTTTAAGTTTTCAGTTGTGCTTATGACTGTTGCAACATTTCGACAGTGAGAGTCTTCAAAACCTCTTCTATGTCTCATAAGTAACCAAACTAGTGGGCATTCAATAACCAAACTCATCAGTAGTGGGCACTCAATATATATTTTTGTAAAGCAATTTATCACATACTCTACCATGTGGGAGTGCCGTAACAGGGTGCCGTATTTCGCAGAATTGCACTAGTGCATTTTTTATGCAAATTTGCAAGTTAGCCAGTCGTAGCGCGCATTTAAAAAGCGTTAGCCGTTGTATTACTACGCTGTTTATAAAGCAATGGCAGAAACAGCCGTCAGCTAGTCTGTTTTATTTTCTATGGCATTTTAAGGATTATGTGAAAAAAAGAATTTTACATTCGTGTTCATTATACATTGTTTTTATGAAACTTGTTTACTATAATGAATATGACACTCGCTTTAATGAACACTCATGTAAGATCCTCTATATAACAAACGCCCACACTTAATCCTGCAGCAGACGCAACTGTGTCCAGCAAACGATTCTGGCGGATGGTGTATTTGTGCAAATATATATATATAACATTACCTAGTTATCGGCTTCTTTCAGTCCGAATGACCGTTCAGCCGACTGTACATGTACTCCCCTGGTCATTGAGTCATCGGCCTACAATATTGAGCACTGCTAACAGATGGCGCAATCATACAGCCGAAGTACCGGCTAGTGACCCTCACAGGTACCGATTTTAACCCTTGGGTGGAGAGTAGGTGCGGGTGGGAGACACTGAAAGCATTTCTGAAATTTCCGGGAGTGACCGGGATTTGAACCCCAGACCTCCGGATTAGTAGTCAAACGCGTTACCACTAGACCACCGCACATAATGATATACAAATGTATATCCCTTTAAAAAGAAAATAGAACATTTTTGTCATAACCAGGCTATTGTTAATCAAATCTCAAGACGTTAATTCACGATGTGCTCTCTTATTCAACAAAGGCTAACACATATAACTTGCATGCACCCATGATGTTTCAAGAACGAAACAAAATGACGACTGAATACATTGTTTACTGATTTGAACCGTTGTCCCGCTAACAGGGATATTAGTCGCATTTGCAAACGGCTTGGTCCAGATAAGACGCGGAATAATTCGGCTTCTCATCAAGACCCAAAATTGTGTTTGACATGTGCATTGTTTGTTGATATAAACATTAATAGGAGGCATGCGGAAGATGGTCAAACTAAGGTCAACAGCAATCCCAGAGTCTTAAAAATGTGCTCGTGTACATATACCCACATTGAAGAAGCATGATGAGGGCTAGTGTCATGCACAAGGGCCATAACTCTAGCATCAATATTTTTGGAGTTATTCCCCTTTTACATATTTTTTTGTCCGGACAATAACTCTTTATCTACTGGTTCAATTGATTTTAAACTTCACATATGGAACAATCATGATGAGGGGGTAGTGTCATGCACAAGGGCCATAGCTCTAGCATCAATATTTTTGGAGTTCTTCCCCGTTTTCATATTTTCTTGTCAGTCCGTCTGTCACGCTTCGTGTCCGGGCCATATCTCCTACAAAGTTAGGCCAAATTCATTATAACTTCACACATTGAAGAAGCATGATGAGGAGTAGTGTCATGCACAAAGGCCATAACTCTAGCATCAATATGTTTGGAGTTATTCCCCGTTTTCATATTTTTTTGTCCGGACAATAACTCTTTATCTACTGGTTCAATTGATTTGAAACTTCACATATGGAACAATCATGATGAGGGGTAGTGTCGTGCACAAGGACCATAACTCTAGCATCTATATTTTTGGAGTTCTTCCCCTTTTTCATATTTTCTTATCCAGTTAATAACTCTTTATGTACTGGTTCAATTGATTTGAAACTTCTCATATGGAACAGGCATGATGAGGTGTAGTGTCATGCACAAAGGGAATAACTCTATCATCAATATTTTTGGAGTGACTCCCCTTTTTCATATTTTCTTGTCTGGACAATAACTTTTTATTTACTGATTCAATGTATGAAAGTAGGTACTAATACCATTCAGGTGGTCATGTATATACCATGGTCAACCACACCATGGGTGGGTGGCGTGGGGAGAGTGGAGGGTTTTTTTTCAGTCCGGTGGGGGACTCATGTCTTGCATAGCAATACAACATGCCCTTGTTTGTTCTTGTTTGTTTTTGCTTTGCTGTTTATAATACAATAACGTTCTCTGAAGGCACCCTGCAGTGGTCACTTCAAAACTGAATTGCTTATAATAATCGACGTTTGCAGATGTGTTTCTAGGTTCTACGGCGCGTTAAGGAGGCTCCGTAGTAGAGTAGTTATTGCCATTGACTATCAATAACCCCTTACCGCTGTGGTTCGTATCCCGGCCATGGCATTTCATTTGGATTGTACATGTGTTTGCGTTAGATCGGGGATTTTACCCAGGTTTTCTTCTTTGCTCAGAACAAGACAATTGTTCCTGACAAGGAAACATCATCCAATCAGCTGGATGTCGTGAATTGAATGAAGTATTGTTAAGGCAACGCCAAACCCGGTACAAACAAACATTGGAGCTACGATTTGAATGAGTTCAGAGTGTGTTGTTACACTAACAGTTATTTTAAAACTTACCCGATAATGTCCAATTAAGTAGTTTGTAAGTGTTCAAGCATACACATTCATCAAACACTTGACTATTAATATTTAGTTTTATCATAACTAAACATAAAGTCTGCCCTGCTCGTGTATAAGCTAATACGTAAATAATTGTTTCAAAAGAGTAACATTTCACGTGTCTATTTTTGTACCCAGTACATCGTATTGGAGGAATTGTTGTCTAGTTGTTGGTACTTTCAGAATAAAAGACAAAACAAATATTATGATACACTTGCGATTTTCATACAAATTATGATACTCTCATAAACTAATGTGGGTGCGGTGTTCGGGAAGTGCCAAATAACAAATATCTATGTTGATATGAAATAAATACAGTCCGCAAGTTAGTATCCATTGACGTTATCACAACTCATTAGTTGTCGGACCAATTCTAACAGTTTGCCTACAACACGTATTGCCTCTGGCGTATACTATACAACATGCTGCCAAACCGGTGGTGTCTGCAGCGTACAATAATCTACTTGCATCAAGCCATTTATTCCTGATAATTCATTTTCATTTCCTTTGGCAGACCAGTTTTCACATTCCTTGCAGTTAACAGACAATCCGATGAAGGTCTGTAAATCAACATCATTGTAGGATGATTAATAGACACATCTATTTCTATCATTCAATTTGTCTTTCGTTTTGGAATTAGACGTGCCTAGCGACACATACGTCGGCACTATTTGCATTTGGTACGTTTTAAACTCGGGTATAATTTCTATATTCGACATTATGACACCCGTTTGTTTTGTATATCGTTTTGTATTGGAAAGGCAATACAACAACATGAACGACTACGATAATCAACTTTGATCTTGAAGTACTGAAATGTGTCATGTTAAAGATTTGAAAAGGAATGTAATTCGATAATTGTATTCATTTAAAGGATACATACATTACATTTTTACGGCGCTATGTCAGCAGCGGATAATGCAGTGTCGGTGAATATTTGAATATTGATGCATTTAAACGTGCTAACAGAACATCTAACTCACTCTGCAGTATGTAGCATCATCACAACATGTGTACCTTCCAGTTATTTCTTTAGAACGATAATTATGTTGCAAAATAATCAAAGCCATTGCCTATGACATTCAAATGCCACAGCCAGTAGATGGACACTTGGAACAATAAAGGTGTTCGCTGCTTTAATAATCTTGAATATAAACATACAGTGTTTCTTTGAGATAGCATAACCTGCATATTGACAGCTGTCCAGTTGGTCTAGTACTACCATAGACATTGGGTACTTTAGATAAGAAGTTTGTTTTGTGAACCTAATATTTATGACACTAATAATATTGACACTTAGCACATCTTTGGACAAACGTAGCATTGTCGATAATGTATTGGGCAACGTTATTAAACGGTCATACAAATCTGGCGCGGAAATGGTGAAACAGCAGTATAGCGTGGTTTTGTGTTTGATTAACTTCGTGTAATGACCATCTGTGTCCAGCCGTCGATGAGGACCACGGCGCGTTTCGTTTAGGAAACCTACATTTATGTCACAATGCCACGTCAGCAGGAGTATGTATTTACGAGTCGGAAATTACTGACGTTTCCTCATTATTGTTTATCTGCCCCTTCCAATGTTGAATCAGGATGTAGTATCTTACATTACAAATGTCCGTTATTAGAGAGAACAGACTCACCTGTATTTAATCTGTTTATATATATTGTGTTTAAACCATTGTCTGCCAAACCCAGTACCCTCTGTGTGCAACCCTGTACGTTTGGTATGGTTATATTAGAAGTAAAGCCATGCTATCAGTCAATGCACATATATGCCACTTGTTACACATTTAATAGTATGTCTGCCCTTTACACTTCTTTACAATACACCATGGCAGTTCAGCCGTGGCAGTTCGTATTAGATAGAACATCCCAGATCACATTGCAAGCCGTGTTGTAGCAAACATAGATAACATATTGTTGCGATATGGGGATACCATTTATTGTCATGTTGTTGGTATACCTACGGGTACAAATTGTGCCCCTCTTGTTGCAGATTTGTGTTTGTATTGCTATGAGAGGGACTTTATTTTAAGCTTAAAAGCTGATGCACTAGCTGATATTGTTAATGCTTTTAGTTAAACTTCAGGTATTTAGATGATATTCTGAATTTGGTTATATTAGAAGTAAATATGGTTCTATTTACCCAAAATAACTTACTTTAGACAAAATGAATCGATCCAACGCTGTTGCGTCCTTTTAAGATTTGAATCTTTCCATCATTAATGATAAAGTTTTGTCCACAATATACGATAAAATGGGAGGATTTTAATTTCAAAATTGTAAATTATCCTTTCTAGATGGAGATGTGCCCCGTTCTACATCATATGAGGTTAACATTTCTGAACTTATTCGCTTTGTCCGAACCTGTTTTTTGTTATACTATTTAATAATTATAACTGATACATTCCTTGAGCAAGGTTACATATATCATAAAGTTAGAAAAACTTTTTCTAGATTTTATTATCGAAATTTACCTCTCATTAATTAATTTAATTGCAATTTACGAACGGTACTGTAACATGGCATTTCTCATCCAGAATTCTAAGGTGTTATCTACAAACTTATGGAAATTCGGGGGGATTTCCACATTTATGATTTGTTTAGTAAACGCAAAAAAACTTTTAGGAAGAAAGGTTATGACCCAATTATATAGCTACGTTTCCTCTTTGCTTGCACGATGACAGGCCGAGGGTAGTATGATAGTATAAATCCAGAAACGGGATTAACTTACCAGACTCATGTATTGCATGTTCCCTGTCATGCCCTTAACGGCTTCCCTGCAGTTATGCTGACTTCAGCAGAGTCATTGCGTACATTTTTGACGGGCTTTCACAGTTGTTGCCATGCTATGTTATACATATTGTCCTATGTTTACCTCTTCTATATTGTGAACCGGTTTAAACCTGTCCAAGGCGGTACTCTCTTTGCCACCCTTGATTATATGTCTGTGTGCCTTTGTGTTTGTGCTTTTGTTTGTGTTTGATGGATTTTGTCTTGTGTGTGTGTGTGTGCGTATGTGTGTGTCTTGTGTTGATGTGCTGCTTGGTTCCGCTTTGTGTGTGTCTTTTCCTGCTTGACTTTACTACTTTTTCATATGTAATCTGTGTGTTTATCAATTACGCTTGACCAGATGAAACCCACAAGTAAGTTGGTTCTTGTGATTTTCGTTTTTGCCATCAATTTCAAATTGATTTTTGTGTTTGTTTGACATATACAAATCAAATGTGCTTATGAAGATCACGAGAAACAAACGTCAGTTTACATGGTTGTTGGATGTGATACTGGATATGTTGATGTCGAGGAATGTGCCCTCTTAAAATCTAAACGTCCATATTTGAAAGTAAATGTAAGTCATGCAGGAAACATCACATACAAAACCCACTTTCATTTTCATATCTTAACTAGAACATCTTCAGTTATCAGAATTTATCTTTGTAGAAAAATTAATATGTTTTTGCAACTACACATGCACAACATGACTGATTCTGTCAAGCGCAGGAATCACAGCAATAATAAGCTCAGCCATAATCAAGAACATCGGCATATAAAAGGGGTTGTTCATTTCTGGCTAATAGCATTACTATCGTAACACCCATCCCCTTAACATCACCATACAACACTATGCACAATTTACCAAAAATAATGCAATTTCCTTTGCTGTATTGACAGGGTATTTACGATGAGAAGTTTGAGCTACGTTTGAGGTTAAGTTTGAGCTAAGTTAAGTTTGATATATAATATTTATGCTAATCTTGTTAAGACGTAGTTTGTTATTTTAAGTGGAAACTGGATCAATCTACTGCATGGTGCGTACATAGGCTACTTAAGGCTCGTTAGGTCTGCAGGTTGTTTGCGTTGAAGAAATGTGACATATTTGTAAACCAGAAATGATATCAGCTCTATATATTGGATAGAAATGTAACGGTAACCTTGGACTTGATAATGATCAAATCGATCTGTAAAATGTGCAAAACAATATATTCCCATTCTTTGACAGATGCATCTAAATAATTGCATTAGCCATTTATCACAATGTTGTCAATTTGAATTAGAACTGGTGTAAACTTACATTGAGGCGTCAAACGTCAAATCTAGGACATTTAACGCGCAAATCAAAGCATATTAATTATTTAATATAAAAAAGTCTACTAAACATCATAGCGAAAAGACAGTTCAATGATTTTGTTGTTGTTTTATCTTAAATGAATTCACCAGAATTAAGTGTTATCACATATAAAACAACATGAATGAACATCGAGGACATACATTTTGCTACCACGATGATTAAATGACATTGCTTGCATTTGGGATACACTCTGATGTTGTGCAAACATCTCACTATCATTGGAACTGTCTGAACCAACATTAATTCCGCATTTCTAGTTGTACAAACATTAAAAATAATTTACCTAGTATAATACAATTTCCTTCCGATTTTACCTGCTATATGCCATTCATTGTCGGTCGTTAGCAATTAAATTGCACACTGGCTGTGTTCAATGCCAAGGACACGAGCCATTCTCGACACGATTTAATTTTGTATTCATAGTTACATTAAACAGATGTGTACTATCATTAGTATCGTAATTACAAAGCACTCTGGCTGTAGATAGTACTTAGTGATAGAAATGTTCTGATTGGTGAATATGCTTGCATGTACCGCTCATATGAACTCGGTATCAGATATGTTTGCAATGTGTTGCGACTTGTTTCTCTGAGGTCCGGAAACAACTAGCTACGCAATATAACTGGCACCAGATTTTTACGCTGTATATTGAAAGTGTCTGTAGGGGAAAAGGACAATCATGAATGCATAGATATGTCAAAGCGTTCGCCTTGTTTGTGGAATATTGTACTATAACGATTCATTTGAAACATGGACGAGACAAATTGACTCTAATTGTGATTCATGCAAAGTCGTGTCTGCGACATTATTAACAATGAGACATGTCGTGATTGCTGAAGAAAATGCAAATAAGAGCGGTACACAAATTGACCATTATAAATGAGATTCCACGGATTATCGTTCTTTTTGTCATAATGGCATACGAACATGGCGTGAAAGAAAACATTAAAACAACATCCGTAATAAAGTCAACTATACTTGACAAATACTTTTCCTGTCTTAACTCGTTTACAATTGATAAAGATATCTAGCATAGTTGTGTAGCTTGTTGAATATGTTCTACATAGAATACTAGTGGAGTAGACAGAAAGGGAATTTTTAAACCACTTAGCATGTCAAGTGATGTATTTCAAACATTAACATTCCAAACTCAACCTTAGATGATTACTCTTATTATCTACTAGCACTACCGCCATACTGTGTCTGCCATAGATTGTTAACTTATCACATAGTCGTTAGCAAGTCTTACATTGGGACAACGAGTTAATGAGGGGTTTGGAATATACTAGATGGTATAGGAGTCAACTGAGTATATGACTGAGAGGGAAGTAACTGGGAAGATATAATGTTTGTTAGCATATTAGCATAAACGTATTAATGTTACTATAAAAATAATTGTGTTTTAATTTTCAATAAAGACATGCTACTTTGTCTCATCCGTTGGCTATTGCAATTGAAGTTATTATATAGTAACTGACAAACACGTAAGGTACAGCCCAGCTGTTAGTGATGGAAATAAAAAAGCAGACATTCATTTATCAAATACTGCTGCAAGTAGATAACGCAAGGCACACGCTAGTGATTTTGAACACCGGTGTGGTTTGTATTAGAACTCCTACAGAAATAAACACCACACATAGTGTATTGGGGTGGTGCGATAGTCTAGTGGTAAGGCTTTTGACTACCAGTCCGGAGGTCAAATCCCGGTCCCTCCCGGAAATTTAAGAGACGCGTTTCAGTGTCTCCAACCCGAACGAGGTTGCTTCCTCTCCATCCCATGGATTAAAATGGGTACTAGTTAAGGTCACTGGCTGCAGCTGCGTAATCGCGCCATATGTTAGCAGAGCTCAATATTGAAGGCAAATGGCTCAATGGCCAGGGGAGTAAATGTACAGTCGGCTGAACGGTCATTTGGGCTGAAAGTAGCCTATAACTAGGTACCTTGCTTTTTTATTATTGTATCATTATGTATCAACCACGCATAAACGTCACAAAATATATGGCCATTCATTATTTACAGTGCAGACTGCATCACTTTGAAGGAATCTACTTTTGAAATTTTAAAGAAGGTTATCTACGTCGAAAGCTGTCGTCGAATCAACACGACTGATAACACTACTATATATGCAACGCTGGTGAAACTTCGGTTCAAGCAGCTACGTTGCTTTTAAGGTATGGCGATCTTGTAAATCGTCTTATATTTTATCGACGAGGGTTAGCTCTAATATTATGATATTTATTATTCTAAATAGCATGTATAATAATTGTCTTGCCCGTGGCAAACAGTTTGTGACCAGTCCTTTGTGAATGGTTACTATAAAGTTGACACCATGTTTTTGTACAGACAAATCCCTCAAATTACTTAAAATCTCAAAACATTATATTTCAGCATTTATCCTGCCGAATCAAATTAGCTATCAACCATCCAATATTCGCACTAAACAGGCATTACTCAGTTTGAAATGTCTTTTAATTTTGATAAATTGGAGCCAACGAATACACTGATACGTTTCCGTTAAACTACAGTCAATCCTTGGTTAGTCGGAAATTGAGCATGGATGTTATATACTTACTACATATTTTCTAAATACCTGCGTACAATACTAACTCTTTTATCTTAGTATGATATCCAATTTATTTGAAAGAAAGTGCCTACCTTTTCAACAGGGAAGTTTGACGCAAGCCGTTTATTTATAGAAACTCATTTGACGTATGTCAATGTAAATCAAATATTAAATGCTAAACTATGAATCATACTAGCAAATTGTAATAATAAAGGAACGTGTAAAAGAAGCATTCATTCATTTTGTTTTTAACCCTTTCCTCCATCAATACGCCTTTGTACGCATCTGTAAAAGTAACATTTTGAAACCATTGTGTCCTAAGGAGCAAATGCTTTATTTATCACCATGGTTTCAGAACTACAAATTTCTAAATAAAACATTTTCTCTAGTTAATGATCCTTTTCGGTATATTTATATAAAGAGGTTGGATCTAAAAATAGCCTATTGGATAACGGGTTCCGATTATGTTATATATAATGGAACCTCGATGTCTCGAACTGGGATTACTCGAACTTGGATATCGTTATTAAATTTACTCCCTTCAACAATGTAATATGAATTTGTCCTAAAATCATCCACTGCATATATCTATAAAGACATGCGACAACTTGCTACAGGTCGCAAGTATTGCTGAAAGCTACTACACGAACTTTCAGCCTACTAAATGTCAAATCGAGAAAGCTTTCCAAGTTAGAAATAGGCTGATTCGAACTACCGTTATCTCGAAGTGTTTGTATGGACCCTTAAATTTCGAGATATCGAGTTCCAAGTGTATCGTATATCAGTCGGCGTAGTGCTTCAATATGGTGAAAATATGTAAGGGCCTTGTTACTGCCCGCGTTTCTAGAAACGGATCTCGTCCTAAAGCCATTGGAGAATAAGGCTAATAAAACAGCAGCTACAACCTAAACAACGCAACCTGTTAAATAAACAATGTCCTTCAATAGAAGAACAGAAATACGTTTTATAGAATTGTTGTTATTTTTTCATAGATGGCATGAAATAATGCCTAATGTAAGAGAAAGTCAGCCAAACAATTGCGCGTGATTTTTTTCATGGTCGTCCTCTCGCTCATTTTCTGCAGCATTTTTAGATTTATTGGCTTCTTTTGTACTGTTAATGGCAGAGTGGTGTGATAAATGTAGAATGACTGCCTCGAAAAATCTAATTTGCAATGGTCAATTCGTGCTTTTTGCATCGCGTGTGTCGCCATATCGACAATCATGGTGAAAAATACTGAATAATGGATGTCTAAAACGGTACTGAAAACCGGGAGAATGTTGGGAATTTTGAATATCGTTTGGTTATAATCATTCAAATGAAGCAGATTATGTATAAGCTTCACAACATAGTATGTCATCATGTGTTGAATTTTCTTATTTGTTGTTAATGGACACAATTTGTTCTTTGTGTGAATTATCCGAATGACGAGGAGTGCATATCGTAAACAATACTTAACTCAGCTGGTCAAGTTGTTAACTAGTGTAGGGGCGTGAGTGTTGTTGCACTTCTAATTATTACCCATAAGCAGTCTCAATATAAACGAGTCTGCAATTTTCTCTTTAAGCATTTCTACTATTGCTTTCAAAGGATCTCCGACTTTCAGAATATATTTTTTTCACAACAGCATGTCTTGTGTGGCGGCCGTTAAATGTCGCCCCGTACTTAATTATCAGTGTTGTTATATTTTATGGTCATTCGTGATCATTAGTTTTGATGTTATTAGTTTTGAAAATTGAATACTGCTTAAGCCGGTGCTACGGGGATTGAATAGTGTTGCACTTTTAATTACTACTCATGAACAGACTCAATAAAACCGAGTCTGCAGTTTTCTCTTTTAGCATGGCTACTTTTGCTTTGGAAGGATCTCCCACTTTCAGAATATATTTATTAGTGAACTATTTTAGCTATAGCTTTTAATAAGTCTTAACTATGTTTTAAATGCAGTATGTCAAATGCACATAACACCTCTAAAGTTTGTCACCATCCGGGTTAAGCTGGACGTTGCGGTATAACGGAAACACTGTTAAAGCAACATAAATCCGATACATACAAACATAATAGTTTATATTGATTTGTCTGCAAATACCTTCCTTTTTCTGTCTTTGTATTTTTTGGTACGTTCAGACGTTGGTTTCATGCCAAAACTACTTAAGTCCATTTATTGATTTTTGTCACCAAACCCAAATACAGATTATATTTTTAACCCTTCGCTTGCTATTCACGTCAATATACCTACCTGTAAATAGTGAAGACCCAGATGAGACAGCTCCTGCAGGAGCTGTCTCATCAGGGTCTGCACTATTTACAAATTGACTGTGCAACCAGTGCACTCCACAGCAGTGATTGCACAGCGAAATACTTGTACACAGTGAAGATATATAGAGGATCTGACATGAGTGTTCTTGATTATTGGATTTATTAAATGAGTCTTTTTAAAACGATAAAAAACGAGCTTTAGCGAGTTTTTTTATCGTTTTAAAAAGACGAATTTAATAAATCCAATAATCATGAACACGAATGCAAGATCCTATTTATAACATAACACACACAAATGTTATTTGCAGCCAATATTTCAGCAGTAACGTGGATTGTTATAAATTCTCCTTACATATAGAAATGATGAATGAAAGGTGTTATTAGGTTCGCTAGGTAACTGGGACAAAGTAGGTCCAAATTTTCCAACTTTATTTTTACTTACTGTCATATCAACCAGGATCTAATTCAGACCTCTCTGGTATTCAAATTTAACTGTGATAGTTTATGATACAAAAACATACAGAAACACGTCAAAATAAATTTTGAGTTACAGTTTTGACATACATGTACATAGTTACAAACACGTCACATTGTGACGTCATTGTACACAACATGTGTCTATGTAAAGCGCGCCATTTACATGAAGACCTACATATAATACAGTCGCGAACACGTCCGACACTCACTGTCAATGGGATTCGAAATTCGCCTTCGTTTTGGTATATTAAGCCCTTCATTAGTGTTGTATGTATACACATGGACATGGACATTTCCACCGAGAAAAAAAATCTCGATTCAAGTTCAGTGAAAATGTTTGAAATGGACAAAAGATTCAGTACGAACTGCTGCATAAAATGTGTTGGAACAGGAGGAAGATTTTCGCGATCAGCTGAGTTAGTGAGTATAGCATATTTGAAATATGTTTGTGCTGTGCTGGATTCAGATGACTATTGTTGTTGATTGATGAGATATTTGTATGAGTAGAAATCTGCATAAACAAAAGGACATGCGGTGAAGAAAATGCAAAGTTGAGGAGGCATTTTAATTTAAATGTAGAATTGATTGTATGGGTCAGAGTAGCTGGTAGGTCTTTTTTGGCATACATTTTGTATACGATTCCCGACAGCGATTACAATTTGTATTATTTTATCGAAATTAAGGCGCAAGTGCCAACAATCCTTTGCTATCTATCATGACTCAATCGTGGACAGGTAGGTCGACCACCGTCCGCCAGTTTGTTTGTTTTGACAGCGCGTATGAATCGTTCGAATGTCATTCGGTCGTTCGAATGTTATTCACTAGTGATTATATGCCCATGATTATCAAAAAATAAATGATAGTGTTACGTCACGCTGAAGCCACGTGTTATGTTATAAATGTAATTATACAACAGGGCATGGGTAAAGAAAGAGAAATGTATTCTAAAATTCAGCAAGCGAAGGGTTAATAACTCAACCAAAGTGGCGAAACTGTAGCAGTATTACAATGATCGTTAAACTAAACTAAATAAATAAAATATCAACATGATCCACACTTTGTAATGGTAGACATTTCATTTGATTTTGATCTTCTAGCTTTGCAAAACGTAAGCATTATTTTGAAACTGCATACATGTACTTAGGATTAAAGTATGTTTTTTCGCAGAATCATACACATTGTTTTGTTTTTAAATAAATACAGCTGGATTATTTAAATGGTTATGATTGAACTGAAAAGTGAATCGGTATGCAATGAAATATAACAGTCAGGAGAAGATATTATTTGTAACATTTTTAACAGTAAACATTCATTCTCGCGAGACATTTACTGGCATATACCTGGCTAGGAGAAAAAGTAAAATATTGATTAAAGTCCATCTAGGCCCTAACAGTACCAAATCGAGTGGGGAATAGAACCAGATTGAGAGTGAGGAGGTGGAGAGAGTGAGAGATAGAGAGCGAGAGAGAGAGAGAGAGAGAGAGAAGCAGATAGACAGACAGGCGGAGAGAAAGAGAGCTCATGAAGGTGACCCATTACAATAATCGACTGGCTAGATGCATTGTGCATATTGGAGACCTCTACTACAATTATGACACATAAACAAACAAATTTTAATTTTAGGGTATCCAGTGTGCTACGCAATGTGATTGCATTTACTGCATAAAACCATTATAAACTCTAAATTAACAAGCAAACTCGCTGAATTTATATCCCCCGCTACACAAGTGCTGGTCTCGGAGTTATTGATCAGATGGAAAAAGGCCGCTTGTATTACAAAGTAAGAGAAATAACTCTGGTGTTCCAAGGTATATGTAAATGATACTTGATGTGTCGAATTTCTTTATAGTGCCAAACATTTACACCAAGTTTAACTGAAAAAGTCCAAACGAATCTGAGATATGACAGACGGACAGTAATGTTAAGTGTTTCAAAAACAAAGGACAATAACTCAAGGTCAAGGTGTTTCAATGCCAGTATCAATTATACATATAGGGCTGCATGCACTTTCGCTACGCAGCATGTACATAACATTTGATAGAAAAACTCCAAACAGTTTCTAAGATATGACTCCGGCCAGACAAAAATGTTTTCGCAAACAATACATGCACTAATACATGCAGGGCCACATGTCCTTATGATAATATGATAATAACATTCACACAAAGTAAAATGGCCCCGGACAGGCAAAAACGTAACATTGGTGGCAAAAAGGGACTCTAGTGTTTCGGATGTGTTCCGTATGCTTTTTATGCTACATAACATGTACACAAAGTACAACATTTGTTATATAACAAAAACGATTGCCGTATATCAAGATGCAATGTTTCCGCCATTTGAGTGGCATTAGCTGGTTTAGGACCGAATGTTGAGTGATAGCGTTTAGCGCGAATCGTCTGTCTGTACGTCCGTGCGTTTATCCGACCATCCATCCATGCATCCCGGAGTCATATCTCTGAAACTGTTTGCGACAAGTTTCTGTTAATATCCGACCATCCATCCATGCATCCCGGAGTCATATCTCTGAAACTGTTTGCGACAAGTTTCTGTTAATATCCGACCATCCATCCATGCATCCCGGAGTCATATCTCTGAAACTGTTTGCGACAAGTTTCTGTTAATATCCGACCATCCATCCATGCATCCCGGAGTCATATCTCTGAAACTGTTTGCGACAAGTTTCTGTTAATATGTAATACTAGAAAGCAATATCGCTCACACTAACCTTGGCACTCCAGCGTTATGGTCCTTTGCTTGCCAAGAAATGCACTGAATGCGTTGTTTATTTTACTCCATAAACACGCGTCCTTTCTACGCTTTGTCGATTCATACCAGACGGCTCTTGTATTAGCCGTCTGATCAGGGCCTGCTATGTTTGCTTATGATTTATTATAGGTATGCTTCTGCAGTTTCGGCCATGGCCGCAATTCCTGTGTTCATATGCGATTACATTAATTAATCCAGTTAATTTTCGTGATGTCATTATTTCTTACGCGAATATTCACGGAGTAAAGGGTTAACACGAATGACATTCATCATTCAAATATGCTCTAGTTTTGCTAGTTTTGCAATTTGTTTTCGTATTTCTTTTTATGTCATCTAAGGTTATATCGTCTATCTATAAATCATCGTTTTTCATCCGCAAACCTCAAGTGACAAATTCAATGAGCCTTTGATGAACGAGTTGCACCATGATTTCAAGATCGCAAGATTGAAGTATTGGTAATGAGGCTGCTTTTATTTTGAAATGACTTTTACAATATTTTACAGGACTGCCGTTGATTTGATTCGCAGGGGAATTTACATTTAATGGCACTTAATTTGTTCAGTCTCACAGAGACCAGGGGCGCGTCATACGGAAGACCATGCGACTTAAATTACCATACGTTTTTACATGTGACGGCCGTAACAACATATTACGACACTTTTGTCGTTCGAGGCAAACCTAAACTGTTGTACGATAGAATGTGGAACTGAGAAAATGTGACGGCCGTACCAACAAATTACGACACTTTTGTCGTTCGAGGCAAACCTAAACTGTTGTACGATAGAATGTGGAACTGAGATTGTATGAACGTTATTTGTTTGTTTGTTTGGGGTTTTTTGGCTTTTTTCATAGACCTGCATCTACCAAAACTGCAATATATAATGATTATTTATGAATTACTATTTTATGACAAATTGTCTACAACATGCTACGCACTGCTGTTGATATGATCAATGCGTACTAACTCCTTCGATCATACAATATGTTTATTCAATACATTATAACTCATTGTCCCTCATATATTGAGTATGTTTTGTTATTTCACATGGACGGCGGTATAAATATCACAGCGGACTGGCCGAATAAGATCTACATCATCTGAACATAGCTGTCCGACCTCAGTCTGTCGTGTTTGCCAAACTGAAAATATGGCGTGAAGGATTATTTGTTAATAGGAAATCGCTTTATTGTCTAATACAGGTTTCATTATATCGACAGGTTATGCGATTGATTCCGTGGATCCGTAAATGACGTAATAAACCGTGGTACAGTTGTTTGTTTAATTCTTTATCTATCGTTATATAAATTTAACCTAATAACAGAGCTTTGAATTAATGGAACTGTTGATCTTTTATTTTTAGCAGAGACTAAACTGAGTGATACTTTCGTGGACACCCAGTTCCAAGTGGACGATTTTTACGTCTGGCGAGCCGACAGAACAGGACATGGTGATGGTCTAGCTGTTTACCTTCGCTCAGACATTGCAGGTGATAAAAAACAATTTCCTGAATTTAACAAAGTAGAATCCATTAGTTTAGAAATTGTGTTAAATGGTCAAAATTGGCTAGTATCTGGTCTGTACAAACCACAATCAATTTCAGATAGCAATTTATATGATGAATTTTCTGAAACTGCAGATAAGATTTCTGTAAAATATGATACTTTTCTATATATATTGGAGATATGAACTTTGACTTATTGGATAATGCCAAGGGAAAACATTTATCTAGTGTTTGTGACATTTTTAATCTGACAAATTTGGTTGTTGGTCTTACATTCTTACAAAGAAATACAGCTCCCAGTCTTTTAGATGTTATTCTGATAACAATTACCAGACCACTGTTATAAAACTTCTAATTTCAACTGAGGAGTGAGTGACATTCATGATCTCTGTACAGCTGGAATCTGAAGCCAATTCCCGAATACCTAAATGGATACAGTGTCGTAGTTTTGAACATTTTGATCCTGATTTGTTGAAGTGACATTCGGTCTGTTGATCTTGAGCATACACTTGATCATTGATCAGACTAATGTTAATTCTGGATATGATAGCTTTGTTAAGACCTTTACTGAAGTGTTAGTGCACCTTTGAAAACCAGACATATTCCTAAAAAACGGCACTTTTCATGAACTCTGCTCTGACGAAATATTCATAATAAGTATCTGTGTTCAAACAATAGCGCAAAATGGGGAGCATATAGGCAGCAACAAAGCAAATATTTGTAAAAAAAGCATCCAGGCAATTAAATGTACTAAAACGGATAGGGAAACATCTGAATAGGCTTGGTATATTGACCATATACCACTCTTTTATTCTGTCATTTGTTTCTTACAGATGTAGTGACCCCCGGTCATAGCAACGTGAGCGGCCTTTATTATATCAAGACTAATTCAAGTTTTCTGAAGAATGTCGACCCCCGGTCAGTATTTCTTAAAAAATAGCGACCCCGGTCATAGTGCACTCGTTTATGATATGCTGAACAACTCCCGCAAACTTAATCTACCTCTAGTATAATTTAAAGAAAGGGTTTAACTTTAATCGAAAAATATATAACATTGGTCATAATTCTTACATATGTAGTGACCCCCGGTCATAGCAATTTGAGCACTGTGTATATCATGACCAATGCGCGGAATGTTGAACCCAAACATGTTTTAGAAAGGGTGTCATTGTTCTGATGAATATCGATCCCTGGTCTGTATTTTGTACAAATTAGTGACCCCGTACATAGTGTTTAAACCAACGTTAAGAATATGTTGAACAACGTCTGCAAACTTAATCTACCTCCAATATATTTTAAAGAAAGGGTTTAAGAAAAAAATATTTAGAATAGGTAATACTTCTTTCAAATGTGGTGACCCCCGGTCATAGCAATTTGAGCCCTGCTTAGTGTATCATGACCGATGCGAGCAATGTCATTTGAACCAAACTATTTTGTTGAAAAGTAGGGGTTCATTTTGTCTGAAGAATATCTACCCCAAGTCAGTATTTTGTTTAAAAAGTTATGACCCCAGGTCATAGTGCTTTGACCCACGTTCATGATGTGTTGAACAATATTCGTAAACTTAATCTACCTCCAGTATTTTTAAAGAAAGGTTTTCACGTGAATCGAAAAACATTTTTTCCTTGGTCATATTTCAAACAGATGTAGTGACCCCGGTCATAGCAGTTTGAGCAGTTGTTTATTATATTATAACTCATGCCCGCAATGTCAATTTAACCCAAGTATTTTGAACAAAGGGGGTCACATTTTCTGAAGAATATCCACCCACAGTCAATATTTGTTTTTACAACAAATAGCGACCCTTGTCATAGTGCTTTGACACACGTTCATGAAATGTTGTACAACTCCCACAAACTAAATCTACATCCAGTATAATTTAAAGAAAGGGTTTAACTTTGATCAAAACATCTATTTAACCTTGGTAATACATTCTGAAGGGAGCTGATCCCCCGAGGTCTCAATTAGATATGACCCTTAGAGGAGCCGTCTGATCTTAGTATTCACTGCTTTCATATGACAGTACACTCATTTTCTTGATTCCATCGGTTATTTCTACATATAATTCATTGCAACTACGTGTGTCACGCAGTGATTTCTTGCTATATCCGACGGGATGTACGGGTTGAAAGTTCACTCGACGTTCCTGTACATGATGTCATATTCAATTTCCCATGCTTATAATGTGATCTTACATTTTGCTATAAAGATGTGGAGAATCAGATTTCATGAGTTTGCATTACAGGTTATATACACACATGTACAACAGTTGATAATGTGAATGTAACAAGCTCATCAAAAAACTTTAGTGGATGAACTCCGATAATAAGTAAAATTCAGTTGCTATGTTCACACAGCATATTGCTTTTTGTAGGGACTAGTCCCTATTTCAGGCATACCATGCTCATACACTCTTGAATAAAATTCAAATATATTTAAACATGCTGAAAAGTACTTAATGGTCAGGTCTGAATACGCTTCTTGCCAATTTCCATAAATGCTGTCATTTGTAGACACCTTCTTTACAAAGTCGGGGGAGCATAGGTTTAAATCCTAACACTGCACAGAGGAAAGGCTTTGAAATCAGTTGAATGATATAAAAAAATATTTAAGAAAGAATAACGTTATTGCTCAAACTAGACTAATCATATCTACTTTTCGAGTCACTTTAGCAGGGTGACAATAACGGATCATTTATTGATCCTTTGATCACTTGTTTTGTAATGATTCCAATTATATGTCTAAGTTATATTGGATATTGATTCCTAGACACACATTGGGTATAATTTGGTAGCACTGATAACATATTAAATGGGTTTAAACATCGTCTTCTAATGTCAAAACTCCACACTTCAACGTAGACTGTATGAATTGTTAAACACGCGCGGGGCAGTTTACTTTTATAGTGAGTGATTTGATTTCTAACTCTCATTCTTCTAATTAGCTCCATACTTGCCAAAATAGCAGCTGTGTGCACATGCATGCATATAGCTATAGGTTTGTCCATCTGATCATGTTGTCGAAGTCATAACACCAGTTTTCATCAACTGATCTAAATATATGTTTAGTCATGCGTAGACGGTGCACGGGGTAGAAGGGCCTTAACATTAGCATCACACATTTTGATATGTTCTTCATTGAATGAATTTTATTCATTTTGTATAAACATATTTCAGTATCACTTGGCATGCTGCTTAGTCACGTCTAGACAGTGTGTCGTATATAATAATCCGTATTCTAGCTTCACTCCACCAGGAGTTTTGTGGAGTGTAATTAATTTGTGTCTGTATTGATCATTTGGAAAATATTATCCTCTATAATCACTGATTTGATTCAAATAAAAATTGGCTGGAATGTTCCTTAAGTGATCCTTGCCGAAGTTGTTAAAGTAGTTAGTTTTCATACAAAATGGCTGCCACAGACGGGTAAACTTTCCTAATATTGCTAATGAGAAAACAGAAAATACTTTCATATAATCAGATGTATGCGTAATTTGGCAAGGAAACTCCATGAACCTATGCCAGATGTACATTATCTTATATCTAAAAATGACTTTTTTGGTCCTGAAAAAAAAACTGGTCTGTTACTCTCATTTTGACTGGTTCTTGCCAGTTGTTATGTTATCAAGTGTATAAATGTAACATTATTGTTTTATGGATAGTGTTGCTTATGTTGGAGAAAAATCTGTTTCGGGAATGAGCTTTTCTCATGTTCTAGGTGTTCGTTGACCTTGAGTTTTTTTGTGAATGTTCTTTTTTATTGTAAGCAGAAACTACAACTTAGAAGCTGTAGGAAGCGTCATACATAAGAGGGTAGGAATCAATGTGTATGCATTCGGAAACAATAATACGGAAGAAACAGAACTCTGATAAGAAGTAGTTGGGAGACGGTTTCCGGCGACACATGAGGCGGTGCCCGGCAGAGGATGCGAGAGGAGTTCGAGGCATTAGAACATGAAGAGGCAGTGCTAAAGCAGTAGATGCCAGAGGCTGACGCGAACTGAAGCTGATGACTGAAAGAGAAAGACGTGGTGCCCTGGTTGAGACTAGTTTGCTTTCTCATTAAGTGTGGATTGGACTCCAAAGGGCTGTATCCAAAGTGTGTACTGATAACTTCTATATAACGATTTTGATTTCAACATTGTTATTTTTTCCTCATCTTGACTGAGATGTTCCCCGTGCCCCATATTACGGGGTTTAAATATCTCAACTTGTTTCGCTAGAGCTTATTCTTTTGTTGACGATTTAACAGTCGAAATCTCACGTTAACTGAAAAGCTGCTTAAGTAAGTATATAAATATCATAAACTAAGAAAAGCATTCTCTTAATTTTACCATCGAATCTCTCACTTATTGGCAAGTATCAGAGTAATCGTAAGGCGCTCCTGTGACACGGTATTTCACATTCTGAAGTTTATGTGATTTTCAAACTTCGAAAAATTATTGCACATACCCATTTTCTCACTATGTTCATTAAATACGTTAAAACTTCGTTCATTAAATATGTTAAAACATTCATTAACCAGAAATGGTGTTAAAGCCACCTGATGCTCGCCTGTTACGCCTGCTAAAGTTAAGTCTAAAACGTATTATCTTGAACCCCCAGAAATAATTCAAGTTTCAATTTAATCTTAACTGCATCTATATCAGAATGAAAATGCAACCAGATACCAATTTTCATCAACGTGAAACGATCATTAAACAAGAAAGATACATACCAAATATGGAATCCCTAGGAATATGTGTTCCAATGTAATAGGCAGTTAAAGATTTTGCAAAAGTAGGTAAATGGTGAAGGTCAGAAGGGCAAAAATGTTGGCAAGGTCATACCAAGTATAGAAGCCATATGCCCATCGCATTCTATATTATGGGCATTTACAGATTTTTGCAAAAGTAGGTCAAAGGTCAAGGTCAAAGTCACACGGTAAAAAGCAAAAAGCATTGGTATGGTTTGAAAGTCTTGAAACAGGAAAGATAATAGGTCTATTGGTACAAATATTATAGGCACATATTTGCAAAAGTAAGTCAAAGGTCAAGGTCACGTGGTACAAAATGTTTGTATGTTTGAAAAAAAGTCTTCAGACAGAAAAGATACATACCAGGTATGGAGGTATATGCATTTAAAGACGTTTGTAAAAGTAAGTCACATGTCAAGGTCAATGTCAAAAAGGCAAACAAATTGGCATGGTCATACCAAGTATGGAAGCCCAAGGCCTATTGGTTGCAATGCTAAAGGCATTTAAAGACTTTTGCAAAGTTTTGTCTAATGTCAATGTCTCATGGTAAGAACAATGGTATGGTTGGAAAAGTCTTAAGACAATAAAGTTGTATACCAAGTATGCAAGCCCTTCGCCTACTGGTTAAAATGTTATAGGCATTAAAAGAAATTTGCAAAAGTAGGTCAAAGCTAAAAGTAACAGGTAAAAAACAATGATATTGTTGTAAGGGTCTTAACACAAGAAGGATGCATATCAAGTATGGGAGCCTTTTGCCCATTGGTTCAAGTGTATAGGCCTTTAACGATTTTTTCAAAAGTAGGTCAAAGATCAAGGTCAGGAGGGCAAACATGTTGGCATGTTCATACCAAGAACGGAAGTCCTAGGCCTATTGATTCCAATAATATAGAAATTTAACGATTGTTTGCAAATGTAGGTCAAGGTCAAGGGCAAATAATGATCTTGTTGGAAAAGTCTTAACACAAGCAAGTTACATACCGAGTATGGAAGTCCTGGGTTTATTGGTTCAAATGTTATAAGCATTTAACGATTTTCGCAGTTTTGGTTTGAATCCCTCCATATAAGTAGATTCTCATGCCAGGTCGACTATGCGATGTATTCAATCACACATGACGAGTTAGGGGCTATGGGTGTATTCGGTTCGTTACAGTCGGACTCAGTTCTCCAACGAAATGCCCAAAATAGTTTATGACAAAGTTGTGTACGGTAGAAAACGACCCAAGGCTAAGTTCACCTTGAGTCATATTGTTCGTGCCTGGGACATCTGTTAACTCCAAAATAATTCAGCATCGCTGTAGACACTGCACAACAGGAAAGAGCAGTAATTGACTATTACAAATGCGATTTGCTCAGGCAGTCATTCTTAGCTGAAGCTGTCTGGAATACAATACACCACAATTGGAGAACAGAAAGTCACGAAGTTGACGAAGTATGTTTACTTTGAAATAGCTGTAAGAGAAGTATAGTTTTCATTGACAGTTTAAAAGTTATAGAACGGTACAGACGGTCATTTTAAATGTTTATATCAAATGTCCGTTAAACCATTAGCGTTGACGTGACTGCATTGGAACACTTAGAAAAATATGATAAATGAAGGTATTAATTAAAAAAAATGAAACGGACAAAACACCATTAATAAATTCTGAAAGTAGGAGACCTTCGAACGCAAAAATAGCAATGTGTAAAGAGAAATTTCCAGGCTCCGTTTTACTGAGAGTCTGTTCATGAGCAAGTGCTAAAAGTGCAACACTACTCACATTCCTATCACCGGCTTAGAAGGTATTCACTTTTCAAATTGAAATTGATGATCCAGAAGGACAGGAAAATATTACAAGACTGAGAATAAAGTACAGGTTGACTTTTTACGGCCGTCACACAAGCACTTAATACCTGCTGTTGTGAGGTGCATAAATGCTGAAAGTGAGAGATTTTTCAAAAAGCAAATGTAGCAATGGACACATAGAAAATTGCAGACTTGATTTTATTGAGTTTTATTGTTCATGGGCAGGTACTAAAATGAAACACTTCTCATGTCCCTAACACCGGCTGAAAGGGCCAGAAAAATAACAACACAGAGAATGAAGTACGGGGAGACATTTACGGTGCCACACAAGCACTTAACAACTGCTTTTGTGAAGTACATAAGTTAAACCTTTACTCCATAGTAGGAACCGCCTAATCAGAGTCTGCTCTGTTTCCTCGTGAAAAAGGATTGATTGCTTCGATATCAAGCATAGCCAGGTGGAAATGACATTGGTTCGGCGTAATATTTAGTATGGCATGTGTGCCTAAATTTCAATCACAAAAACTGCAGTCAAAACAAACGAATAAATAAACCCAATCAAATCGAATACAGTAATACCTCTCTAAGTCGGATTTTCAGTTTAGTGTAAACATTGGTCTTGGAGACAGGTGACAGCTTAATGCAGGGTGAAAGTCATGTAGAAAGCTCTTCAAGGAGCTTACTGCATGGTTTTCATCCTGCATTCAGCAGCAATCTGCCTACAAGTATCTAAATTCTTTTCGAATAAAATTTCGGTTAAGAGAGGTTTTACTGTATATTCTGACACTATAATATCGGTATCTTGCTTGTACGAGATATTTATAAATGTAACCCAACGTCTACAGAATGGATAACAACTGTGTGAAAGCAAGCACTATCAAGTAACACACCATTCATGTGAATTGGAAAAAGTCACATAAAGATCACACGCAGGTAATCGAAACGGCTCCATATCTACAGCTCGATTGGATCGTAAAATATAAGCAAACAAATAGCAGACAATCATGAAACATTGTCATATTACCCATTTATCATGTAAACGTATATAATGTGATTTTAGATTAAAATCACAACTGCGCCCGAGAGGCCCATCATGCGTATTTCAGTAATGTTTGCATACCTCTCTGATCAAGGTGACACGCATTATTGTAAACTAGTTAGGCTGATAATCTACTGGCACTAAAAGTAGCAACAGACAATTGAATCTGCATCTATCAAACATAAGTACATTCATTACATAACGATGGGATAATGATTATAGCCATTGAATCGTTATCACATCATTTTTTGCACCCTATGCTCGGTTCAGTGTCGCACTGTCGCAAACACAACCATCTATCTAATATTGTATCGTACGGACAATGTAACTTACGGACTACGAAATACGTTAACACATGTAAGTTGCAATGCCTCTTTCAATTCAGAACTTCAACAACTACTGACAGAATGTAAAATTGAAACTATTCGTCATTGAGTTTTATAAATAAAGTACAAATATACTTAAAACCCGCAAAACAGAAACACAAACGTGGTATTCAATTAGTCACACTTAACCCTTTCCCTCATATAAACGTGTTTTCACGCATTTGCAAGCAGAGTAGACCCAGATCAGACGGCTCCTAGAGGAACCGTCTGATTAGGGTCTGCTCTATTTGCTTATGGAATTTGATAGATATGTGTCTTTACGTTCTAAAATAGCTGCAATGTACCACCTTCCAGATTTGATTAAGTGTTTTGTTCATGAATATTCAGTGGGTATTAAAATTTGGACTAAACTGGGCAAGGGTTAACAGAAAAAAACATTTGGACTAACGTTCCAATGTGTCATCCTGTCATTATTATACAATCGTTCAAATTGCCCTGAAAGGCTGTATACGTATGCTGATGTCAAATTTTCGTCTTCGACATTATTTATGATTCCGTCTAATCAGATATTATTAGTTAACTGGACCCAGTAAGCATTGGCGTATGGTATATATACAGATAGAACTTATTTTGGAACAAAACATGACCTACTCTAATGTAAATAAAACGAAGTGACTACAGGACTTCTTTATTTTTAAAAGCCTTAGCAAGCCGCAATGTTTTCAACAAAGTTGTCTTGATGCAATGGATATGTATATGGACTTGTCTTGAGTTCGATTCTTACTAGTGACTTTTTTTTTTCATTAAAATACTGTCCGTACAAAACAACAATACATTTTAATAATAACACATAATAATTATTAACAAAATATTAACATATAATTGAAAAAGAATAAAAATTAAAAGGAACATTACAAATAGCAAATCAGTTTTTTTTTAAAAAAAAACAAAGTAAACTGCATAGCTTGATATTCGAACCCACGACTCCCTGTTTGCAAGACTAGGTACATATCTATTACACCAAAGCCCAGTACATAATATGTGGCGAGTTACTAAAGTGTGTTGTCTGGCACTGTACTTTTGTGCTGTTATGTAAACAACAAAATAACAACAAGTCTCGATATAGCGTGGTTTACATGTAAAATTAGATCTTATGGCACACCTTTTGTTATCAGTGTTTACAAACACTACAGGTATAAACACTGAATAATGCACAGTTTGGTTCGAATCTGTTTTGTTTTTATTGTTTTATATTTGGAAAGGGTATTTTTGTTTTTTCATATGTTTTGTCGGGCTTATGGTTTTCATTTTTTATTTTTATTTCGAGACCACTGTTACAGGTATGTTTTGTTTACATTTTAAGTAGGTTATGTTGGTGTGCCATAAGATCTAATTTGGACTGTAACTGTAGACAAGTGTAATGAGTTATATTTAATGTAAAATAAGTTTTTGCTATATTCTGCCATTTTGACTTTAGTGTCTGGTCGACAAAATGTTGTTGTAGCTACAAAAATTCACTTTTCTGAAAGCTGGGTTTAGTTGTCTGAAAACAGCTTCATATGAAGACAAATAAGCGAACAAAAACTAGTAGGGCGCAAGATACATTGTCATTTGCCAACACATACACTGTCATTTACCAGCAGTTTTACCCAGATCAAAGGGTTCCGACAGGTGCTGTTTGATCACAGTCTGCACTGTTTGTGATTCGAAATTCTTTAGCACGTTTAAGCCTTTCATACTAAGTGGACTTTGTACTTAAACACTATTGGATGTAGAGAGTGTTAAACACACATGTTTCGTCATATAAAAACTCAATCGAAAACAAAACCTTGCTGTTCAGAGTTAGTAGTAGTAATCGACCACTGTGCTAACACAATATTTTTAAATTATGGCAAATATATGTTATTGATAGTTCACCATTCGTTTATTTGTTTTGTTTTGTTATCTAACCTGTCACAGGCATTGTTAGCGCCGTACGGAAATCAGAACTCTAAGGGAAATGCACATATAAACGTTCATGATACAATTGAGTATCTTGAGCATGATATATTGTGTATTGTAATAGAATGCAGTTTTGCATATAACTGACATATTTTCTCTCACTAATCGCGGTTCCATATCTCTTGCGACATATGTACATGAATATAATTTTGAGTGTAATGTGAAATTCGAGTCGACTACTATAAACCTTAACACATAACATATTAGACACATTTTTATTCAATAGAAGAGAAAATGTCCGGATCATTTTTACATGAATAATGGGCCTATTCGATCTATTCCAGTACGCAAAGGGACCATCGATAATTTAATTGTCCGTAAAAGAAGATACGTTGGATTATGTATACAGATGTCCTTGGATGTTGTCTTGACACAATCAGTGTACTATCACTTGATTTAACCATTTCCCTATTATATGTTTATTTAAAATGTCGATACCTACTGAATATCCATGGACATAATAGTTATAACGAAATATACAAGGTGAGCAATTGTAGCCATTTTAGAAAGTAAAGAAACAGGTATTTCACGTCCCATTAGCAAACAGAGCAGACCTTGATCAGACGGCTCCTATAGGAACCGTTTTATCTGGGTCTACCCTTTTTTGCAAAAAACGCTAAAACTTATATGGAGGAAAGGATTAATAGATGCGGATATCAATTTTATCTACTGAAACCTAAATACAAACTGTAAATATAGTAATTAAAGACCTGATGCAGTTCTTCCCGAGCCTTAACAAATGACATGTTTTATTGAAATCAAATGCCTTTGCTCTACGCGACATAACAAACGTGACAACACAGCAAACAATGTTGCACTAATTGATTGTCCGCGAGTTTCGTGTCTTCCAGTTTCTGCAGCACTTTAGGACTATAGGTTTTGTCATTCTGTTAATGATAGAACGAAATGATAAATGTGGAATGTCTGCCTCAGAAAATGTAATTTGCAATGGTCATTTTATGTATTGTACAGCGTCTGCACTGCAACCACGACAGCCACAATGTAAACTATTGAATAATGGATGTCTCATGCGTGCCATCGAAAATAACAAAGACATGTTGTCCTTTGATAAATGTCATTCAAAAAGGCAGACGCACTAAAATAGTCACAACTTACTTATCTTCTTATGGTGGACGTTCTGTTTGTTCTACCTAGGCAGTGTATCAGTGTGTATCTTTATTACCCAGTCATATTCGGAGAAAATTATCAATACACTATTTAATTATCTAGTACGACTCTTGGTAGAGTCATTATGTCTCTTCCCATTTACATGTGATCACATGTGATCAGTGAATAAGACTTCCGATCAGTGACCATTGACGATGCAGATAATATTACCACTGACAATGCAACGTGTTAGGAATATCTCATTACGTTTACAAGTGCATTCGTTTTGTAAAGGAGCTTATGAATGTCGCAAGACACCTGAATATAAATACGTTATTATAGAATGGTGCATGTAACTGATATAAATACAGCGACAAGGGAAAAGCAATAATATAACGAAAGCCAACGTAAAAAGGCTGATCTGTGTCTGTTCCATTTGTAATGGTAAGATGATTGACAGTCACAGACATTCCCTGTTATTCTCATCTTGAGTCCATGTCAGTGCAGAAAATAACCCACCTCGTCAGCAGCAGTGTCATTACAAAACTGTGTTATATATGGTAAACATATCAGTTAAAATAAATATATGAAGGTTCTACAAGGACAGGTCAACACTGTGTCAGAATAAACAAGTTGGCTTCCTTCTAAAAGGAAGCCAAGAGGAGACCTGCAGCAGGTTTTTTATCGAACATTTGCTATATACAGGAGCCGTTTGACGAGGTTTTGGCACCGGGTCGTAAATAGGTTACTATAAATAACTATTGTGCATATCAAGTAGTACGTGCGTTATAAATAGAACGAGGAAGATGAATATCAAGCGCCACTGCTTAGGAGATATATAATGCTTTAATCGTTGCAAAGTACATGTAGTTCTTTGAAAAAGCTATTCTTTGAATTGGAATTTATCCAGTCAGCAAGCTTCTCTAGTGACGTAAAAAAGGGGTGCGGATAAACTTTGGTTTCTTAGAATAGAATAGAATATATATTAGGTTTTATTTACCAACCATGGACCCCCTCGGGTTACAAATGAATGCATATTAAAACATGTATGACTAACATAATTGACATGAAACTAAAGCATATGTATCATACCTTAGGCACATATTGGTAAATCACATATAAACAACACTACATTTTATCCATCTTGCTTCATCGTGAAGATGTGAAGATCTAAGGCACATGGGCACACCAGTCAAAACATTTGTCAATGTATCTAGCATCATCCTATTAGGTTTCTTCCGGTAGTATCTAGAAGGTTTACGTTAGTGTTAATACTTAGCCGTTTCTAAGGCATAATGATCCTTAACAATGTAAGTACATGTATTTCAATTTTCTGTAAATATGCATATGTTGATGGAATAACGTAAAATCACCAATATAATTATGCAAATAAGAAAAAGAAAAAAGAGAGAAAAAAGTGGGTTATAGTTGTATTCGAACCCACGCCAGGTCATACAAAACGTAAACGCTTTTTCTCCAACGGTTTAGCCCGCACGGCTAGTCCGCCACCGATGGTAAACAGTGCTGATTTATCACTTTTATTAACTTAATCCACCGCTGGATAAACGAGGTTTAATAAGAATCAAGTCCGAAAGCAAAGATTATAGATAAAAAGTACATTTTTCCATTCTACTGGCATGCTAATTAGATTAAGGAGCTTTTAAAGGGACGGGAAATGACATAGACCTAAATAATATGTTCAGCTCCATCGATTTATGAGTAGGTCAATCTAAAAATAGAAACTGAGCCTTCCGTTACTCGACTTTTATACGGAATGCAAAATCATTGCACTTTGTTCTGGGATAAAACAATAATGTCCATTTGAATATCGACACTCTCGATTCAACTGATCCTATTGTTCAAATTCAATCACGTTTTCTATAAATACTTTAATATTCAAACTCCTTTGTTAGTGATAGTTTGACTGCGTAATTTTTATATAACCAAAACTCGTGCATGCGAATGGCCACAACTCGTCCCGTCCGGTAGACGGCGATATTCTTTTTACTATCCCAATTCAAAACTCTCCTTGAGATGAATTGTAAACCATCCCAGAATACGCCGACATCCAATTCCAGCACTGTGGAGAGACCCTGAGGGGGGGGGGGGGGGGTCTCTCCCATTAATGATATCTGATGGTCAATAATTGTTGATAAAGAAACAACCCGAACCACGTCAATTCAGGAATGGAAATGAAATAAAATTGAGTGACTGTGCGTCTATCTTTGGTAACGTTTCTGTTGGAAAGATAATTTGAAATGTGGCGATATTTGTCCATTTTTAGCTCACCTGGCAAAAGGTGCCAGGTGAGGTATTGTGAGGGGGCAGTGTCCAGCGTCCGTCGTCGTGCGTCGTGCGTATGTGCGTCGTGCGTCGTCAACAATTTACTTAAACATCTTCTTTTCTGAAACCACAAAGCCTAGAGCTTTGATATTTGGTATGTAGAATCATCTAATGGTCCTCTACAAAGATTGTTCAAATTATGTCCCCCGGACCAAAAATGGCCCCGCCCTGGGGCTTATCAGTTTTTTCTTAGGAAAATCTTTAAAAATCTTCTTCTCTGAAACCGTAAGGCCTAGACCTTTGATATTTGGTATGTAGCATCATCTAATAGTCCTCTACAAAGATAATTCAAATTATGACCCCCGGACCAAAACTGGCCCCGCCCCGGGGCTTATCAGTTTTTCTTAGGAAAATCTTTAAAAATCTTCTTCTCTGAAACCGTAAGACCTAGACCTTTGGTATTTGGTATGTAGCATCATCTAATGGTCCTCTACAAAGATTGTTCAAATTATGACCCCCGGGCCAAAAATGGCCCCGCCCCGGGGATTATCAGTTTTTCATAGGAAAATCTTTAAAAATCTTCTTCTCTGAAACCGTAAGGCCTAGACATTTGATATTTGGTATGTAGCATTATCTAATGGTCCTCTACAAAGATTGTTCAAATTATGTCCCCCGGACCAAAAATGGCCCCGCCCCGGGGCTTATCAGTTTTTCTTAGGAAAATCTTTAAAATTCTTCTCCTCTGAAACCGTAAGGCCTAGACCTTTGATATTTTGTATGTAGCATCATCTATTGGTCCTCTACAAAGACTGTTCAAATTATAACCCCTTGACCAAAAATGGCCTCGCCCCGGGGCTTATCAGTTTCTCATAGGAAAATCTTTAAAATTCTTCTTCTCTGAAACCGTAAGGCCTAGATCTTTGGTATGTAGTATGTAGCATCATCTAATGGTCCTCTACAAAGATTGTTCAAATTATGACCCCCGGGCCAAAATGGCCCCGCCCCGGGGCTTATCAGTTTTTCATAGGAAAATCTTCAAAAATCTTCTTCTCTGAATCTGTAAGGCCTAGACATTTGATATTTCGTATGTAGCATTATCTAATGGTCCCCTACAAAGATTGTTCAAATTATGTCCCCCGGATCAAAAATGGCCCGCCCCGGAGCTTATCAGTTTTTCTTAGGAACATCTTTAAAAATCTTCTCCTCTGCAACCGTAAGGCCTAGACCTTTGATATTTGGTATGTAGCATCATCTAACGGTCCTCTACAAAGATTGTTCAAATTATGACCCTTTGACCAAAAATGGCCCCGCCCCGGGGCTTATCAGTTTCTCATAGGAAAATCTTTAAAATTCTTCTTCTCTGAAACCGTAAGGCCTAGACCTTTGGTATTTAGTATGTAGCATCATCTAATGGTCCTCTACAAAGATTGTTCAAATTAATGACCCCCTGACCAAAAATGGCCCCGCGCCGGGGCTTATCAGTTTTTCATAGGAAAATCTTTAAAAATCTTCTTCTCTGAAACCGTAGGCCTAGACATTTGATATTTGGTATGTAGCATCATCTATTGGTCCTCTACAAAGATTTTCAAATTATGACCCCTTGACCCAAATGGCCCCGCCCGGGGTATGTAGCATCATCTATTGGTCCTCTACAAAGATTTTCAAATTATGACCCCTTGACCCAAATGGCCCCGCCCGGGGGCTTATCAGTTTTTCATAGGAAAATCTTTAAAAATCTTCTCCTAAACTGTAAGGCCTAGACCTTTGAAATTTAGTATTTATTATCATCTAATGGTTTTCTACCAAGATTGTTCAAATTATTACCCCTGACCAAAACGGCCCCGCCCCTGGCTTATCAGTTTTTCATAGGAAAATCTTTAAAATCTCCTGTGAAATTGTAAGGACAGGAACTTCGAAACTTATATGAAGCATCATCTAATGTTCCTTTATTTAGATTGTTCAAAATTGAAACTCAAGGCCTAAAATTATGGCCCTTGGTTTCATATTGGCCCCAATCTGAAGATTGCTTATTTTTACATAGAAATACAGTGTATGCATATGTCTATAGTAACCAGGTGAGCGATTTAGGGCCATCATGGCCCTCTTGTTACTTGTTGTGATGTGTATGTGATTCACATTCGTTGCAATGCATAATATGATATGTATGGTAAAGTTAGACAGCTAATGACACAAAATAGTTTTGCAAATATTAGCGCAGCCACTTTGCATTAAAAACTATACAACGTGATTATCATCAAAATGCCATTGCAAATTACATCAATGTCTTCATTATCATTTGCGTATTAGTTTCATGTAAATAGGAAATGCAAGGGTAAACAATACGTCTAACATACACAAAAATTGAACTGTAAAGGTTCATATATGTGAGTATATTTTGAATCGCATTCGATTTCATATTACACTGTATATTAAGTTTTCCAGCGCGGTAAAACGACCCACAGAGTTATCGAGTTAGTAAGGGTGACACCACGTATACGCTGATTAGGTAATATGGCGTCGATGATGCATTATGTGAAAGGAAGGCATACTCTACCATAATGATGAAGTTGGCCATTCCTAGCACACTATATAAATAGTGCTACATCATCTGTCAGACGGATACAAATTGTCAAGACAACAAAAGTAATCTAAATGTGCATACGGTTTTTTTAAACTATAGAATTCGTGTACAAATGTGTTGTACTTTGCGTTTCCTAGTTGTCATGTGCACACAATAGCAAAATGTTCAGCATTTGCCACGGATATAATTAAGCCGCGAAACCGAAACATTGTCGTAATTTCTATTTAAACGAATCCAGTAATTTAGTTTTGATAAAGATACAAATTATAGGTTTCATTTTTTTGAATGTGAGCTTATTAACTATTTTAGGTTATCGTTCAGATTCAATATAACTTATATAAGACAGCGTGTTTTTAAAACATGCTGATACATGTATCGAACGCAATAGTTTCCACGCACATTTGGTCGATACTAATATACGGTAAAATGAAGGATTTTCATTCAGGCATTACTGTGGTAATGAAGATACATTGAACCGTAGTTTTGCTGGAGAATAATGTGGTTTATACTTCAGCAATGAATATATCAATCAGAAACTAGCGCAGCAGCTAATGATAGTAAATGACCGGATCACTATGTAGCGCGTTCGGCGTAAATTTTCGTACATATTCAAGGCAATATTGACTAATATTGAAGGTCCTCTGTATAATAATTTAGTTCAAACCAAATGCCAGAATAACTTCCATTGCTTTGACCTAGTGAACATATATCTTCAAACAGTATTACGACAATGTATATAACACGTCGTGAAAATGACGATAATATATACATTTTCCCGACGACTGATATAAATGCATTTATATATGTATTTATATCAGTCGTCGGGAAAATGTACATTGCTATCAGTGCTTAGACGACTGATCAACTAGCCATATGTACATATACCGTGAATAATTAATGAACTTTCGTTTTATGATTTGGTTTGGACAGTATTTCGTTATCAATGTCTACGTTGGAAAAAATACCATACCAGGTATAAAAATGACCCATGTTGCCATTTTAAATCATATTCGCCATACTGTATATTGTAGTTAACATTATAATTATTAGGACAATTGTTTGCACATCACTAGGCATGTCGAACAACACTCTATTGGAGCATAGTCGAAACTACTGAAACAGTGAAATTGATACGTACCGTAGTTTAGGTTGCAATTATGATAAGCAAATGTCTTAGTGTATAAATATAATTCCGGAAGTTAGATTTGTTTACGTTGATACTGGCTAAGTTAAGCTCTGAACAATACTATTTGCTACGGTATTTTTGTGAGCGTTGGAATACAGAAATAGATCGATACGAACCGATGAAAATGATTCCGTTTTAAACGTTATTGTGTAATTTAATATACGGACATATTCTCCATTAAGCACGTACATCAAAGTATAAACAAGAAAAGCAGTAATGTGTCATTAAGAGACGACATGCCGGGACATTGCTAAAAAAATCCATAAAATGCTGCCACATCAGCAAAATATACTGCTACAATAATGATGATAAAAAACTAGTTATACGAATATTAATGAATGAACTAAGATGACAACGATGCTAATAATGACGATAAAACGTGACAAAACGGACCATAATCATAATAGCGATAATAAGAGAGAACTAATGTCTGTATAATATTTAATTTAATTTAATTCCGAGACGTTAAATCTGAAAATAGCTTGGATCCTTGATACAGACCGAATTACTGTTACTCTTTGTCTCATCATGGTCCAGACTGATTGCAAATATAATTGAAGTCGCTTAGCACAAACAGTGTTAATAGTAGTGGTGGTAGTAGTAGTAGTAGTAGCAGAAGTAGTACTAGAAGTAGCAGTACTAGTAGTGATAGTAGTAGTGGTGGTAGTAGTAGCAGAAGTAGTACTAGAAGTAGCAGTACTAATAGTGGTAGTAGTAATGGTGGTAGTAGCAGTAGTAGTAGAAGTAGCAGTAGTAGAAGTAGTAGTAGTGGTAGTAATAATAATAATTATTATTGTTATACCTCTCTTTTGAAAAACTGGGGATATATATATTGCACTTGTAGGTTGGTCAATCGGTCTGTCTGTTGATCGATCGGTCGGATAAAACGGTTTCCGATCAATAACTGATAAACGGCTTAGGGTAAGGATCTATAAACTTGCTGTGGTGGTGACCACTAGATGACCCCTATTGTTTTCAGGTCACTAGGTCAAATGTGCTGAAATGGTTTCAGATCATAAATGCTCAAGGGGTTGGCTTAGGATCTTCAAACTTGCTGTTGTGATTAGTCATGACCACTAGGTTACCTCTATTGTTTTAGGTCACTGGGTCTAAGGTCAAGGTCACCATGACCTTAACTGGTGAAATGGTTTCCGACCAATAACTGCTCAAGGGTTTTGCTTATGATTTTCAAACTAACTGTGGCGATCAGTCATGACCACTAAATGACCCCTATTATTTCTGAGGTAGTTACGTTTTTAAAACACCTCTTGTTATACTGATAATGATTATAATAAAAATAACAACTATAGTAGTTATTACTTATTAAGTGCATGAAGCTGTCAATTCTCTATAGATAAAACAAAAATACAATTCAACAAAAACCAAAGGACATATTTGTCGAAATGACTAATATGTATATATGACGTTTATAAACACTACTAATTGAAAAGGAGTAAAGTGAAGCAGGCAAAGCAGCATACAAGACGCAACCACCACCAAAATATCGATAGGCAGCATGTCACACACACTTACACACACACACACATACACACACAAACAAACACATGACAATATGTAAAACGAAGCATAGAAACTGTGAACAATCCATCAAAGATGTACTCAATGACTTTGTGGATGTCAGAGCAACTGTAGGGAAGCCGTAAGGGGCACGAATGGGAAACAGTAATGCATGAGTCTAGTAAGCTCATCCCGTATCTGAGTTTAAGAATTCTTTCCCACAGCATAGAAGACGATAAACACATGACAATATGTAAAACTTAGCATATTAACTGTGAACAATCCGTCAAATATGTACTGAATAATTTTGCTGAAGTCAGAGTAACTGTAGGGAAGCCGTTAACAGCACGACAGGGAAACAGTAATACACGAGTCTGGTAAGCTCATTCCGTTTCTGAGTTTGAGAGTATATACCATCATAGAGTACTACCCCCGGCCTGTCATCGCGTAAGTAAAGAGGGTAGAGTAGCTACCGACAGTAAAGGGGTCGATAACCAAACATACAGTGCGTTGTAATATAATGTGGTTACAATTCTTCTTAAAAGTTTTAATGCGTTTTAAAACCAAATCATGAAAATGGATATGACCCCCGATAACATTACCATAAACTTCTAGGTGAGAAATGCCTTGTTGCAGTAACGTCCGTAGATTGCAATTATATTTACTAATGAGTGGTAAATTTCGATAATAAAATTCAGAAAACGTTTTCCGAAGTGTGTGATATATGTAACCTTGCTTAAGAAGTTTATCAGCTATAACAAAATTACGACTGTTAAAATCTTCTAACAAAGAACAGGATCGGGAAAACTGAATAAGTTGAGAAAAATAAACCCCGTAAAATGTAGCAAGGGGTACATCTCCATCTCGAAAAGAATAATTATCAATTGTAAAATTAAAATCTTCCCTTTTATCGTATATTTTGGAGGAGACTTTATCATTTGTGATTTTTGATGGAAAGATTCAAATCTAAAAAAGGAAGCCATAATGTTAAATTGATTCGCTTTGTTTAAAGACAGTTCTTTTGGTTAAATTTAAGAAATCATAGTTTCAAAATAAGGATTATTCAAATTCAAAATATCGTCTAAATACCTTGAAGTTTTATTAAAAGCATTAACAATATCGGCCTGTGTATCAGGTTTTCAGCTACGCATAAAATCCCCCTTAACAGCAATACAAAAACAAATCTGCAACAAGAGGGGCACAATTTGTACCAATGTGTATGTATATCAACAGCTTGACGATATATGGTATCCCCATAAAGCACAAATATATTATCTGAAAGAAAGGTAAGAGATCTACAAACATTAAGGCAAGTCCACATTGCGACTGTTCAACTTCTGAATTCGAAAAGAATGAACGTTGAACATTATAAGCAAGGAACATTTTATTTTGTCTGGCAAAGGTTTTTTCTATTAATTTAATCAGTTTATCTTTTATAAGATTGTAAGAGTGTAGAATAATCATGAACATAAACAATATGCAAACTTATTCTAAAAGGCTAGACAATGTATTCTGACACATTTGAAATGATTCCACCAGAATGTTTTACAAATGTTTGCAGTGAGTCTAATGGGTATGCAAAGTCACATGCATTTGTGTTTATACGAAATAGCAGACGATACTTCCATAAAATTTGTTTTAATATCAATTACATTTTTAAGGCCTTTCAAGTAAAATATTTAGCATAATAAATGCGCTCATTCCATGTGCGTCTTCATTTCATGGTCCCATAATAGACGCCTTCAAGGAATCCCAATTTCACATATATCAATATTGATAAATGTCTTTAATATGCACTGATCGATTGCATATTCAGCAAACGAGTCCGTTTACCATATTTTATTAAAAAGCACCACCGCACGTTAGGTTATTTATACATTTATCATCGAAAGTATTTCCTGTTGTTTATCAGAAATATCAAAACTGTCCTAACACTGAAATATCGCAAGACATCCAAGTTGATATATAGGTATAGCATACCTCTCAAATGTCTACACACTACTCAAATATAACAGTAATATGACACGGGGTCAACGATAATGACAGCTGGAAACATTGCCGTCCACTGATACAAAACAGAAACGGCAATAAGGTTTATATGCTGCGTGCGTGCTTGGATGAAATTATTAAAAAATATCGTTTACATAACATTTGCTTCAAAACAGTATCTTGTGTGCCAATGTATTGTAGAAGCTTTGGAAATGGTATTCTCTTTTTACATTATGTATTTGAGGAGATGAGATGTTGGTGAAATGAAATAGAAATGAATCATTACAACTCCTGGGAGATTTAACCATGAATGGATATGTGAATTTCATCATATGCAGCTAAATGGCATTTGAATACAAGTTAAACCTCACCAATTCAACCATATCCGAACAGTCTGTTTGGCCGGATAACAATAATGGTAAGCTGTGCAGAAGACCATCTCTACATGTTGTATCATGTTCTACATGCCATGATCTGTGTAATGCAGTACCTTAGAGCAATACAACATTGATATAGTATTAATGCCGTTTTTGTTCAGCATGTGTCCTTAATGAAAACTACCTTTTTTCTAATCATGGGTGTAACAGTACAACATAATGTATTCTCGATGACGACACTTATGTTGAAGCTGATTAAGATCAAAATGAATGATCAATAATTGCATGCATTTCAAAGGTCGAATTTTCCACTGCAATATGTGATATATCGTGTGATTTGGGGGTTGGTGCAGTTTGGTACTATGCATAGAGATACCGAGTTGATGAGAGATATTATAAAACGTGCAATTTTCGATATAGTAGGTGCGGTGATTATGTATTTGGATGATTATGCCAGGATGAATATCTCAAATACAGTATGATATTAAGAACATCCATTCTTCAGTTTGGTTCCTGTTAACCCTTTCTCCATGGATATGCATGTAAGACATTCATATCCTGAATCTTGATTAGATTAATGTTTATAATAGAACATGGACACAGGAATCATTGGTCATGGCATGACCTGTAGTATCATATCCATATTAATCCATAGGCAAATACAGCAGACCCTGATTAGACGACTGCTACACGAGCCTTCTGGTCTTGGAAGGCGTATTTATGGAGGAAAGGGTTACGGGAAATTACAAGACAATTACTTGACACAATAGCTAAAATATTCCTATTAACTATCACTTACTGCAACGCCTGTAATAAAGAAAATGTATTAGGTGTGTGTGCGGATTAAATACATATTAAACATCCTATAAATACCTTTTCACACTTGTCATAACTTACGGCATACTGTAAGACTAAGAACTATTTAGTCGCTGTTAGCCATGACAACTCGAATGATGATTAAGCCCACCGTCACTGACCCGCATGATTACAATACTATTGCAATGTATATTATAGATTGACAAGCGATGGAGTGATGGCAGACATTTTAAATTGCATTATATATACATTAACCCTTTCCTCCATACATACGCCTGTTAAATTTTGTTGTTTAATATGCTTAAAATGTGTTTCGTCTTGATATGCGTCCTGTTATGTTTTGTCTTGTAGCTTTACCGTTTCTTGTTAGATGGTGTTTGGTGCGGTGTCATTACGTGTGTGGCTCTCCCTGTTTGACTATTTTTCCATATTTGTAAAGTCACCTGTTGAAACCTGTTGAAACCATTGTAATAGCTAGAGCATTTGCTCCTACAGGAGCAATTGCTCTATTTATCACAATGGGTTCAAAGTACAAAATTCTAAAAAAAATCCTTTTCTCTAGTTAAAGCTCCTTTTCGGTATCTGGTTTGTTCTAAAATAGCCTTTGAGGGAATGGGTTAACTAATATCCTAGTATCTAAATTGTCTACCAGTTCTAGACTTTAAATACGCATAGTTTGACAGCAAAATGTCATCGGTAATTACAAAACGATGATCAGAGCTCGACATGTAAACTTTTCAAAGTCATCAGAGAGTACCGTGTCTGGTAAATGTCGCTGTTTGGCGAATGCTCGTTGAACTTTACGTTGGTAGTCATTTCCCTTCCGATCCCTTTAAACGCCATTCATCAATGTCTGTTTATTTGCCAGACCGACGTGGAAACCCTCAGCATATTCCTCGGAAGTTTCAATACTGCCTTATTGTTATTGGCAAGTTTTGTAACTTGGTAAATACATATCTTGTTTCTGTAGTTCAAGGCTCCCATCAAAAGAGACATGTATTCTGACAAAACAATGATCATGGTGTATATGAGGATTGCAAAGTTTTATGACAGCTTTTGTTGTTTAATGTTGTATACATTTCAGTGTCCATTTACGGCTGAGATGATGCAATCGATATCCGTATTAACCCTGTCGCTGCTAATGCCGGATCTGTGATTACCTATACAAACAGTTTGGATCCAGATGAGACGCCGAGTAACTCGGCGTCTCATCAGGCTCCAAACTGTTTGTTACTGTTACTATGTTTTTGAAATACAAATGAAGAAAATCAAAAATATGAAAATTTGTAGCTGACGACAAAGTTAGAAGACGACAGAGTTTGGCAGTGAAAGGGTTAAACGGTAGACGTATCGTAAGCATATCACGATGCTGTTGCGATGGTATTTAACCCTTTCGTTGCCAAATTCTGTCGTCTGCTAACTTTGTCGTCTGATCCAAAAAACATTTTAATTTATTTTCTTCATTTTTGTTTCAAAACCATAGTAACAGTAACAAACAGTTTGGATCCTGATGAGACGCCTAGTTACCCGGCGTCTTATCTGGATCCAAACTGTTTACATAGGTAATCACATATCCGGCATTGTCAGCGAAAGGGTTAAAGGGTGTGTGCAACCATGGAGAAGTAAATCAATGTAAAAACACCAGCATAGAAATACTTTGTAAAATTATGTAAACATCATCTGCAAAACCAAACTATGACAAATAACACCTAGCTGATGCGTTAACAAACAACGAACCAAATTGGTTTTGAACCGATATTAAAATTACACAACATAAACTTCCTACAATGTATTGGTTACCAAAACTACATAAAAACCATATAAAGCGCGTTTCATTGCAAATTCTAGTTCATGTACAACTACTAAATTGTCTATACTTTTGACTTCTTGTTTAACGAAGGTAAAGGCACATGTAAAATTCTACTGTGATAAGACTTATGAAAATTCTGGACTTTTCCAATTATGAAAATTCTGGAATAAATCTCTTCTGGTCTATTAAGAACTCTTCAGAAGTCTTAAACAAACTTAAGAACAAAAGGTATCTTGCATCCACTGTAAGCACGTAGGATTTTTCTACTCTGTACACAACTCTTCCTCATATTTTAATTACGGTTAAGCTTACTAACTTGATCCAGAAAGTATTTCCCCGAGAAAAAACATCATTCTTGGCATGTAATGCTGAAAAAGCTTTCTTTACTGACGAGCAAATGAAATATTACACCAATTGGACTTGCTCAGAAGTTTGCGAAGCACTAACCTTTCTTTTGGATAACATATTTGTACGTTATGGGAATGCTATATACCGTCAGGTAATTGGTATTCCTATGGGTACGAATTGTGCACCACTTGTCGCAGATTTGTTTTTGTACTGCTATGAGAGAGATTTCATGTTGCGTTTGAATCCTCAATCACAAGAAGATGTTATAAAAGCCTTCAATGAAACTTGCCGATATTTGGATGATATTTTTAACTATTATAACCCTTTCTTCGATGCTCTGATTCCTACAATTTATCCTAAAGAACTCAAATTGAATAAAGCTAACCCGTCCGACAATTATGCAGCGTTTCTTGATCTAGACCTTAAAATTAATAATGGAATGATTTCTTCTAAAATATATGACAAAAGAGATGATTTTGATTTTAATATTGTAAATTTTCCTCATCTTGACGGGGACGTTCCCCGTGCTCCATCTTACGGGGTTTATATATCTCAACTTATTCGTTTTGCTAGAGCTTGTTCATCTATGGACGATTTTAACAGTCGAAATCTCATTTTAACTGAAAAACTGCTTAAGCAAGGATATAGATACCATAAACTAAGAAAAACTTTCTCTAAATTTTACTATCGAAATCTCTCGCTTATTGGCAAGTACAAATGTAATCTCAAGGTGCTTCTGCGACACGGTGTTTCACATCCTGAATTTTATGGTGATGTGATTTACAAACTTCAAACCCCCGGTGACTTTTGTCACTGACCGTTCCAAGGCGGTACTTCCATCTTCCTCCTATTGTATGTTTGTTTTGTCTTTGTGCGTCTCTTGTTGTTTTTTCTACCCATGTACATTTGCTGTTTCCTTGTGTTGCTGTTCGGGCGAGTGCTTGTTCTGTATGTGGTATTTCCTGCATGACTCATTTTTGTACTTCGTAAAATTATTGGACATACCCATTTTCTCACTTTGTTCATCAAATGTATAAAACAATTCATTAAAAAGGGATATGATCCTGTAGTACTACAACATACTGCATGCTTGGTTGTGAACCCTTTTACAGTTGGCAATCACGCTGGCCTCTTTGCATGTACGCCGACAAGAAAGGTTTAGTACTCTATGAAGGCGACCTCTTAAATCCAGAAATGGAAGGAGAACGTCGGATATCTGTACTATTTCATTTTTGTCGTACCCTTTATTACTTTTCTACAGTTACTCTGTTTGCAGTTCAATCATTGAGTACACTAGCGATAGGTGGATACAGTATGTTCACTTAAATGTTTTTTCGTTATACATGCACGTTACCACTGTATTTGCTGTCGCGGTTGTTGTAGATTAGTCGGAGAGGGGATACGTTTATTTACACTGTTTGTCTTTTAGGATGGGGATGGAATAAGTGTGAGGTTGGGTGCCCATAAACCGGTTTAACCCCCCGGTGACTTTTGTCACTGACCGTTCCAAGGCGGTACTTCCATCTTCCTCCTGTTGTATGTTTGTTTTGTCTTTGTGCGTCTCTTGTTGTTTTTTCTACTTATGTTCATTTGCTGTTTCCTTGTGTTGCTGTTCGGGCGAGTGTTTGTTCTGTATGTGGTGTTTCCTGCATGACTCATTTTTGTATTTTTACTAACACTATACAACAAAATCTAGAGGAACCCTGTCACCAGGGTTTGCACTGTTTGTCATGTTACACTTGTCTTTAGAAAAATCCCTAAATAATCACCCTACGCTTGACCATTTGAACGTTCAGCGTTGTAATATTTATCGGTACGTTTGAATTTGAGTAACTATTATCAAAGATAAGACAAAGGTTTTAATACAATATATCGATCAATCAAATGCCTGATAAATAAAGTCGGGCCTACCAGCAACATTAACTAAACCAGGCATCGGTAGGAAAGTATCTTGAAATACAGTAAAACGCCCTCTAAACCGGAATTCTAGTCGAGAGTAATTTAGATACTTTAAGGCAGGTGGCGTATTCATACAGAGTGAAAGTCATACAGAAAGCTTAATGTGGAGCTTCACACTCCAATATACGGAAAATAGCATGATATAGAAAATATAACGTAGTCAAGAGTAATTTGCTGCCAAAATTTACACTGATAGACCAGTGATAAACATTAGCTGCTGTGCAGAACAAAATCGGAACAAATTACAGTCAAATTCTTAAAAGAATTATACCACCTCTATCTACTTCCTAACTCGGATAGTGCGCACAAAGCAATGTTTGATGCCCGCCCGCCCGCCTGCGCAATGCCGTACGGTAGTCTAATAACAAGACATTTCTTCGTAAACTCTGGTTAAACCATAATAATAAGCATTGGTATTGAATATATACGAGGAGCTTTCATGTAATTTTTCAACTCTACCTGTAGAAAACAAATTAAGCAAATTATTACCAAACGTTTTACTTCATCACCTCGAAGTACTCCCCCTTCATTGTTATGCAAAATCTCAGTAGTTTTAACCACTTTCGAAATGCTCTGGCATAGTCTGATTTATGAACAATACTGTTCATTTACTGATAAATGGCTGTGTCTATTTGACTTCTTCTAAAACGACGACCTTCTAGATATTTATGAGAGGTGGGAACATGAAAAGTTGCATGAAGCCGATGCTTGAGAATAGGGAGGACGTGGTGGCACTGAGACTCCCCTAATCTTCTGGAGAAGATTTACAAGTGATGACGTATGTGATGGTGCATTATCATGTAAGAATGTCATTCCATCCAATCGAAAGACAGGGTAACATTTTGTCTCACATTTTTCTTTTTTTCAAGACTAGGTCACGATACAGATTCCCTGTAACACACATATCACGTGAAATTGGAACCTGTAAAATTTCTTCACCTCAATCTAAGAGGATCGCGTACATAAATTTCTTCACTTGTCCGAAATAGTCTGACGTCGTGAACGATAAGGACAACAAGTCAACCTATGGATTGGGATGGGCTGTGTCTGTATGTGTACGAATATGGCTGGTTATCTGGCAGTATGGGCAAGAAATGGTCGCATGCTTTGGGGATCTGATTGCGCCGATTTTCCTTGCTTGACTGCGCTCTTCGGCTGCTGGTATCCTCTTTCTTTCGAATGTTTAGCACTCTTGCGAACAACAGCTGGCCACTTTTCACTGTTTTGCGATGTCTGCTCCCAGGTGTTAGTGTTGATATTGAAGGTCTCATAGTGTGTCTATGTAATGCTTCTTCTGACCTCCATGTGAACGTTTTCCTTGCTGTAGTTTGTCCGGGAACGGTTTCTTTGGTAGGCGAACGACATGTCCTGCCTAGCGGAGTCGAGACGTCATTTGAATGTTATAGATGCTAGGCAGGTTAGCCTGTCTTAGAACCCCAGTGTCTGGTACCTTGTTATGCCAATTGGTACCTTGTAACATTCTAGTGCACGTGGTATGAAAGTGGTTTAGCTTCCTTACATGGCGTTTGGTGCTCAGAACACATTTTGAGCATTCCCAAAAAATAATTGTGTCCCATCTATGTTTTATTAAACGGTTTCCATGGTAACCCGATGTAAATTTCGAAACATCCGTGGTGAAGAAAAATACCTCATAACTTTGTTTTAGAGGCAACTGAAGGACAAAACAAGAATCAAAGTAAAGCAAAGTCATATAACTTGATAAATATGATATGTAATTTAACTATTATTCATAACTGTATTCTTATAAATATTAATGAGCAAGTAGAAAATCAGAAAAAGGAGGTTTTTAGGTCTGAGAGGCCTTTTAATAAACAAGGTTTATTGAATTCTGGTTTGAATGTTTTCATGTGATCATACAAAGAAAATGAACCATCTCTGTTCCAGGTAATATTTCTATAAAGCATGCACATTTAAGCTAATTTGCATATAATGTGCGTACATGAATAAGCAATGTGTATATCATTGATTTGTTCATGTCTTTTAAATATAAATGCCATATTTATTAATATTAATGAGATGTAAAACTAAACACGCTTAAATGAGCTGTTCTTATATATTATTTAATTACAATCCTATTGAAAGTGCATATTTGATTATATTTCCAGAAGCCTTATTTAACTTATGTAGTAGAATCCCCTCTCTTCGGAGAGAGAAGGCTGTCGACCCAGTTGGACACGATAGCCCTTCTCTACAATAGAGAGGGTCCAAGGATCCTGAGTGATATTGCGCCGCATTGGTGCAGGGTCGGATCGGAAGGAGGCAGAAAAGGCGAGTCCCTAGGGCTGGGGCCTAGAAGGCCAATAACCCCTAGGGTGAGAGGGAAAGGAACCCTGAGATGCCAGTCCCGAGATAGAGGGAAAGGGAAGAGTAAAATAGGGTCTGATTGTCTTACCTTTCTTGGAATATCCCGTAAGAGGCTTACATTCAACCGTAGGGATTTTCCAAGAAACCCAAACCGGAGGGTTCCTGGTAGAAGCCCTGTCAACTCTTTCACCTTAACGATGCCTCCGATATGTAGTTCAGAGGCAAAGAGAGACAACCATAGCTCGTCCTTCGACTTGTCCTGCAGACTAGAGGAAGGTGTCACGGCGACAGCCGAACATATTCACTGTCGATGTGAGCCCTTGACCCAAGACCATTTAGGTCGAACGGCCCAGATGGTATGAAAGGCATTTAGTAATTTCGGATTCAAGCTCCACAGAGAAGGCCGCAGCTAGGCGATAGATGTTTGAAGCGACCCTCATCTGTTGGCGCTGATGCAACTCACGACGCTAAAGAAGTGAGAGAGATATTTGGAGAGGAAGGCCTAATGCCCACCCGTGGGCTGTCGAAATCAAGTGAGGGGATCTGATCAAACATCTCAGGGCGATTTCAGTTGAAGCAGGAGGCCTAAGAGATACACAGGGAGCCATTGTCCGTAACTGTTTAGTGGTCATGGTCCACCAAGTTGCCAGGCTGGCACAAAAATCTTCGTCCAGGTCAGGCAATAGGAAAGATCTCCTCTGAAAGGGGAAAGAGACTCTATAGACGTAATTAGGTTAGGGAGGTCCACTTTTTCGACTGAAACTAGCACGGAAGAGGATAGAGGTCCCATGTGAATAGGATTCGGGGGTCTAAGGAAGACAGAGGATGGGAGGATTCTAAAACAATCTTCACACGCTGTCTTTATGTTCAGAATCATCTAAAGTAGTCCCGTCTAAATCTGAGTGAGAGGCTTCCACAGAGTCTGATTCCCTAAACCTAAGATCATCCTTAGGAGCCATAATGGACAAAGTGTCTTCCTGCTCTCCCTCAGAATCCCACGGATGGCAGCACCGGGAGGAGTAGGACCCGCCAGAGACATCGAAGTGTGGACTGTGGATGGGTTCACATGAGAGCTATTCTCCCTCCAGAGTTGGATTAACAACATGCCCTGAGTAGGGTGTACGCCAGTAAGGTGAAGCTTGCTTGTTCCAAGAAACGAGTGTCGACTAGCGAGAGCGACCAGCGGGCGAATCTGTGGAGACCGTTTAATAAAACTTAGCTGGAACTCAATTATTTTGGGGGAATGCTCAAAATGTGGACCCCAACGAACAAATTAAACTTGAATTCAAAAATGTTTGTGCATGAAGATGCCTCTAGGACTAAACTACATACTCCTTTTTCAAAATAGCGGATTTTTAGTCCTTAATTAATATTCATAAGTAATCATATATGAAGATTATTAAAATATATATAATAATCAAGCTATTTTTGTTCTCTGTTTTACTTTAGTTTTTGTTTTATACTTCTATTGCCTCTAAAAGAAAAGTTATGTCGCATTTTCGGAACCAAGGCTGTTTCGAAATTTACCTCGGGTTACCATGGAAACCGTTTAATAAAGCATAGGTGGGACAAACTTATTTTGGAAGAATGCTCAAATTCTGTTCTGAGGACCCCAACAAACAATTTAATTTTAAATTCAATAATTTTTGCCCATTAATAAGCCTCTCAGACTAAACAACAAACCCCCTTTCTTAAAATTCCTCATTAATATTCATAAGAATGCATTTATGAATATTAATAAAATCATATATCATATTCAAGCTATATGTCTCTGCTTTACTTTGATACTTGTTTTGTCATTCTATTGCCTCTAAAAGCAAAGTAATGACGCGTTGTCTGGACCAAGGTAGTTTCGAAAATGACTTCGGGTTACCATGGAAACCGTTAAATAAAATATAGCTGGGACAAACTTATTTTGGGGGCATGCTCAAAATGTGTTCGGAGGACCCCAACAAACAATTTTGTACCCATGAAAAAAGTCTAGGGGTGCTACGGTAACCATGACTAGGACCCAGCCTAATAGCATAACAACTTTGAAAATTCCGTCAAATATGTACTCAATGACTTTGCTGAAGCCAGAGCAACTGCATGGATGCCGTTAAGGGCACTGCAGGGAAGAAGTAACACATGAGTCTGGTAAGCTCATCAACTTTCTGGGTAAGTTTAAGGGTATATCACCATAGAGTACTTAATGTACCCTGAATACAACTTCAATATCTGTAAGGGTTTAGAAAAATGCTCCGGAAAACCTAAGTCCAACTGCTGTAAATCCGTACAATAACAATGTAGAATAACACAATGCAACTTTTATCTGTAACTCATTATAATAAAGCTACATACCAAATATCACTTCAATATCCGGTAGAGTTTAGAAAAAAACATCTTGAAATCCTAAATTTTCCGGCAAATTTCTATGACTAACAGCTGCAATTCCTTGAAACATCAACATAGCATAGCAAATTTTAAACTCGAATTGTAACTTATATAATTATAATACAGCTACATACTAAATACCACTGCAATATCTACTAAGGTAAAGAAAAAATCCGGAAAACTTGAAATTTCTGGACAATGTCTAAACCTAACCGCTGTAATTCCGTGAAAATTCATAGTAGCATAACAAAATTCAAACTTGATTCTGTAATTCATTATAATAAAGCCTCATACAAAGCATCACTTCAATATGAGTTAAGGTTTAGAATAAAAGTCCGGAAAACCGGTGTGACCGAAACACTGACAGACTGACAGTCATACGGACGGACGGGGCTAAAACCAATAGTCCCCTTCAGCATTGCCGGTAGGGGACTAATAAGGTAGCATCCCTTATGCTAGCATAACTTGGTCGATTCTGCACCATTAAAGACACAATAGCTCCATTACATTATCCACGGAGAATGCCTTGTCTTAACACGTATAGACAAGTGTCAATATCACAATCCTCAGATATGTTTAAAGCTTCAATAACTCTAACAGGAAATACAAGGTGTAATGCAGCAATTTCAGCGTGTCGTTTTGATGTGTTCCTATCATCAAGAAAGCGGCTTATGATAACGTGTGTGCGATTATACGGATACTCTACCTATCAGTTATATTTGTTAACCCTTACAACGCTGAATTTTCAAATGGACTATTCCAAAATTCAAACAGGTCAAGTTTATGGTGAATAATCAGGGATTTTTCTAAAGAAAAGTGTAATATGAAAAAAAGTGCAGACCCTGATGAGAGGGCTCCTCTAGGAGCCCTCTCATCCTGGTCTACACTGTTTGCAAAGGACATTAGTGATTCGTGTCCCGCACTGTAAGAGTTCAAGGTTAATGATCATTAGCCTGCATGTTTCCAATTTGACTGATGAAGGCTGGTGCTGCTATGCTGTGCGTGCTTAGTACAAGTCCTTCTCGGATTATATCATTTTCCGTCTAATTATTAAAACATAATTGGCATTCCAGTAAATTCTATGATCTTATCAGCCTGACGTTCAGCAATCAGAAATCTATTGATCCCTTAAACTAATGATCAATAAAATTGTATGAAGCGTTTTGCGTGTGGTTTTAACATGGGGATATAGAACCTATTTAACTTACGGTTAGACAACCACGCACGAACATAAAGTCATTGGCGTACTAAAATAAATATAACTGCATATACATGGGTGACTGCAATGGGCTATTAAAAATAAGACATCGAATTAGGCAATACCATATGTTATAAAGATGCTTGACCATTACACATGGGCCAAAGGTTATAAAAATTATGGATCTGAGTCTGTGATCATTCTCAAGTATCCGATTGGTTAGATTCTGAGCATGCTCAGTATCCGACAAATCAGATGCTTGAGAATGATCTCAGACTCAAGCAAAGAGTGTTGGAACCTCAATGCCAGTATGGAATATTCCTACTATTTTCCGTGAAGTTGAGTATCAGCGCTATAACACACTACTAATGAATGTTTTAGAAAAGAAATGCAACGTCATTCATTTCTCGCTTTCCATGCGCTTGCTTTGCGTGTGAGGGAAATGCACTTCATTAGTGCTTCTGGGGTTTATGTGGGTTTCTGTTCAATTGTTATTACATTTCGTCTAACTGTCTAGTCATGTCGACAATTCCAATCAGCTGTAGTTAATGCACTTTAGTAGAAAATGGTTAAAACAAAAGTATCGTAAATACTTGTAGCCGGCTAGAGATTGCGGTGGATCATTTGATAGGCTTTACTGTGTGACTTTGTAGCTCATTCGGTAGAGTGTTGGCATGATAAGCCAGGGGCCCTGGGTTCGACTCCCAGTCGAGTCACAACGTTTTCACCATGGCGTCCAACGTGGGACAGTGACTGTATGTGCTCCGAGTCCGATCTCCAGTCGTTATCATATCCATAGAAATTTTGAACGAATTTCAATTTACTGGGGGAGTATGTCACAGTTTGTAGGTTTATCATCACTTGTACGGCTTTGGTGTACAGGTCACAGGTGCCATTCGCATGCTATGTCTCATTAAAAACAACAACAACACCATCACAAATAAAATGATTTTAATCACATGTCATAAGTATCTAAAACACACCAAACGATAGTTTTCTGACCCAACCAAAAAAGTAATCATTGTCAGATAAAGCAGGTTTCTGTCTTAACCAAGTGTCGGATAAGCCAGATTATACTGTACGGCTATTCCCTGCTATTTAATCCGGTTGTCATTGGCTTCAGCGATTGAAGTCACAAACCAAACGCAATGACGTACGCCGATATCGATATCCAAAGTATACGATAAAAGAGAAGATTTTAATTTTAAAATTGTTAATTATCCTTTTCTAGATGGAGATGTGCCACGTTCTACATCTTATGGGGTTTATATTTCTCAACTTATTAGGTTTGCCCGAGCCTGTTCTTTGCTTGAAGATTTTAACAGACGTAATTTAGTTATAACTGATAATCTTCTTAAGCAAGGTTACAGATATCACAAACTTCGGAAAACTTTTTCTAAATTTTATTATCGAAATTTACCTCTCATTAGTAAATATAATTGCAATCTACGGACGTTACTGCGACAAGGCATTTCTCAACCAGAATGTTATGGGGATGTTATCTACAAACTTAGGAAAATTCGGGGTCATATCCATTTTCATGATTTGTTTATAAAACACATTAAAACATTTAAAAAGAACGTTTATGATCCTATTATATTGCAACGCACTGCATGTTTGGTTATCGACCCTTTTACAGTCGGTAGCTACGCTTCCCTCTTTGCTTGCGCGATGACAGGCCGAGGGTAGTACTCTATGATGGTATACTCTTAAACTTGGATACGGGATGAGCTTACCAGACTCATGTATTACTTTTTCCCTGTCGTGCCCTTAACGGCTTACCTGCAGGTGATCTGACTTCAGCAAAGTCATTGAGTACATATTTGACGGATTGTCACAGTTATTATGCTATGTTTTACATGTTGTCCTGTGTTCACCGTCGTCTATGTTGTGGGTAAGTCCTGCGGGGACACCTTTATTTACAATATTTGTAAAGCTAGGGTGACTTTGAGAGAAGTGTGAGGTTAGGACGTCCGTAAACCGGTTTAAACCCCCAGTGGTGTTTTTGCTACTGACCGTGTCAAGGCGGTACTCTCTTTGTCACCCTTCCTTTTGTTTGTCTTGCGTCTTTGTGCTTCTGATTTGTTCATGTGTGGAACGTTTGTCTCTGGTTCTTGTGTGTCTTTTGGTGTTTTCGGTTCATTTCGTGTGTGTGTGTGTGCGTTTGGGTGTGTGGTTGTGTGTGTGTGTGTGTCATGCTGTCTATCGGTGTTTTGGTGGTGGTTGCGTCTTGCATGTGGCTTTGCCTGCTTGACTTTACTACTTTTCCAATTGTAGAGATGTTTAGAAAACTTTTATTTGAAGAAATAGTGAATACGCGATATCCATTCATACTATCAGACTGGGGTCAATGCCTTATAGACCAGTAATATTGTGTTTTGACTTGAATTATTTCTTGTTCGAACCTCAGCGTCAACCTGTGTCCTAGAGGGGTTGGTCACTTTAGCGACTCGTTGTAAAAGCGTGTTGATATTCTGAGAAAAATACTGCTCATCAAGAGTGATGCCTTCTTTGATGAATGAGAAACAGTTTATGGAAATTGATGGTCAAATAACCTTTCAAGGACGATTGCAGTGAATGAACCCATCGATTGTTGAGCAGATTTCCGCCGGTGTTGAATACCTTTTACTTATTATAATTATAGAGCAGGGATGTTCGCGAAAATATCATATGTTGATTGGGTCAGGAAACTATATTTTGGTATGTCTTAGATACTTATGACATGTGAGTACAAAATAATGCATTTGTGATGGCGTTGTTGTGCTGTGGTACAGGCGCGCTTTTATGGCGACGTGGTAGAGTGCATGACTGCGAATCTGCCGACCGGGTTCTATCCCAGGTCTAAGCGAGGAATGTTTCTTTATAACATCAGCCGGTTACGTTTGGCGCCCAATTGGGGACTCGAACCCACGACCCTCCGTCTCGTCGTGGTCGCCATTTGTAACCCGAGGTCGGAATCACAACAGATCCAGGGGTGTTGTTAAGAGTTCTTTGAATCTCAATGTAAGTACAAATAGAGGAAATGGGTCTCAAATATAAAATAGCAATGATGAGTACAATGTTGAGCTAGACTTGAATAGTTAGACTAGCGTAACACAATTCAGATAGTGTAACCGACTTAATTCATTGTTAATCGAACAAATGACGGAATTGCAAATTAAATTATAAATATAACAAATAGAAGGCTTAACAACCGATCATTGTAGGAGAAAGTACAAGCCACGGAGTGAGTTTGTTCCAAGTCAGAGACGTACGTTTAGTATGAACGTTATAGCCAGAATATAGAAAGCGGGAAAAGAGGTTAAGCTCATTAACTACAGTCAGGTGACTTGATACGCTTCGCTCACCCATGTCAACTTAACCGATTCTCCCGTGCACACTCACTAGATGTACACAACGAGCAGTGAACCATAACAATCAGCGCAGTCAAATTTTGGGGTAAATCGGTTTTTTGTCTGTTTGTATTTCTCAACTTGTTCGGTTTGCCCGAGCTTGTTCTTTGCTAGAATATCTTCACAGTCGTAGTTTAGTTATAACTGATAAACTTCTTAAGTAAGGTTACAGATATCACAAACGTCGGAAAACGTTTTCTAAATTTTATTATCGCAATGTACCACTCATTAGTAAATATAATTGCAATCTACGGACGTTACTGCAACTAGGCATTTCTCAACCAGAATTTTATGGGGATGTTATCTACAAACGTAGGAAAATTCGGGGTCATATCCATTTTCATGATTTGTTTATAAAACGCATTTAAACCTTTAAGAAGAAATGTTATGAAATGAACTGCATGTTTTGTTATCAACCCTTTTACAGTCGGTAGCTACGCTTCCCTCTTTGCTTGCGCGATGACAGGCCGAGGGTAATACTGTATGATGGTATACTCTTAAACTCAGATACGGGATGAGCTTACCAGACTCATGCATTACTTTTTCCCTGTCGTGCCCTTAACGGCTTCCCCGCAGGTGCCCTGACTTCAGCAAAGTCATTGAGTACATATTTTACGGATTTTCACAGTTATTATGCTTTGTTTTACCGTCTTCTATGTTGTGGGTAAGTTCGGCGGGGATACCTTTATTTACGTTATTTTTCACGGTGACTTTGAGAGACGTGTGAGGTTAGGACGTCCGTAAACCGGTTTAAACCCACAGTGGTGATATTGCTACTGACCGTGCCAAGGCGGTACTCTTTTTGTCCCCCTTGTTTTTGTTTGTCTTGTGTCTTTATACTTGTGCTTTATTCATGTGTAGATTGTGTATCTCTAGTCCTTGTATGTTTTTTAGTTTAGTTTAAACATATTTTATGTCCATATTAGAGGAAATTGGGTCGGGTCATGGCAAACAAAATATGAAATTCAATAGAAGGTTTTACGAAAGAGGGAAATACAGAGAGAAAACAAAGACACAGAGTTGTGTGTTTGTTGGTGTTTTCTGTGTTTATCTCGTGTATGTGCGTGTGTTTGGGTGTGTAGGTGTGTGTGTTGGTGAGTGTCGTTATTTCCCCTTAGTAAGATGGACTGCAGCAATGCCGACACCCCTAAATCCAGGAACGTACCAAAATGTAAAGTACATTTACGGTTCACTGCTCGTTGTTTACCTATACGCAATTGAACATACACACAAGTGTAAACAAACTAACATGTACATAACATATTGGAGATCCATACAGGGATATATTCCTCAAAAAGAGCTTATTTAGATGATGGGACTAAACTTGGTTCAAGCGCAAATTTACATCGATAATTTAACATACTGTTGTTTGTTTCGTTTCAAGGTAGCATGATACACCTTTACCGTTTTGTAATTACATCTGATCAGGCATTTCCTGTTGTGTATCAATAGTCATAAGGTATGTAGCCAATTAAAACTACACATGCGCACAGTTATTATGCATGTATTTCAATTCAGAATGCATTCTTGTTTACTGTTTTCAATATTCGAATGCAATACATTTTGATTTAATTCCTAAACGCCATGCAACATCTAGAATATTATACTGAATGTTTTTAAAACTTTTAGATCTGACACACATAAACATAAAACGCCATACTCGACGAGTACTTCCGCCTTCGTCAGCACACTCGGTCGAAAGCTCCAGGTATGCTTTCAAATTTAAATTGTGTGTGAGATCTAAAAGTTTCAAAAACATTCAGTATAACGGACAATACCACACAGATGAACTTCCATCAAAACATCTATAATAGTTAGTGATAACACATTAATATACAGATATATGAATATTGTTAATCTTTCATTTGAAATTTATAAACGAATACTATAATTATACAATTAAAACAGTTTTACAAATATATAATACAGTAACATCGCGTTAAGTCTAAATGTTAGTATAGAAGAATTAACACCCCTTTTAGGCAGACGGCTGCTTAATGCAGGGTCAACGATATGCGGGAAGCTCCTTAATGAGCTTTCTGTATGGCATAAAACCCAACATTAAGCTGACATCTGTCTAAAAGGCCGATAGTGGTAATTGTTTAACTGTTAGTAATCCAATACATGTATATGTGTATTCTAGCAAAAATAGCAGTCTGTATAAGCAATCCCTACTTTCAAAAAAAAAAGCATATGGATACCAGTATCAATTAACTGTATCAATTGCTTAAAGTTTACAGGAGAAATGCCCTAAATGGTCATAAAAAAGAGGTCTAATTATGGGTCTGTATGACAGGTGGTACCTTAATGCAGAGCAAAAGTAATGCAGAAACCTCCTTGTAGATTTCAGCAGTATCTGTTCCTTACATTAAGCAACAGTCTGTGATTTAAGACTCCTATGCTCAATAAATAAATGGCCGCTTAAGACTGTACATGTATTTTAGATGGCAATGCACTATTTACATGGTTTGAGCATAGATAAAATAATAACATAAAACGCAATATTCCAGCTTGATAATCAGCACCGATGTTTTGCATTATCAAGTGTATAAGAAACATGATAAGTACAACCAGTGTACATTTACATGAGTTATACACATAACTTACATATAAAAACAAGTGTATAATTACAATGTACATGTTCAATGACATATTAAGAAAACATTAACTTAATAACAAATACAATTTCAAATCATAACATTAATTATATTTAAAATACATCACAAACAGTTCGAAACGCATTCAGCATAAACACAAATTAGAACAGAGGAGACGACCTACTGAGTGGTAATAAAACAATATTTCCTTGAAATAATATATATATTATCTTTATTTATTTTATAAAAATGCATTTATCATAGACGAAAACATTTCTTGTCATGGTGCTATTAGAGCCACAGTGTGTCTTGTATTTTGTGTTTCCTGCATTGCTCATACATGTACTATTGATAAACTAAGGTTACCTCTTAGACACTAAATCCAATGTTTTCATCTGTTTAAAACAAACTGCACAAGGAACTTTGTCACATCGGCTTAGAAGGTATTATCAGATATTACGTTAAGTCCACACCAACATCTAAAGGGGAAGTCTCCAAATTTGACGCGTTTCAAACATATTTAAAATATATAAAACGCATTGGTTTATATGCTGAAAGGTAGTATATCGTAAGAAAACCTGTCCAATAAAAGTTGAAAATGGTGAAAACATCCATGTGTTTGATATCGACGATACCGATTCTATCCCCCCATGTTTCAGTTTTATTCGGGTTGAGTTTAGTTTCGAATCTGTTCGCGCTTTTCGAGTCTCTCCGACCGTTTCCGAGAAAAGCTGTTACATAGAAACTGGAGGAATCGGGTGTGCTGTGTTTGCATTTTACATGATATAGATCTTATTCTACAGTCTTCGTCAAAGCAAAAATGTCATTGAAACGTTTATATTACAAACTTATACACCGTGAATAAGCATTTTTACTGCATCTTCATAGAGTAGTCTATGTTGTGTTAAGGTTCATTTAGTAATGTTACTGCGAACTGTCATCTTTCAAAGAGTCGTTAAGATGAAGGATTTACTAAATATCAGTCGGTAATAACAAATACATACTCAGATCAAGTTTTAAAGAAGCCATTCAATTAGAAGAATTTACAAAAGATCTGGGTCCATGCTTATAAAACTTTTAGTTGAGTCTGAGTTCGTTCTCAAGTTTTTGATTGGTCAGATTTGAGCCTCTGGCTCAAATCTGACCAATCAAAAGCTTGAGAACTCAAATCTGACCAATCAAAAGCTTGAGAACGAAACTCAGACTCAACTAAAAGCTTTATAAGCATGGACCCAGTAATACCGAATACACAATCAGATCAATTTGGTAATTTTAAGACATCATTCGAGTATAATTCTTGCTTTGTGAACTCGTTATTTTATATATCAAAAACGCAATTCGGCAAAGTAGGTTCTTAATATCTTTCGTAAATTATAGTGTGAATCAATTACTCCTACGAGTTTTAAATATAATTTAACTTGGAGTACTACAACACAAGTGTATTCGTTTCCTATTTGGCAGTTAATTCGACAAAACATATAATAATAATAAGGAGATCCATTTTTTAAGCACCAAAATAAACTTTTAAAAGTCGGTTTAAGTTCCCGTATAAACGTTAGGTTCCGTAGTGTGTTTACTGAAATTAGTTTGATTTTATTATAATCATAAACGATAAATTAACTTTGAAAGCGATTTTATTTCTCTAATGCGTGTCTGCTTTCAGTCTAACTGAAGTGGCAATGAATCAAAGTCTTTCTTGTGGTTCGGGAAAAATGTCCAATTTCATACTGGCACGCAACATGGATATACTTCTTACATTAATCACATATAAATTGGTCACGGAAACGATAATCGCAGTTTTATAATCTTTCGGGTAGTACAGTCGAATAATTCAAAAAGTGATATACAGCCAAGGAGATGTTATGTAAGGCCTAATTTTGACTGGGTCCACTGTGTTAATTATTTCTAGGGATGCATTTTAATGACGCTAACATAACTACGCTGTTTATTAATTTAAGCAAACAGAGGCGTATCTGAATCCAAATGCAATGTACACACCGTGGCTATAGGGGTCCGGGGGAAAATAGAAACGTGAAATGTACACACCGTGGCTATAGGGGTCCGGGGAAAATAGAAACGTGAAATGTACACACCGTGGCTATAGGGGTCCGGGAGAAAGAAAAATGTGTTGTTTTCAAATCATTATGATAGATAGCGCTTTTGAGCCTATAGACACAAATGCTCTATTTGTCATAATAGTTTCAAATGGTGAATTTTGCACATGCGTCAAAAGGCGTCAGTATGAGGGAATGGGTTAATGCCTACATGAAAAGACGTTTATGACAGTTTACACCCCCACCCCATTAGCCTTCGATTTGGTTTCAATTTTGGCCATAATAATTTGTTCACCTTTCAGATTGATGTGTTACGTACGTGCGTAAGTGTGTATCGCTAGCTACATCCCTGTCAAGTTATTATAATGAGCTTGCAAGTGCGTTACTTTGTTATTGTGGCATTACGATATCAGGCTTGAGACTAGTTCAATCACAAGCATCGTATCGGTCCGTTTCTTGCAAATGACTTCATACTTAGACTCAGAAGCTGTAAAGCATCGACGCCAGGTCCTCATACTAACCTAGAGCTGCTTGAGATACTTATGGAAATGATGATGCTAACAAACAGTTGATCCTGAACAAAACAACGCAACTCATTTTATTAGATTAAAACATAATTCAGGTAGGATATGCCACAGGAATTTCAAATGAAGGGTGCTCTCATGCGCGCTCTCATGTACATGCTCAGACAACCTTCGTAGAATATTTTTGATAATCGCATATGAACACAATACATTTGGCTCAAGTAGACGCTGTAGAGTCAGATCTATATTACACCATAAGCAAACAGATTACACCCTGATCAGACGGCTCCTAAAGGAGCCGTGTGATCTTGGTCTACTATGTTTGCAGATGCATAAACTGCGCTTACATTGGGAAAAGGGTTAAATATATCATAGGTCAATTAAAGAATATAGATTTCGAACTTATCACGGGCTGATCTTTACTGTGGCACGTTTGTGATATACAATTTCCGCCAGCACATAGAGGAAGTATTGTACCGTGAAAGGTAACACTGAATGGTATTTATCGTGAACACTGACAGGTATCACGCATGCAAACATTTGGCACGCTTATTGATTTTAAAGTCCAGACTTCTACTTGTTGGTCGTATTAGCGACACTGTAGACACTTTATCTTAAACCAAAACCTTTACAAGGATGACGCACACTAACGATTGATAACACACAAAAGCAGATATCGAGCAGATACTGTACGGATTATCAATATATTTATGCAAACGGTTTCGTACATGGTGGTCTTTAATGATCACCCTGGTTTTTATACTGATCTTCGAGATGATAGTTCTAACCTATATTAGGTTACGGAGTATTATATATTACACAACTAAGCATCTTGTTACACCTAATGCTATCAGCGAATTCCTTTACTGGAGACTGTAAATGGCTATTACTCGTACTTTGAACATTTCAGCAGGAGACCGTCCTCGCCCAGGACAAGTTCCAAATGGCATATACATGTAGTTGGCTAAGCTCTCATGTTGCCTGGCCTTCAGACACAAGCCAAACTATTCTGAACCCTTGTTGCTAGTTACGTTGTGCACAGAATTAAGTTAGCGCTGTATTTTAGTTAGTGTGCAAAGGGGTGACATGTGTGATAGTTTACTACTTTTTTGCAAATACGCGTACATAGATTCACGAAACAGCGAATATTTTCTTTGTGGTTATGATTGTATTATAGTGCACCTTATCCAAATACGCTCCTTCTTTACTTATGTATAATGTAGCGGTCACTAAATTGCGATAGTGCCAGCTAGGACACAATAATGCCCGTTACGCTGGGTAATTTCCGAACGTATCCGTGTTTACGGAAACACTGTTAAATTTATTATTATTATTAATAAAATTTTAAAATAAAACAGCTTATATTTTTGAAAGTTAATGAAAGATTGTTCAATATGCATTGAAAATACTTAATTGTATTATTAATAAATATATGCGTAATTAGTGCATACTTGAAAATACCGTAACTAGTTATGTTTATCGTCCTAAAGCGAGGTAATAACTGATCCCCTATAAGAGCTTTCTGCAATGTTGTGCCTTTCATTAAACAAAAACTTGCCTTTTAAGACTACTATGTTCAATTAATGAATTATCGCTTAAGACATGTTCTACCGTATATATAATGGGTTTTCCACATTTCAATCCAAGAATTTTATTTATAAAAGGGATTTTTTCTATTCTATTCCTGAGTAAAATAATAATTATTATCCAGCTTGATTAAATTTGATGCAATAATTGCCTCGCAGATTAATACGACTGAAAAAAGTGAAATACACTTATTAAAGGGTGTGTGTGGGGGGGGGGGGGGGGGGGGAGGGGGTGTTAATCACGGCCCAGTGACACAGAACTGCTGCTAGACTATGTTCGTGAACAAAGAAATGCGGTATACTATACGAAATAGTACAGCCCACTTCGGGCCTAATTATGTCTCCCCCATTTATGGGGAGACATATTGTTTTTGCCAGAGTTGTCTGTCTGTCCGTCCGTCTGTCTGTCCGTCACAAACTTAATTGTGTCGCGCGTATCTCTGAATCCAGTCGGGTTAGAGTCACCAAACATCACGGGAATATTCACCAGCATGAGTTGTTGTGAACCTGTGGTTTTTGAATTGTCTCCCCTTGATAACTCTGGAGTTATTGCCCTGATGACTTAAAATTAGAAACACTTTTGTGTCGCGCATATCTCTGAAACCGCTAGTACTAGAGTCACAAAACTTCACAGGAATGTTTACCAGCATCAGTTGTTGTGTACCTATTTATTTAAAATTGTCCCCCGATAATTATTGAGTTATTGCCCCTGATATGAACACTTAATTTTATACAAACTTTGTGTTGCGAGTATCTCTGGAACCAGTAGGGCTAGAGTCACCAAACTTCACAGGATCCCACACTAGCATAAGTTGTATTGCACTTAGGGTTTTTGAATTGTCTCCCCTGTTAATTTTGGAGTTCCTTTTGAATAAGAGAACCTTTACTTTGTGTTATGTGTATCTCTGAAACTATAGTACTACAGTCATCAAGATTCACAGGAATGTTGACCAACATGTGTTGTTGTGTACCTGTTTTTTTTTTTATTTGTCTCCCCCTGATAACGTTGGAGTTATTGCCCCTTGGTACTTAAAATTAGACCCTGATAAGTTTGGAGTTACAGTCATTATACGTGTGTATTGGAAAGAGGAGGGGGGACATCTGTTTTTGTGACAAAAACAAACCTCTAGTTGCAGTATAGTGACCTACAATTAGGCCCTCAGTGGGTTGTACTATTTCTTATATAGTATTCGTGGTGGTGACTTGGCATACTCATACGCTCACATGCGCAGATATTACACTAGGAATATATTAGGAATATATCGTATACGTTTCAGTTACGCTTCCATACGTCGGTGTACATTCTCATACGCAGAGGCCGACAATAAATTGTGAGAATGTTCACAAAAGTTCAGCGTATACGAGCATATGAATTATACATAACGCATACGCTCATCATACGCTAGTCACACGTTGAAAACGTTAGTGTCGGTAAGGGTACGTTACTTACAGGACAAATACGCATCACATACGGTGGCATGAAGGCGGTCAGTTTACTTTCGTTTAATCATATTTTATTGTAAATTGTCAACAATATACACCCATTCATGAAGACAATATATTATTTAAAATTACTTACTTAAATATGTAATACAGGTGAGAATACAAAAGGGTTGGACCACACGTTTTACCAATATTAGAAATTGGCCCGTTCCTAGATGTCATGGTAAAATCAGATTAAACCAACTTGCGGATTCTTGTTATAGATAGATATAAGAAGAAAAAAGACATTAGTAAAGAGAAGCCATCGATTATGCTCAACTCAAACTGACTACATAACCGGACCCCATCACTCCCTCAAGCCCAGTGCCCAATTTGGAACCCCCCCCCCCCCTAATCTTAAGTTAGTTAAATAAATCATGTAAATTTATTTATTTATTGGACCGTGTGTTGAAAACGGCGGGTGCTTTTTACATATGTTTGCACCTCTAAAAATAAAGATGTGTTCTCTTCAGATAATGTATCAATTCCATGTAATAATGTATATGTACTTATAGGATGGAAAGTACATAATACATGTCGTTCATTATGGTAAAGACTACATATAAAGATTTCCATGGTTACATAAACAATCGAGATGATCTCGTAGGTGAGTATTAAAGAGATCGTCATTTAAGTTACGAAATCGGTTCCTCATACGAGTATGAACTACGTTATAAAATCGTTCCGCTTTAGATAATAAAAACGAACTGTCTGGGCTTTAAAATGTCTTTTATCTCTAAATCCATTGAATGTATTAACGCTGCGTGTCGGTTAATCAAGATTATTCCATAATTTGATTAAAGCTGGTAAAACGGATTTACAGTATATTTCAATACGCCTGGCCATGGTTACAGTGTTAGTGTTTCTCCGTAGTTCATAGTTATTTGAAGCATGCAGAGTAGGTGGGAAATTGCCATTAAGATAGCTTGGGAGAAGTCCAATCTTCTGTTTGTAAACCGGTATTAATTTTTGCATTGCTCTGCGATCTGCAAGCGCATGATTTCCATCACTGTGCAATAAAACTGTGCTGCTCGTATGGCCCACCTTGATTTGAGCTCTTCCGGTGTAGTGGCGTCCCGCTTCATCGACCACGCACATACTTTACATCAAGGAAAGCGATACTATCATATAATGCACCATCATATATAAATGTAGTGTCTAGGAATCATACGCATAAACATATTCAAAATTATAAAGTGTATAGTTAGAAGTGTTTCTATGTATATTAGTCTCGTACATCCATAGTTTAGTTTTGCGTTCATGGTTTAGTTTTGCGTTCATAGTTTAGTTTTGCGTTCATGATTTAGTTTTGCGTGTTATCGCATTTAGCATTAATTTTATGTGTCCTTGTAACATAGTAATACCTCTCTAAACCGGACAGTTATTAGAGAAAAATGTAGATACTTTTAGGCAGATGACTGCTTAAATAGGGTAAGTCTTTCTGCATGACTTTTACCCTGCATTAAACTGCCACCTGTCTTCAAGACCGATATTTGTACTAACTTTAGCGTCCGGTTTACAGGGATTGACTGTATCGATTCAGGTTTTAATTTAATTTTGTTTCGTCTTAGTAAATTGTCTATACTTCTATGTTGACTTAGCAACATGCAAACGAGCTCCTGGTCTGAACCAGATTAAACACGTTTTGATCCAAATCATTCTCTGTTCGTAACATCGTCGAAATCTAGCCAGTCTGAAAGATAATGTCTTTAGTGTGCCCAATGTCTTTTTCTCACTCTTATCATCTTCATATCCAGCATTGGCAATTAGTGATATAATGAGCGCAGCAGCGCAGTTACACACTTAACTGTTTTTCCAGTCATTTGGGAGAAGCTATGTTGAACTATCCAAATTTTGTTTTTTGTAATCATGGCCTTTTACATTTTTCTTCCATTGTGATTGTTTGTTCTCCTTTTTTGTATGCCTTTGTTCAACGCAACACAATAGGTGCAACTAATTAGTGTGCAAATAATTTCAACAAAGAATTCAAGTTCATGCTACATTACGTACGATTATCGTCTTGGGTGGGATGATTCACAACTGCCAACTTCGCAGGAAACATTCGTATAACGGAACATGTCTAATTATTGTTCTAAATTAGTCCTGGGTTGTTTACTTGGTCTTGTTGCTGTTTCATAATGGATATTGTTAACTTAATACTCAGTCATTTCATACTAAACACGTGAAATAGTATGTGTTTTAAAAGCGCAATAGTCCATCAGTACGTATAACGTCCACTCAGTATCACATACAGTAGAACTTCTCTTAAGCGACATTGAATTTATTTAAAATATAAATCATAAAAACCAGGTGGTTGCTTAATGCAGGTCAAAAGTAAGGCAGAAAGCTCCTACAGGAGCTTTCTGTCTTACTTTTGACCTGCACTAAGCTACCACCTGTCAAACAGGCCCATAACTATACCTCTTTGATTAAGACAGGTTCTACTGTGCTTGAACTCTCTAGAGGGGTTTTACTCCCACACAGTGTAGACTCTGATATGCGAACACCTTTCAGAGCCCTCTCAACTCGATCTACACTGTTTGCAAATGACAGTGCTTATGTGCCCGGGGATTCTATTCCGGGAACGTTATAAATACTATAATATTGAATAAAATACTAATTATAGTGTATACACATTACAGGACCCTCGAGATACATTTTCAGATATTTATTCTTAAGTAAATGACAAAATTATAGAGCATTCCAAGTGATATACATTAACATCTGGTGTATTATACATACATATGCCATCAGAATGGCGTTTTTACTGTACAATCAATTTTATTTTATCTAACCTTTACATCGATAGTTGCTTATATCTGTGAATTACAGTGTACGTTCGGCAGTATTTGTACATATATAGTACTATGGTGACCTGCTTTAACTGGAGTAAAAAGTGAAATAAAGGAATTGTGAATCAAACATGTTAGGTAACTCGAAAACATTGCGATGTAAAGAGGTATGAGGTAGAAATTTAAGGCTTGAAAAATGAAGTGAATTGGAATGGAAATATGGCAAGACATTTATCGCAAATAATGGGCCCAAACCCTATACTGTTGTTGATACCCGTTGCTGACACCTGGTATATGAAGTGGATGTTGATTGAATCATTCGCTAAACATACAATACAATTGTCTAACCTTACGAGATGTCTTAGCTGCAGTTGACATTTAATTAATTCTATAACACTATATATTTCAATTAGCATTTGGTTAACAGTAAATTGAAATACACAGAGAGCAAAATGCAGGTTGCAGAACTTGACCTATACATGGATGACTTTTGTGCTCGTATATTGTTCGTATTTGCAGTACATGTAATTTGCAGATACCGTAAAGACTCTTTAATCGACACAACGCTAATAAATATCACTACTGTTCTTTAACCCATTACCTCATAGGCTATTTTTAGATACAACCTCTTTGAATAAATCTACCGAAAAGGAGTATAAACAAGAGAAAATGAAAATTTTAGAATTTTGTAGTTTGAAACCATTGTGATAAATAGAGCATTTGCTCCTATAGGAACAAATGCTCTATTTATCACAATGGTTTCACAAAGTGACTTTTACAGAGTCGTCAAAAGTCGTCAGTATCAGGGAATGGGTTAAAACTGGTGTCAAAGGCATAGATAAAAGCTACTGTGTGAGGTTTATGTACACATGTATTCGCGCCCTGTATTAAGCAATCATCTATCTAAAATGGCATTAGCTCGTCTTCACTAAAATATCACTTACATACGACTTTAACCGTGTCCAAAAAAGAACCGACTTTATAGGTTTTTTGCTAAAAATGCATATTTCTGAAAAGCATCTTATTGGTAAAGTGTATGAATCACGGACACGATTTGCAATTTTAATGTAATTATTCTGGTGTTCAGAACTAATTCATGCATTAAACAAATCGCTTCGGTAAGCGAACTTGTGTTCGGAAATAAATTGAAGTTTTGATTACTTTCTGTTAGCAATTTCCCTGATCAAGTGAAAATTATTCTAAATAATACAAAAAGAAATGACAACTCAATTATGAAACATTTGATTTGAAAAATAACATAAAACCGTGATCAATTGAACTATTATCATCATCTGAAAGAGAGATATATACTTTTGAAATGCAACACATATACTTATGCATAACGTTTTAAGTGCATCAAGAATGATATATCGCACACGTTATGTGTTTCATGTTTGGGGTTTCCTCTTCATTATTTATTTGACAGCTTGTACTGCAACATTCAGACAGGGGGTTTATACACATTTATATAAATTGTAATACTGCGCTTAAAAGTTTTACCTTACAGGGCATCACGGGTTTCAGTTGTTTGCTTTCAATAAATTGGTATATATTAGTCAATTTTGATTAGAGGATGTTCGGTTTATTTTTTATTATATAATTATACTTAAACATTGTACCAGCCTTGCATTTGAAGCAGCCATCTGATCAGGATCTGCTCTGCTTGCTAATGGAATTTGATAGATATTCGTTTTTAGTTTCCAAAATGGCTACAATGTTCCACCTTCCATATTCATTTTAACTATTTTGTCCATTAATCACCAGTAGGTATTGAAATTTGGAATACACATAGGACAAGGAAAGGGTTAACCATTCGCTTGCTATTCGCGTCAATATACCTACCTGTAAATAGTGAAGACCCAGACGAGACAGCTCCTGCAGGAGCTGTCTTATCAGGGTCTGCACTATTTACAAGTACAAAAATGAGACATGCAGGAAACACCAGAAAGTTGATTGTGCAATCAGTGCACTCCACAGCAGTGATTGAATAGCGCATTACTTGTACACAGTGAAAATATATGTAATCATACAACCGGACATGGGTAAAGAAGGAGAAATGTATTTTAAAATTCAGCAAGCGAAGGGTTAATCCGTGTAAGTATCATTCCAATCACTGTATTACAGGACGCATTGTTATTGTGCTGCGGTTATACCGCATCACAGAGTATGTAATGGTATGGTAGTATCTCGTTGTTATTGTGCTGCGGTTATGCCGCAGCACAGAGTATGTAATGGTATGGTATTATCTCGTTGTTATTGTGCTGCGGCTATATCGCAGCACAGAGTATGTAATGGTATGGTAGTATCTCATTATTATTGTGCTGCGGCTATACCCCAGCACAGAGTGTGTAATGGTATGGTATTATCTACTTTTTTGGCACTAGGGTAACACTTTTACCGTCGGCTTGGAAGAGCGTATTTGTTTTGAACGAAATCAAAACCGAAACATCCTTCAAAACACACATGCGAACATTCGGCACTATTATATGAGTTTTAACAGAGACCAAGTGCACACAACTGCAAAAGCAAAATAAATGTAAAATGAATCATCGATTCTGTAAAAGAAATATCATCTGGTGTGACCTATTTTTGCTGGGTGTTGGGTCGATTAGGACCAAATAAGTTTCGGGCTTGGTCGTTTCGGTCCATATTATACAAAATTAATCCATAATTGATTTGCATTCTAAGGTACATTCATATAAATGACAATTGTGTTATGATTGAACGGAAAGTACCAACATACGCAGAATTAAGTCCAACAGATATATGTTTTTGATTAGATGATAAATAAGATTTCAGCACCAGTACATGTCGTGTTATGATATGTATGGGCTCCGATGTCAGTAATTAACCTGTTTAACTTGAATTAAAAAGTTGTAGAAATTGTAGGTTAAGGCATGGAATTAAAACAAAATATCGCTTCATTTTGATATTTGAATTTTGCTGTGATAACAAACAAATAAGAAAACACAGTCACTTATCCAACAATTAATATACCGAAAAATATGAATGAGCAAACATACTTATCAAGCAATAAATATACTAAGCAAATCGAAAGGAACAAATAACAATAACATAATAAAAAATAAACGTGTATCTGGTATTTGCTTATTTCATAAAATCATAAGTAAACAGAGCATGCCCAGATCAAATTGATCCTACAAGAATGTCGAATCAGGAACTATTCTGTTTGCCAAAGTGATAAAATACATATGTACGTATATAATTACATGCATAGCAAAATATAACAATATATATATTTATTGTCTGAAAAGTGATAAAATATTTTGAATGGGTTAAAATCTGATGCACGGAACTAATTGCGTATGCGTGCATATTGTACTATATACTCCAAAGTCGCAATGAAGTATTTGGGTATTCAGGTACCGGTTTCTTCAGTAAAGTAGGTCTGAACTTCATTAAAATAATATTCATAAACACAGTAATTTACAGTAATTCAATTTTTGTTTTTATGAACTGTACATGACGTTTTAGTAAAAAGCGCTAGGATAACAGCCCAGAGTATATTCAATCACAACGATTTATGTGCAATTCATTTTGAAATAATGTGCAACATACTGATGTTTGTTCCTACGGTTTTATTACCACACCCAGCTAGTTCAGGAGGGGGTTATGCTGCAATCACTCTGTCTGTTGATCAGTCTGTATGTCCGTTCATCGGTCTGTCCGGTTTTGTCAGGAGAATTACTCGGTCATATTGGAATGAATCTTTCTCAATATTTGTATACTTATTTGTCATCATATTGCATTGTGCACCTGCGATGTTGGTCTTGATCAATTTTTACTTGGACGAATCAGGCCTGAGCATTAGTAATACCAAATGGACAATACTTATTCAATATCATATGAACCGTATTTTATGTCATTTTGGTCATGATATCATGACCAATAAGTTCATAAGGGCATTTGTTATGAGCCCTTTGATCAGAATCTGCACTGTTAGCGAATTCATAACAATATCTGTAAAATATCCGTAGTTCATAGTAAACAATTTCATGTGTCAAAATATCAGCATTGGACTTAAGAGTTACTTGGTTTCAAAAATATTAACTCATTAAATTATTCACTTATTTCTATAGTCCCATTGGAAGTTTTTGAGTTGTTTACTTATGGTAAAAAATATTGTATATTACACTGCTCTTTGTTATCACTGCTTTCTCTTTTTCATTGCTATTTTTGCTTTTGAAGGATCCCCTACTTTCAAGATATATTTACTTCACAACAACAGGTGTTAAGTGATTGTGTGGCAGCCGTAAAAAGTCGCCCCGTACTTCATTATCAGTGTTGTTATATTTTCTGGTCCTTCGAGATCATCAGTTTTGATGTAATAGGTTTACTGCTTAAAGCAGTGCTAGGGAGCATGAATAGCGTTGCACTTTTAATTACATGTACTACTCATGAACAGACTCAATAAAACCGAGTCTGCATTTTTCTCTTTTTGCATTGCTACTTTTGCTTTCAAAGGATCTCTCATTTTCAGGATATGTTTATAAAAACCGTATGTTACCTGTACTTACTGTTGATTAGATTGTTTCAAGTGTTTAATATTTACCTGTTCCCCCAAAGAAACTTCTGTACAGATAAACGATGAAAAGGTTAATCTTTCTTGATTTTGCGCATGCTGTAATGAGGAACATTAGTTATTTATTTCCCTTTGCTAATCTTCAAAGAAGGATAGGTCCTTATTTCCTTTCACAAACTTAAGTTCATCCATATAATTTATTCATTATACCAATGTTAACTTTTATTTACTTGATCGATATGTGCATCAAGGATATAAAAAGGGTTCTCAAAAAAAGGACCCATGCATTTGTTTAATAACGCGTTTACTTTTATCAATAACAAACAACTAACTACTGAACATCATTGTCATCTACGTGATAGTTATTATTATGATAGTAACAACATAAGTGTTCCTATTCTACTGTATATTATTTAGAGGCTTTTTTAAAAAGAAATAATCATTAACTTTGATATTCTTTTCCTACACCCGACTTTTACTCTTCCTATTAATCGTATTATAATAAATTTATATCAGCGTCCGAAGACTAGCCTTTCGTATAGTAGTATACTCGAAATAAAAATGGTATTTTACTAGTGTCTATACTGTTTAAAACTACATTACTTTCAATGATCAAGAAATAAACACTATTAATACTTATTAAGCAAATAATTATGTTTACATAATGGTAAGCTCTGTTTTTGCCGCAGCAGTTACTAGGGCTGTAACGAATACACCAAGAGGCAATATGATACGTATCACGAATACACGGTGGCGAATACGAATAGTTATTCATGCATATAAATACTATAATGATAACTGACAACAATATTAGTCAACTCTGCCCAATATGTTATAGTACTTGCTTGATACTCATAATAATATGGAACGGTACTGCCAAAACGTAAAAGAAAACACACACATGTAAGAAATTCGGATTCAAATGACAGAAAAGTCAACTCTTTTGGCAAACAATAACAAGATTGGCTATGGATGAGGCAAACTACTTCCTAAAACACACATGACTAGCACAGTTACCTAGGTCGTGGGTAATACTAATAGGCAGCAGGTGCTTAGTAACTTAATAGTATCTACCATCTATAAAAAAGTATATTTTGTAACAAAATCCACTTCATAAAGATTTTGGTCCACACTAGATTTGGTCAATCATAAACATATGATTAATTTAAAAGAATCGGCATGACGATTCACGGATACACTTAATCGCAATTTAACTTACATTTTATTATAACATACCAAGTAAATAGCATATTCATATGTACACGAATATTTCCGATTATCGTAAGGTATGGTATGTTCTGAATATACAGATATTAATTTACAACTATAGTTATGTTTTAAAAGCAGATACATTATATCATATTGTATATATTTATATATTGGAGGTTACTGCTTTACGCTGTAACATTCTTTTGGAGGATCGACCGTACGCTTATTGCCGGAATTACCCTTGGCCGAACGTATGTATAGTTGGCGCTGCAGCGGAATCTTCCTCTTGCATCAATAACCTAACCTAACGGGTGGGTAATTTTTTTTGTTTTAGCACTAGTTTGTCTTGATGTCTGCTTAAATCACCCTACCCACCGTCCCTGCTTTTTGTTCCGTTTCGCGCACTACGAAGCTTTAGAAATTTGCTACATCACCCGATTTATAATCACACTCTTAACTTACATAAACGTTTATTATTTCATTGTATTAATTGTGACAGTACTGTTGCTATGTATTTAACAATGATGTTTATATCTTTACAGGAACGTTGCCGTAGTCTTTGCGTTATTGTATTTTCAGATCCGTTGGTACGCAGTCTTGCTTGTTTCAATACACAGTCTTAACGGCGTGTTTCCCAAGACAAGTGGTGTATTTTACAATAGTCGATTTTGAGGTAAGGGGGGCGCCGGTCGACAGCGAAATCCTAAAAAAGTTAGTTATTACAGTAACACTGCAGTTCTGGTAAAAACCCGGGTTCTTGCTAATGAGGCTGGCGGCTGGATTACCGTATTTCCGGATTCCAGAGGTATCTCATGGTTGCGGGATTTCTATTAACCAGGTTTGAAGGTTGAGCTAATACTAGGAGGTAAAATGTATATCCATATACCACCTAGTGGGGTCGTGCTTCAGGTCTAGTGTGGAATTTAATTGAAGCCTAGTTTGGCATTGCTTGAAAATGACTGTCAAATGTCGCCTCTTTACGACTAGTTTGTCCGGTGAACCCGCTAACCGAGTTGGTTAGCATGCTGGGAATAGGGACCATGCCCGAGAAAGTGCAAAAAACATGCAACAGATTTTAGGTCGAGTAATGGCAAAATAAGGATTTCTGAAAGGCATGAGAAGCTTGCGTTTATTTTGTAGTTTTTGATATCCATGGAGTTTTCCGGATTTGCACTGCCGGCAGTTTGACAGTCATCGACTCTCCAAGTAAATAAATATTATTTTATTATTATAATAACTACTGTTATAATAATTATATGTGAAAAATATTCCAGAACAATCTCGTTGGCCCATTCGTCTATCGGCAAACTTGATTAAGTCTTATTTATCTATGAAAAACGTTCACCCTTATAAGGATAGATCCGAAAGAGTATTAAGATGTATGTGTACTTCTATAGTTGAATAATTTGCCAATGGCAGCTGAATCATGTTTGCTCAGCCCGACTCAGTTTATACATATTCCGTCAAGCCATTATATACGGTCCTATTTTGGCTTCAAGATATTTGAAATTCTGCCGACCAATCACATCAAGTGTATTAATGTGTTATCATTCACTGCTTTGATTGCTGGTATAGACGTAAAGAAATTTACGTTAGATATCGAACGTTTTTGGTGTTGATAAATGCGAATTTGAAATTAGTGAGAACTCAATATTGACGTAATGAAGTTAATACCTGTCAGCGATATAACATATAACATCAAAATGAAAAATGAGAGATTGTGTTGGAGCGAAAACAATTTTGACGGATCGTTTGTGGCATTGTATAAATAGAAAACATAACGAATGAAGATTGAAAGAGTGTGCGTTTTGACATGCACTGACCAAAACAAAATATGTTTCCGAAAACCTGAATCAATTCAAAACTACAAAACGTGCTTAATGTATGATTTTAACCAATATGTGTCTTCACGAACAAAAGGAATAGGGCATCTGATTGAAAATTTTAATTTAGATAGGAAACACGTTAATAATATGTTTACGGTAAATAAGCTTATTTAATACATTCGAAATGACACTGTGGTGCATTGTTAGTATCCTTCATCTTCTTCATACAGATTTCATATTGATTGTATATATATTGCATATATCTTTCATTAACAGGATGGACAATCATGCGGTACCTTCCGGCTAGTGAGTTCATATCTATTGTACATCTATTCTTATATCTGTCATTGCCTTGATAGATTATCATCCGGTTCGTTCCGGTTACTGATTTAATTCATGTGAAGCGCTTTTGAACATACCCTGTGTGAAAAGAGCGCTATATAAATGTTAATAATATATGTTATATAAATAGCAATTTTCTCTTTTGTGTTGCATTTATTGCTCTCGGGGGATCACCCCCTTTCAGAATTTATAATGATAATAATATCAACCACGTAAGGAAATGGATTAATAGTGAACACTTTGCTTAGTCGAAGTATAATAGCAAGGGGTTTGCTTTCGTTTAGAACCACAGTAAAACCCCTCTAAATTTCTATCTCAAGTCCATCTAAGTATAAATATCGGTATTGCAGGATAAACGTCTAGGAGCTTTCTGCGTGGCTTTCAACCTGCATTAAGCAGCCACCTGCCTAAACTATCTCAATTTTGTTCTACTAGATCTCCGGTTTAGAAGGGGTTTACTATATTTACATTTAAGTACGTATTGCGTATGTTGTCGCTGCAAAGTATTATCCGACACTGGAAAAACAGGCCCGATCTCACATATGTATATAAAAAAAACATCTATCAGTGTGTGTAAAGTACCACCCTTCTGTCCGGAGTTTCGTTCGGACAATACCTTCTCAAGCAATTGGTTATGGTTTCTAAATTGCATGTGGTGCATCTTGGAAAGGTTGTGTGTTGTATACTAATTTGGTGTATCTGAGACCGTTACATCAGTTTTAGAAATGAGTATCTGAAACTTTTACCTTCAGCTTCTTGGGTAACGATTTCTAAATTGATTGTGTTGGTGTATTTTGGAAAGGGTAGTGTGGCATACTACTTAGGCGTCTTTTCTCTTAGCCTAGAGTGTAGTAATAAGTTGTCAGATATTTGTTCTGGAGGAAATATGATCCAATATTCTGAAAACGGGTGATCCCTCGAAAGCAAAAGTAGAAATGCAAAAAGAGAAAATTGCAGACTCGGTTTTATTGAGTCTGTTCATGAGTAGTAATTAAAAGTGCAACACTACTCACGCCCTCTAGCACCGGCTTAAGCAGTATTCAATTTTCAAAACTAATAACATGAAAACTAATTATCCCGAAGGACCAGACAATATAACAACACTGAGAATGAAGTACGGGCGACTTTTTACGGCCGCCACACAAGCACTTAACACCTGCTGGTAACTCTTGACTTAGGGTTTCCGAGTTTCTTATTATTTTGATGAATTTATAAAAGACAGAGCCCCTTCTCTGGTGTCAATGTGACGTTTACCCTGGTCTTGGTCTCTGATTAAGTAAGCATTTACTCCGGATAGTATCTCCTTAATCATTTGGGTTATGGTTTTTAACTTTGTGCGGATGTATATTAGTAGGACAGATTATCACACACTTCTATGATGCTTTTCATGTAACGTTCACTCATCCACCACCCAACAAGCCCGAAAATGTGCTCCACTTTAATGTGGAGTTCTCACATCACCACTGGTCGCATTTAGAATGGAACCGAAACCTTAAAATCTCTAATATTTTAGAAAAGGTGACTGTTGAACCGTGGTCACTCAGATTAGCTGCCATCTTCAAAATGACTACAATGAGGCTTTGACCGTTGATGAAACGTTGCAAGGTATCACTAATATACAATTATTATATCAATAAATATGTTTCCACATCCAGCTCAAGCCAACGATTGTAGAAATGCGTAGAGCAGCGTCTGATGGGAGGCAGTGACTTGCTTGACAATACTTTTAGTATGGTGTGCTCTGAGGTAACGAAAATAACATAAACATATCACCACCTACGCTAGGACTTTCACATCCGGTGATGCGTTATACTGTTTGTAAACCCTTACATTGTATTCAATATTTAGAAGCAATTAGCATACAGCGTATATTTATATATAAAACCGCGTAAACATACATCGAATTTGAGAGTCTTTTTCTTGCACTTGGTAATTTATGGAAATATACATACCAAATACGTCTTAAGATATTTGCGGGTGCTCGGAATTTTATAGTTTTGCTGGTGTGTGTGTGTATGTGTGTGTGTGTGCGTGCGTGCGTGTGTGTGTGTGTGTGCAAGTGCGTGCGTGAGTATGTGCGTGGTTCTGTGCGAGCATGCCTGCGTGTGTGCTTGGATGTATGCATTTGTGTGTGCCCAACTAGATTAAATAAAGTGAAACTATCTATAGTCAAATATACTTGCAGTCATTTGGTAAACTATATTTTAGGAATCACTCCATTACTTCATGACGAACCCTACAACTATTGTTAAGTATTTTTATTCGGAGAGGCATGTCGTCCAAGTGTTACGTTGAAAGTATGAACGTTATTACTATTCATTGAGTACAACATATGCATCAGAGTGACTGATATTGTGTTGACACGTATGTGGCAGGTTATTTGTATCGTCTTTGGGGCAGTCATTCGTCACTGTTTGATGTTTAGTTTCCCCCCATGCATTAATAACAGCGACATCGGCATTCTACCACCTCACACACTTGCAAATTGTTCTGTTGCCTGAAGGTTATGATGTCTGCCTCTGCAAAACTAATCTGTGATTGTCAATTTATTATTCAGCCCCAGTGTGTCCCAGGCACAACAATCACGACAAAGTTAATACCGTAATAAGACAATGTTAACCCTTCGCTTGCTATTCACGTCAATATACCTACATGTGAATAGTGAAGACCCAGATGAGACAGTTCCTGCAGGAGCTGTCTCATCAGGGTCTGCACCATTTACAAATTGATTGTGCAACCAGTGCACTCCACGGCAGTGATTGCACAGCGAAATACTTGTAAACAGTGAAGATATATGTAATTATACAACAGGGCATGGGTAAAGAAGGAGAAATGTATTTTAAATTTCAGCAAGAGCAGGGTTAATACCGTAAAAATATGATCTCTAACATTTCTTTTAGATAACATATTTGTTAGCCATGGGGATACCATATATCGTCAAACTGCTGGAATACCTGTTGGAACAAATTTAACCCTCTTGTTGCAGATTTGCTTTTGTCTTGCTGTGAGAGGGAGTTTATGATTAGCTTATAATCTGATGCACAATCTGATAGTGTTACTGCTTTTAATTAAACTACTTTACCACTTTTCCATTTACTTTAGATCATGAATTTCAGTACTTTTTGTTCTGAAATTTGAATACCGCTTAAGCCGGTGCTAGCGGGCGTGAGCAGTGTTGCACTTTCAATTACTGCTCATGAACGGACTCAATAAAACCGAGTCTGCAATTTTCTCCTTTTGTGTTGCAATTTTTGCTTTCGGGGGTTCACCTCTCTTCGGAATTTACTTTAAACAAGGCGAATCGCTCCGACATTATGTCTTCCTTTTTAGATCTGAAAATTTCCATCACTTATGATAAGATTTCGTCCAAAATATAGGATGAAGGGGAATATTTTGATTTCAAAATTGTTACGTATCCTTCTCTAGATGGAGTTGTGACCCGTTCTACAATATTGTTGGGTTTATATTTCTCAACTTGTTCTCTTTGCCCGAACTTGTTCTTTACTAGAAGATTTTAATAGTCGTAATTTACTCATCAACTTCTTAAGCAAGGTTACAGATATCATAAAATTCGGAAAGCCTTTTCTAAATTTTATCATCGAAATTTACCTCTCATACAATCTACGGACGTTACTGCTACAAGGTATTTCTCATCCAGAATTCTCTGGTGATGTTAACCTTCAAACTTAAGAAAATTCGGGGTCATATCCATTTTCATGATTTGTTTATTAAACGCATTAAAACTTTTAGAAATAAATCATATGACCCAATTATTGCAACACACATGTTTGGTTATTGACCCTTTTACAGTCGGTTGCTACGCTTCCCTAAATGCTTGCTCGATGACAGGCCGATGGTAGTATTCTATGATGGTATGCTCTTAAACTTAGAAACGGGATGGGCTTACAGGACTCAGTATTGCCCTTTCTATGAGGTAAACCGGTTTACACCCCCACTGACGGTTCCAAGGCAATACTCGCATTGTCACCATTGATGATATGTTTGTTTGGTGTTTTTTGTTTGCCTTTGTACTTGTGCGTTTGTTCATGTAAAAAAAACATCTTGTATATGTGTGTGTATGTGTGTGTGTCTGTCTGTGTCTAATCTGTGTCTGTGTGTATTGACCTTGGACTTTAACGGTAGTCGTAAAAGAATATTCAGACAATTGTCTGCTTGTACTCAAACCTTTCATCTGCTGAAAGTTTAAACCAATTCCTTCGTTTTTCAATATTAATTAAACAAAAGGTGGTTTAAGAATTTATTAGTGGAACATATAGTTGTATGGCGAACAGCGCATACCCCGATAAAGGATTTCCGATGAGCCTATTGATCTGGATCTAAACTGTTTGCAAAGTAACATAACTCGCTTCCACACCTTAAGGATTAGACATTCATCTACTTATTGTCACATTACATTTCTTACTCTGTGTATTTGTTTTGTTAGTGAATGATGTTAAATGTTAAGGTTGTGGCACTTATGTTAGACATGTGGGCCGATATGGTGCTTATGTTAGCTGATACGATCGTGACTGTGTCGCAAATGGTACAGAGGAGGCTTCGAGTGTCCATGTGACCAGATAGCAAGGATATAGGATGCTGGTGTTTGGTTGATTTTAGAGCGACTCTCATTAATGTACCATAATTTAAATGGTTCTGTGAACTGTAATAATTAACTTCAATAGCACTGTAACTATGTACTATTGAAACACTGTTTAACATCAAATGCATCACATGTAGGTATAAACACTTATTTGGTGTCGAAAAGTTCATACGGGAATGAATAACAGGTCCCGTATGAACTTTTCGACGCCAAATAAGTGTTTAATGTTTCAAAGTGTAGGTTCAAAGTAATCATCAATGGTAATAAGCACTTGTTTATGATAGTAAATATTTGAATTCATGTAAAAATGTACAAATGTCATAACAAAATCTTCTTTCCCTGTCGCTACAAATGTTCAAATCCATATTTCCTGTACGCACATCCCGGAATGCCACTTTGTATTGCCATTTTTAGCATACATGTACGTGCATTATAATGAATCATCAGTTGATATAACAAATAACTTGACATGCATGAAGGGGCTATATGTGTGTTGTCCAATACATTGGTTAAGCCTTCGCATGTACTCTCACTAAACACACTGTCTACTCGTAGCGATGATGCGGAATACAAATACCAGCGAGCATGGTATCACTATCAATTCCAATCACAAGCCGAAGCCATATTGTTTCATAGGGCGATTGCTTTTCAATTAGTATGATTGAATTCGCAATAATTAGTTATAGATTGATAAAGTTTCCTCTCAGCGAACCAAAGTTATCCATGCAGATAATTGTCAGTTGAATGACTCAATTATTTTATATCACCCATGAGAAATGGCGTATGGACATTATCGGTTGACATAACGCATTTGTTGTGGAAACAATGTTTCTAAAACAAACACAACAAAGATATCATATTAGGCTATAAATTTAAATTATACAAACCCGCGGTACAGACATATCCCATTAAACTTTTAAAATGCATTTTAACATTAACCATAATTTTTTGTGCATGCATTCGTTCGGTGTCCATATTGATCATGTCATGCATGTGTGCGTACATGTAGGTAAGTGTATATAGGTCAATGAATAAAATGATATAAATCTGCGTCTGTAGCTTTCGCATTTTTCAATGCGGCGTTTGCTTTCGAAGGTTCTCCTACTTTCAGAACTTATATCCTATAATAAACTAAGTTCGAAATCAGGGTCTATGCTTATAAAGCTTTTAGTTCTGAGTTTCGTTCTCAAGCTTTTGATTGGTCAGATTTGAGTTCTCAAGCTTTTGATTGGTCAGATTTGAGCCTTTGGCTCAAATCTGAATAATCAAAAACTTGAGAACGAACTCAGACTCAACTAAACGTTTTATAAGCATGGACCCAAATAGCATAGTAATCATCGATTGATTGCGTATATATAGAACAGTATGATTCATGATTAATGGTCCCGATATATCTGTTCGGTTGAATTTCGTTGATTAATGGCCAATTGCGACAAATAAACTACTTATGTTACCTTATAGATATCGATTAAAACGTTTTTGGAGCGATGCAGTGCTTCACAACCATATTGCCAGTAGACGTAGATGCAGTGGACTTTGCCTATGCAAAATTACTGACATTGATAAATGCGCAGTGGAATTTAATAACGAATATAGATTGATGGCATACGATATATATGTGTCACATTCTATTTCGATACCAAGAAAATAGCAATATGTAAAGAGTTGAAAACAACAGTTTTGCAGCTACATTGTACATAGAAATGTAGCCCTGCAGTTTTTTAATTCATTCTGCAAACCACTTCCAGCATTATCGAACCTTATGCCTTACCCTCAATGGCGCATTTTGCTAAGATTCTGTCAGCACCAATCGAAACACTTCACCAATAGCCTGCTAAGTGAATGATTACTAGTCTCTTTAGTTTGAAAACTTGGGTCCATGCTTATAAAACGTTTAGTTGAGTCTGCGTTCGTTCTCAAGCTTGAGAACTCAAATCTGACCAATCACAAATATTTTGCATTTCTTTACACACCCGTCAGATACTCAAACAGTTTGCATCCTTATCCCTTTACTCCATGAACACTTATGTAAGAAATAATGACGTCATGAATATCAATTAGCTTATTGTTTATAACAGCGTATGAACACATAACAGTTTGGTTAAGGCACACACTAGAGATTCAGATCTGTGTGATTCCATAAGCAACCGGAGCTTCTGATTTGGGCCTACTCTGTTTACAAAGGCGTAGAAAGGCATATTTATGGAGTAAAGGGTTAAATGGCGCCGAAGTACTGGGCGTCTCATCTGGATTCAAACTTTTTGCAGAGATCACTGTAATCCAAGGAATTAACTATCCATTTCAGGAAGTTCAAAGTACTTGTTCGGTTGGCACCTCTCCCTAAACTGTAGAAATAAGAATTCGGTAAAACGCCGAAGCATTTCTCTTTCTCAGTGTTGTTTATATGTTCTTGTTCTTAAGGATCATCAGCTTAAATGGGTTTAGTTATGACAATTGAATACCGCTATAGCTGATGCTAGGGACATGAGTAGTGTTGCACTTTTGATAACTGCTCATAAACAGACTCACGAAAACAGAGTCAGCAATTTTCTCTTTTCATATTGCTGTTTTTGCTTTCGAAAGATCGCGAGTGATAGAATACTATCAAACGGCTTACCGCTTGATCAAAAGCGGTTAAATGTCGTGCGACCAAAGTGTTTTTGAATGTAATACTGTCGCAAACATGCAACGTAACAGATGTATTGGTGTCGTCTAGATGAAGTGGTCACCATGGCCAAGTTGTTATAGCCGATGACTTTAAATGGATGTTGTGGGTCCCATTTCTGCTCGGACAGTTCGAAAAAAAACATGACTTAAACTTCCAGCTGACGTTCGATATGCCGGTTGCTGTCTGTATTCCTTTGTAAGAAAATATGCAAAATGTTTCACGTTTTATATACCAACGAACATCGACTTATAACTGAACTATTATTGAATTGGTGATAAACCCGAAGCCATGCAATTGACTTGCCCGTATGTGACATCGGTTAGAAACAAGCGCAACCATGCATAATATAAAAAGGGATGGCTCATTTCTTTAAAATTGTCAATATCACTTTTCCCTACTTTTCTATATGGTTCAATACTCCAGAATTTGAATATATATACTGACACAGACAAGTAATCTAAGTGAGACTTTAGTTTAGACTGGTTTTGTCCCTATCAAATCATACGCATTCTTCCTCTTCCGAAAGCGTTTTTATTATCTAAACATCCATTCGTTCCTTAGAGCGTAATAGGGCATACTTACTTATTACCCAAGTTGACTTAAAACAACATTTCCTTTTTGTCAAAAACAAACGACTGCAGAACGGCTTGTAGCGGGCGAGTACAAACAATAGAGTTATCCTTATTATATTCATCCTCAACAGCCATTCTCGCATTACTCCTAAACACGTTTCGATTTATTGGTTTCGTACTAAAGAAACGATTGTATTATTCAAGTGATCCATAACGTATGGGTTCAATTTGTAGAAGTTGAGACCTATGGATAGTTCGGCTAGATCACCAGCAAGCTATGGGTCACATTATGCTAGAATATATAGTCAACTGTGCATTTCATACAAACGTTATTCATATTCCAAACATATGCATGTTAATGAGAGGTCAAGATAAGATGCGTGAATAAGAACATTTTGAAAAATAGTTCCTTTATTTCTCCATCAAACCCAATTTTATGACCACTCTTTAGAACCGTCTCGATGAGACAATTCTAAAGAGTGGTCACAGCTTTGTGTCTGGTAGAGAAATGAAGATTTTAGTACGCACTTTTATATGTAGCTCTGTTAAACATCATCATCGAACCGGCATATAACGTTTACATTTGGTTGTTGTACACATGAACATCACTATAGAAACAAATAAATAAGTATGATACACAATACGCACACTTTAAGGGAGAAGTCCCTAATTAGACGCGTTTCCAAAATACCTACCATATACACAAAACTCATTTTGTTTATATGTTAAAAAGTAGTTTATCGCAAGAAAATCTATCCAATAAACGTTGAAAATGACAAATGTTTCAAATCGACTACCCCAATTTTATTCCCCGTTGTTTCCGCTTCATTCGCGTTGGGTTTTAGCTTTGTATCTTTTGCGCTATTCACGTCTCTTCGACCACTTCTGAGAAAAACAGTTACGTAAACAATGGAGATCGGGTGATCTTGAGCAAAACGCGGAATATTTGAAAGGGAAAAGGCCGATAATATTTTGTTGTAGAACAAAACATATGTTTTGATGAAATCGATGTAGTTTGGACAGGGGCATTTTTCGATATGAGTTCAACTTTACAATTTTCATAACAATGATTAAGCATAACAAATACCATGTTTTATGATAATATTGAAAATATGCGTGCATTATGGGGACTTCCTCTTTAACCAATAAAGCATTGCAAAACGCAAACATGTTTACTAAACACTCTAACTTAAGCCATAATACGTTATTTCTGTTCTAATTATGTAAAGGCAAATCGAAACTGAGTGCGCTATTTCGTTTATTATTTAAGATTTATTATGTAATTCAATCCCACATATCTGCTGAAACCGGACGTTCAATTTAGATATAGGTGGCAGCTTAGTTCAGGGTATAAATCAGGGTAAAAAGGTATAGAAAGCTCCTCAGGAAACTTTTTGCATAACTTTGACCTTGCATTAAGCGACAATATGCATAAACGTGTCTAAATTATTCTCTACTTAAATCCAGTTTAGAGGGGGTGTACTGTATATCGTGCTGGAATTTTATCTTTATCATTTCAAGTATAGAAGCGATATGCAAGCCGCACGACGTATACAGTAAACAGTCAAAGCACAGTTTGAGAAATGAAAAAAGTAGACAGCAGCGAATATGCTTATGTTTTATATGGTAAAACAGAATTATATAACAAACGTTTGCAGTCAGAGGTTTGGTATGTGGTTGATTGATAAATAAATGTTAGCCAATTGTGTAACAGTTTTGTAAATGCAAATGAATGGCGTTGTGAGTGATAGGTTTTGCACATTTCTTTGAAACTACGTAGGGTGACAACCTGATAAAAAGAAATCCATGCATATCGCAGCATAGTCTATCACAGTAATGGCGGTTACAACGTTAGTCAGTCAGAAACATGGATAGTTTTTCACACCGCAATGGACTGTGGTGAAGATTGTTTTCAGCAAATGCTACATAGCCATCTGCATTTTGTAGCTTGTATATAAAGTGCTTATGCAATTCACTTTCGTATAATAAGTATTTACACGTATGACATAGAACAGTAATTAGGTTGAAACGTTTGTTTTTATCTTGATGCAGGTGCTATACAATACCATACACATCTTGCCAATACAATGAATTAGCTATGCTATCTGTGATTTTAAACAATATTGACCGTCAAAGTAATGAATGTGATTGACCACATACATCATACAGTAATACAGTCACAGTCACAATAAAGGAAAACAGCTATCCACAAATTTCATGTATGGAAAAAGTACATTCTATACAAACAGGAGAAAGGTAACATAATTATAATGCGTTTAGATAACCCATTTGTTTTCATCTGTGACTGAATGATTGTACATGTAGTGTCAAACCAAATACCCAGCGATATGTTGTTGATATGATATTCATTTTTAATCTGCCACGTTAAACATAATTACCCGTATTGGATCATATACAATTACATATTCCTGGATGAAATATGAGTCGCAGGGACATCTGTGTCAAACTTATATACTCGTACATACTTTTAGTGATTTAATAGTCGCACGGAGGTATGCAATACTGTTACAACACAATACAGACCAATTACAGTTTGGCATTTATGATCACAGTTTTAATATGCTGGCTGGTAAATGGTATACCTGTAGGTAAAAGACATACAGTTTAAAATTAATGTAGAAAAAGGGACAGTTGAGTTATAAAGAAAACAAAACACATTCGGTGTCCTTTCTCCGAAAACTTTAAATCGTTTCTCTGACCGTAGTCACTTCCACAGACGTTACAAGAAGTTTACAAAAGTAGCTATATCTTCTTCAGAATGATTCCTATTAGAGTGATATTGGAATGATTGTCCCCAAAGGTTATTACAAAGATTTTTATATGATTCAAGTTTCACATTAGCTTTACACTTTGCATATGAGGATAGCTCTAATATATGTTGACCTGGTTTCAGGATAATGAATCGATATACTAACAGTAATTATGGCCGATATTGTTATCCGATTGCATACTATTATGACCGAATACCCTTTGTACGTATTCCCATATGAATTAAGGAAATCCGTTCAGACATTGTTTTGAAGCCCTTGCGTTTTCCATATTGAGGGGGTACGTCAAACATAATAGTGGCTGGTACAGGCTATTGACATCGATGGGCCAAGCAAAGAGGGCATATCCTGATGCGTGCACTCCAGTAGGGTCTATAATGTTTGCTGATGTCTTATATGGAATGTTAACATAACACATAAACTCCGATATTGACATGTTTCTATTTAAACTATAGCAAAAGGATCGTTATACGTCCTGATATGATAAATCATGTGTAATTTTCTTCAGTAAATAACACATACAATCTCCTGTGGTACGGAATGACAATCATATTACTCTGCAATATTATCCCGCTGAGAAATCAACGATTTATCTCTAATTTCATACATTCAGATTTCCTTAGCTCCATACCATAACCTTGTATCTAAGACAATCAAAACGAATGATATGCAATTACATGTTACTATATTACAACCAGATGTCCTGTAAATGCGTCTATTTAATGGAAACAACTATGGGATACATGTTTCAAACATTTTGGACACTTCATTCAAGAACTGCCAACTGTTTAGATATGTGTAAATAAGAGGTTATAGATTGCCCAGTATCGGTTACCTGGTACATATGCCAAGTGATCTAATACGTGCATCAGTGTTGGACAAACTGCTGTATTCTACTCAATAAACGGACTACTGGTTATGCAAAAATGTTTCATCCTTTGACTTACGTTTACACCAGATTAAACGAATTCATGTATGAAAGATCACCTAAGGGCCCTTACTATTAACTTACGGTAAGTGCTTTGGCAGATAATAACATGTATAAAGAAATCAATTCTAAGTTTTACCGTATTTAAATCTAAAATGATCTAATTATCGGTACACTGAAGCCATTATATAATTAAGAAATTATCCGTTGCATTTTCTGCTTAATTCATGTGACCTACCTCTACTACGAATCATCTATATATAACATATTAACAGAGAACTTCATGGGGCCACCTTCTTTGAAGATTGGTATAACCCCATTAAGTGTAATAGGAAACAAACTGTTTTAAGGATATTGATCGTTTGCATTTGTTTAACTCCTGTGACATATTTATGACAAGAAGCAGTTACACACCAACTGATAGCGGATCTCATGATAACCATTTATATAAGGCTTGACTGTACCCCATTATTCCATCAATATTCATGTAGAAAAAAATAGAAAGATGAATATTAAGCAGATTATTATTTGAATTAGCACATGAGCACGGAAATATTTGGCTATGGCAGAAACTGTAGAATCATATTTTATACATTATTTCATAAGCAAACTGAGTAGATACCCATCAGATGGCTCCTACAACAGTCGTTTGAACTGGGTTCTGGCTGTGTAAATTAGTAGAAAGGCCCATTTATGGAGTAAATGGTCAAGTTAGTCAATAAAGGGGAAGTGGTAAAAATAACAAACGGGGACTCGGTAATACATTTAAGGTAGACAGACATTGTTTTGCGCTGAACTGAAATCAAATATGTTCGTTTTATTGAAATCGTCCTGCGAATCTTTTATGTGAAGTTGGTTAAATCTTATTCCGCGGTTTAGGATAATTTGGAATTTAAAGTAGTTATCCCTTAAAGTGTACTTTACACATTGGTATCCTATCTTTAAAGTTGTATACTGCACGGTAAATAAGTGCAAGTCGGCTACGCAAACCGGTCTGGAATAGAGGGTCTTCATATCTCTCGAACAGATGGAAAGTATGGTATACACAAGACAGCTATATACTTTTCTCAATGCTCATTGGTTTATGTATATTCCGCCATTTATTATATTGCATGTATGTATGGCAATGAACACTGTATGTTTATGCCGAATAAGATATCTCTTCTGTTCTGTTCCTATCTATGCAGCGAACCAGAACCTTTATATCAATTTAAAACAAAACAAACCGAGAATCATATCTGTGACGTTTGATCAACTCCATTTCAGCGGTTTTCGAGATTATGCTATTTTTTAAACAAAAGCAATGTTTGGGAAAAGTGTAAAGTCCCCGTGATCTACTTATATGCATCATATCGGAATTATCTATATAGCGTAGCTTTGAAAACCGACTACCTGGAAATCATTCCTACAACGTTCGTTCGAATTGAGATCAGCAGTTTATGTTGAGATCGTTTGTTAATAGTGTTGGCTACAGATGACGCACGACTGATGAAGCTCGGCAACAGTTACCTGATATGTGTTTGAGTATTGGTATTATAGAGTGTTTCGAAGGACGTTGTACTCAAACTTGACCATACGCTGGTTGTACATTAATGTGTTACTCCCATATTACATTAGGTAATCTTGTTCAAATTAAAAATCTCTACCATTTTTAATAGCGGGGAATCCTGCTCTGCTTTTAGAATCCTTTTCAGCAAAATCAACACTGTTTGTCTATGCCCCATGCATGGACTCACATATGTGTACTAGTTAAATACTAGTGCATGCATATATTCCATGGAAATCATTCCTACAACGTTTGTTCTAATTCAGATTAGCAGTTTAGAATGCTATATTTTGTTTATAGTGATGACTACGGATGACGCACAACTGAGGAAGCGCGGCATCAGTTACCTGATGCATGCTTCATTATTGATATTATAGTTTATCGAAGGACGTTGAACTCAAATTTGACATTAATCTGGTTGTACATTAATCTTGTTAACTCACATATTACATTATGTAATATTGTTCAAATCAAAAATTCAAATTCATCTATTTTAAATGACGGGGAATCCGGCTATGCCTTTAGGATCCATTGCATCAAAATCTACATTGTTTGTCTATGGCCCATGAAATCCTCATTACCAAAATCGTTTAAATGGAAAAGTAGTAAATGGAAAAGTAGTAAAGTCAAGCAGGCAAAGCCACATGCAAGACGCAACCACCACCAAAACACCGATAGACAGCATGACACACACACACACACAACCACACACCCAAACGCACACGCACACACACGAAATGAACACAGAAAACACCAAAAGACACACAAGAACCAGGGACAAACGTTCCACAACATGAACAAACCACAAGCACAAAGACGCAATGCAAACAAAAGGAAACAAAAGGAAGGGTGACAAAGAGAGTACCGCCTTGGCACGGTCAGCAGCAAAAACACCACTGGGGGTTTAAACCGGTTTACGGACGTCCTAACCTCACACTTCTCTCAAAGTCACCCTAGCTTTACAAATATTGTAAATAAAGGTATCCCCGCTGGACTTACCCACAACATAGACGACGGTGAACACAGGACAACATGTAAAACATAGCATAATAACTGTGACAATCCGTCAAATATGTACTCAATGACTTTGCTGAAGTCAGAGCACCTGCAGGTAAGCCGTTAAGGGCACGACAGGGAAAAAATAATACATGAGTCTGGTAAGCTCCTCCTGTATCCAAGTTTAAGAGTATACCATCATAGAGTACTACCCTCGGCCTGTCATCGCGCAAGCAAAGAGGGAAGCGTAGCTACCGACTGTAAAAGGGTCGATAACCAAACATGCAGTGTGTTGCAATATAATAGGATCATAACCTTTCTTTTTAAATTTTTTAATGCGTTTTATAAACAAATCATGAAAATGGATATGACCCCGAATTTTCCTAAGTTTGTAGATAACATCCCCATAAAATTCTGGTTGAGAAATGCCTTGTCGCAGTAACGTCCGTAGATTGCAATTATATTTACTAATGAGAGGTAAATTTCGATAATAAAATTTAGAAAAGGTTTTCCGAAGTTTGTGATATCTGTAACCTTGCTTAAGAAGTTTATCAGTTATAACTAAATTACGTCTGTTAAAATCTTCAAGCAAAGAACAGGCTCGGGCAAACCTAATAAGTTGAGAAATATAAACACCATAAGATGTAGAACGTGGCACATCCCCATCTAGAAAAGGATAATTAACAATTTTAAAACTAAAATCTTCTCTTTTATCGTATACTTTGGACGAAACTTTATCATTTGTAATTGAAAGATTCAAATCTAGAAATGAAGCATTAATGTCAGATTGATTAGCTTTGTTTAAAGACAGTTCTTTTGGGTAGATTGAAGAAACCATAGTATCAAAATAAGGATTATCTAAATTCAAAATATCGTCTAAATACCTTGAAGTTTTATTAAAAGCATTAACAATATCGGTCTGTGTATCAGGTTTTAAGCTAAGCATAAAATCCCTCTCGTAGCAATACAAAAACAAATCTGCAACAAGAGGGGCACAATTTGTACCCATGGGTATACCAACAACTTGACGATATATGGTATCTCCATAACGCACAAATATATTATCTAAAAGAAAGGTAAGAGATCTACAAACATCAAGGCAAGTCCACATTGTGTAATGTTCAACTTCTGAATTCGAAAAGAATGAACGTTGAACATTACAAGCAATGAACATTTTGTTTTCTCTGGCAAAGGTTTTTTCTATTAATTTAATAAGTCTATCCTTTATAAGATGGTGAGGTAGAGTAGTATAGAGTGTAGAGAAATCATAAGAGCTCAGTAAAGAAATGTTATACTGTTCATTTTTAAGTTTTGTTAAAACATCATTTGAATTTTTTATGGACCAAAAAACATTAATACCAGAATTTTCATATATTTTATCACAGTAGCGTTTAACATGTTCTTTGATCGTAGTAAGACAGGACGTCAAAAGTATAGATAATTTAGTAGTGGTACAACAGCTAGAGTTGGCAATAAAACGCGACTTATAAGGGTTTTTATGTAGTTTCGGAATCCAGTACAAAGTAGAAAGTTTATGTTGTTTTATGTTAGGACCAGACTTAAAATCATTGCACATTTTTACATGTTCCGAAACTATATCTTTTTCAGGTGTTTGAACTGTTATATAAGTTTTTGAATCAGTTAGCTCCTTCTTTAAAACATCAACATAATACAATCTTCAAATAATGATTACATTGTTTGATGCCTTGTCAGCAGGAACAAGAACATAATCTGAATGAAAATTAGAAATGTTTTTCTTCAAGTAGCGAAATGTAACTCTAGGTCGAGGTGGTAAAAGATGGTTATTTGATTTGTAAAAAGTTATTCGTGTATCTATAATATCGAAAATACATTTCTTCCAATCCGAAAGGGCATTAACATCAGCATGTTCTCGTCGACACCATTTGATGCAGAATTCTTGAATAGCTTCCGCAATATGAGTTCGACAAGCGTCAAAATCAATAAGGGAAGGTAATCTATATTTAGGTCCTTTAGTTAGGAGGGTCCTGAGACGTTTATCCTTAATGATATCAAAATTACCAGTAATGACATGACCAACTGGTTTATAGCAAAAGCTAGAAATGCTACAATCTCAAGAAATAGGGGTATTAACATCAACATTTAAGTCAGAGACAATTTTATTGTAGTTCAAAATAACATTTCTAATAGGTTTATTATATTTATAACAGATGATAGGTGATTCAGAGTTGATGAAATATTTGGGAATAGCATCGATTACATTCTTATCACGAAATATACTTTGAATATCAATAAAATCGATACCTTTATTAAGGAACTGAAGTTTCAGAAAATGTCTTTTATGTTCAGATTCTTTATCAATACGTGGACGAAGAACATGCTGTGTGTAACTTTGTATAAGTGAGGCAGTATTAATTAACGGATCTGTACGCATATAGATTTTATCAGCCTCTTCGTCTATTGACTTAAGACAGGAAAAGGGTAAAGACGATAAACAAGATAACATAGAATGTTTACCAGTTTGTTTAAGAATAGTATGTAAATCATGAATAGACATATTACGACGTAATTTACGCTTAATATTACCATTTCTACGTCTGCCATGTGATCTACTTTTACGTTTTCGAATAGAAAATATAGAGAAAATGTCGATACTTGGATCTTTAGAAATATTGCCGCTTTGGAAAATGTTATCATTAAGGCCTAAAGGAAAAGGTGTTTGTAATTTCTTTATCCAGTCTAGCTCTGTGATGAAACGAGCTTTAGATTTTAAACTACCAGTAGTTTTAGAATCATAATAAATTTGTTCTACTGGTTGAACCGAAACATATTTGAAAGAATGTCCTGTATGACGAAAATGCTGGTAAAGAAAATTGCGTACTTTTTTGATCCGGCAATGGTAACTGTGTTCACGAAACCTAGTTTTTAAAGAACGTCCTGTCTGACCTACATATTGAATGCCACAACGTGGCGCATTTCATGTAAGAACATATATAATATTAGATGAGCAGGCAAAGCCACATGCAAGACGCAACCACCACCAAAACACCGATAGACAGCATGACACACACACACACACCCAAACGCACACGCACACACACACACACACGAAATGAACACAGAAAACACCAAAAGACACACAAGAACCAGGGACAAACGTTCCACAACATGAACAAACCACAAGCACAAAGACGCAATGCAAACAAAAGGAAGGGTGACAAAGAGAGTACCGCCTTGGCACGGTCAGCAGCAAAAACACCACTGGGGGTTTAAACCGGTTTACGGACGTCCTAACCTCACACTTCTCTCAAAGTCACCCTAGCTTTACAAATATTGTAAATAAAGGTATCCCCGCTGGACTTACCCACAACATAGACGACGGTGAACACAGGACAACATGTAAAACATAGCATAATAACTGTGACAATCCGTCAAATATGTACTCAATGACTTTGCTGAAGTCAGAGCACCTGCAGGTAAGCCGTTAAGGGCACGACAGGGAAAAAATAATACATGAGTCTGGTAAGCTCCTCCTGTATCCAAGTTTAAGAGTATACCATCATAGAGTACTACCCTCGGCCTGTCATAAGACTATACCCCGTTGAAACGCATTATTTCAGTGTACAATAGAAGCAGTTGTAACTTTCGTAGATTCATAACATTACGACTTGCAGTGTACCATAATATCCCGCTTAAAATGGGAAATGTTTAGAAAGATGGGATAGTTTTTCACCATCGCTTCATTAGACCAACGACAAAATCACATGTTTTTTCTCTTTTAAACCGCCTCTCCCGAGCCAAATTTAAGACTTTGCACGCTAGTGGCAAATCATGATTGCCTATATGCACACGGTTTTGGACTCAGATGAGGCGTCACATATTTCGGGGTTTCATCTGAATCCAAACTGTTTGACATTTTGACAATAGGTTTGCAAATTCTTGAGAGAATGAAGCAGACGACAATTCAAGCATACGACAATTTTTGCAGACGAACATTGCTTCAAATACGCTGCTCAAGTATTGTATGGACTGTATTTTGCATTTACTTTCTTAGGTATTTTTTAAACTAAACCAATAACGGAATCCATCAGAACCTGAAATTAACTTGTTTCATCGGACTTGAAATAAATATGAAGGATAACCAATTTTCAGAATGTATGTACTTCTCAACAGCAGGTGTTAAGTCGTCCCGTACTTTATTCTCAGTGTTGTTATATTTTCTGGTCCTTCGGGATCATTAGTTTTGATGTTATTAGTTTTGAAAATTTAATACTGCTTAAGTCGGTGCTATGGGGCGTGAGTAGTGTTGCACTTTTAATTACTACTCATGAACAGACTCAATAAAACCGAGTCTGCAATTTTCTCTTTTTGAATTTCTACTCTTTCTTTCGAAGGATCATCAATTTTAAGAAGAAATGAGTAAGATAATTGTGACCTATATTTTTGTCCATAAGACAATACATATAGACTTCTATTCGACATCATTCTGCATGCATACGCAATTAATAAATCTATACTTCAAATGAAGAGAAATGAGACCCTCAACATCAAATGTTCTAGTCTATGGAAGCTAAGAGACAGGCCTTAACCTTCCCGCCTCTTTCGTTTGACTTCTTTCATCATACTTGGGACTCCCTACCTGTTATATGTGACTTCTTTTATAAGACCTTTTGCCTCTGAATTCCCTCTTTTAACTTCTGACTTCTTACTTCTCACTTCAAATCTCTTGCTTCTGATTTCTTTCTTCCATAATGAATATTTCTAACGCTACTTCATACTATCAGTTATATAAATAAAGAGTCTGACATTAGTACTTGGTAGAAAGGAGTCAAGAAGTGAAAACTAAGAAGTAAGCATGTGGTCGTCCTGAAGCAATGAATTAGTATAATATGATAAGATATAATGAAGCGAGAACAAGGAATAATGAATTTGGAATTTGGAATTTGAAAGAAAGACCTTAGCCGTACTATGTCAGATGTGTTGAGTTGGACATTTGTTGCAAGAAGTGATAAAGAAGTGAGAGTACAGAAGAGCAAGTTCGAAGTAATCGCTTAGAAATACAAAGTCAGATTTGTTGAAGTTAAAGCTATATAGTAAGAAGTAATCAACTTAGAACAAATATTACATAACTTTAAGGACAGACTTACGGGGTCAACAAATTGACTTTGGTGAAAGTGGGATAAGGACGAGGTTAGGTACCCGTAAACCAGGTTTAAGTCCCCCAGTAGCCCTTTTGTTTTTGGCTGCTGGCCGTTCCAAGGCGGCACTCTTGCTTTCAGCCTACGGTCAATTTTGTTGTTTAATATGCTTAATGTTTAATGTGTTTCGTCTGGATATGCGTCCTGTTATGTTTTGTCTTGTGGCTTTACCATTTCTTGTTAGATGGTGTTTGGTGCGGTGTCATTTCGTGTGTGGCTCTCCCTGTTTGACTATTTTTCCATATTTAGTACTCTGTTAAAAGAAAATATGAAGTGGGAACAAAGACAGACACATGGAGTCGGCAGTTTCGGAATTACAACTCTGCGGTAGAAACGCTTTGAACTGATAATCACTTTAATGTACTCTCCAGTATGCTTATCCAAGATTATAAACAATATTTATAATCTTCAAATTTCTGAACATTACCAGGACCCAGTCATTTCCTGGATGTGTATCTGTAACACTACAGCTATGTCATTGTAGCCGGGTAAATATGTGGTGAAACAATTGCTATGCTTTAGGCTGAATGGATTGCTAGCATAGTCGGCAGAGTGTTGGTATGGTAAGCCAAAGGCTCTGAACACGAGTCCCAGTGGAGTCACAACTTTTTCACCATGTTACATCATGCCTCTTGAAGGCCGTTGTCTGAAAAGCTGTGTTCATGTTCTTTCACATAAGGCGTCGATATAACTGTCAAGTTACTGATTTACCATTTGGCAATAATATTTGCAGCACAACCATCTTGATTTGTGAAAACAAACATATAACGGTGTCTTTCACTACTGACTGCTGGGAACGTTTGCAATTATAGGACATCTGACATTTCTAGTGATCCATGCACATTAGACCCATCTCACCACCAGTAATCAAATGTGGAAACTGCTATTGAAAATACGCTGGCTAAAACATTTGTTTCAAGAGTTATTTACTTATTCGTGTTTGCTCTTCAGTCAATATGTGTATTATCTATTAAGAAGAAATTTCATCAACTGCCATATTTATTCAATTTTATTAGATTCAGGCCAGAGTATTAAGTTAAATGTCGAATAGTGATTAAGAATATTATATTTGGTAAGTAGATTTTATCAATTCTGACTGTACTTTTCTTGCCCTGATTCAGCTTATACGACAGAACATGTAAAATAAAGTAAACATATTTTTCACAATGGTAGATTCGTTGTGTACATACAAATGACTGACCCGAATTGCGTTGATTGCGAAATATAAGTTGATGTGTCTGATCGGGAACTTCACTTTTTGTCTCATACTGTGTCTCTATATAAGTGTCTTATTCCTTTGAAATTTGCATTTATTGATCTCATTTCCTTATTTTTCCAAAGGATTCAACAAAAGTGGTGTGCAGAAAACAATTATAATTTTGGCACCGAAAGGGTTACACATGTGCTGTATATATGATCTGTAAATAAAACGCATTTATAGTTTCATTACGCGAAACTTCATTTTGCTATTCCTTTAAACTTTTAGTTTCGTGTTCATAGCATATGATGCCAGCTATAACTTTTCATCCAGAATGTATCATTTGCAGAAAGGTATCCTGTAATATTCAATACCCCTGTTCTAAATTAATATAAGCTAATATGATAGTAAATTATAAATACATTTTTCTTAGACTCTAGTAAATTATAAATACATTTTTCTTAGACTCTACGTTTTGCAATTTACCTTCTGTTGTACAATAACGTCGACTATAATGGTCACAGCAGATCACCGCCAGTTTCATTTCTTCCGATAAGAAGGTTCATATAAGAAACGTAAATGAAAACATTTGAAGAATAAATTTATCTGTACTTATCTATGTAGTGACTAGTCGAATATTGCAACTAATTGCGTGTTTGGTTATTGATCTCTTTACAGTCAGTAGCTAAGATTCCCTCTTCTTTGCTTGTGCGATTACAGACAGAGTGTAGTACTCGGTGATTGAATACTCTAAAACACAGAAACGGGATGGGCTTACCAGACTCATGTATTGCCCTTTCTCTGTCGTGTCCTTAACGGTTTCCCTGCAGTTGCTCTAACTTAGCAAAGTTATTTAATACATTTTTACGGACTTACACAGGTGTTATGCCACGTTTTACATTCTGACCTGTATTTACCGTCTTTTATGTCGTGGTGAAGTCCAGCGGGGAAACCTTTGTTTGTACTGCTTGTTTAGCTAGGGTGACTTTGATATAAGTGTGAGGTTAGGATATCCGTAGACCGTAAACCGGTTTAAACCCCCAGTGGTGTTTTTCCTTTGGCGGTACTCTCTTGGTCACCCTTGTTTTTATGTTTGTTTGGTGTGTTTTTATGTTTGTTTGGTGTTTTGTGTCTTTGTACTTGTGAGTTTGTTTATTTGTAAAATTGTCATCTCGTGTACATGCGCGTGTGTATGTATGTGTGTCTGTGTGATCACCCTTATATTTGTGTTTGCCCGGTGTCTTTGTATAAGCGTTTATTCATGTTTTAAATTCCATGTCTCATGTGTGGGAATGCGTGCGTGCGTGTGTATGCGTGCGGAATACCAACATTGGTTGGCCATTGATGTGCACCAGACCAGAAGTACACCAGTCTAGGCTGCAGCCGACTTGAATGTTTTACAGTCGATTGTGGTCTCGCCATCAAACAACTTATGGCGTAATTGATATCCAAATAAATTGATGTCCATACTATACTGACGACCGCTTTTTTGTTGATTAAGCTTTCCGTAACAGAGCACTGGCGGCTACATACCTTTAACAATGCCTTTGCCATGTTAGATGTGTCAATGTCTCGAGACAAACAATCATAAATCGCCTTCACTAAAGCGGTCTAAACGCGAGGCACCTTCAAGTGGTAGTGTTGTCGTCAGCAAGGCATCGTCAAGGACGGTTAGCATGGTATACAGAGCGGCATTTGTGGACTATTAACCAGTGATCTAATGTGACGTTTAGTAACGAATCTAGATTCAACCTAGACTTTCGTGATGGTTGAAGAAGAGTTTGATGTCGCCCAGTTGAACGTTTTACAGATGCTGCTAGGGTTGCCCACGACCCATATGGGTTGGGTCCGTTATGGTATGGAGTGGCATGACTATGAAAGGCAGAAGACAGCTAAATGTGTGCCATAGCAGTGCGACTGGTCAGTACTACCGTGACAACATGTTGGTTCCGCATGTTGACCCTCGTGTTCAACGCAATGGTCAACTATTCGTTTTCCAGGATGATAAAGCTAGGGCGATGATGTGTTCCTACACGAGTGGACTAATGCGTTGACAGGATAGACACTTGGTTTAGGGATATTGGTGGTGGCGTTGTGTGAAATTCGCATTAAGTCTTATATCCTCAAATGACATTTGCCCTGTTCTGCATAACGTTTAAAGGCTATGTAAATGTGACGTGTATAAAATAAGACATAATTATGTCATAACCTATTATTGTGTAAATGACGTTATATATTGTCTTGAGCTTTCGATTATGAGCGGACAAGGAATAGTTCTGTAAATGTTGTATTTGTGTATGTGAGCATTTGTACTGCGGTTGATCGCCTGTGGTTGATTTGCATTTCGGTGTTCCTTTGCATCCCCGGCCTAAGGTTTGCCTAGTTCGCTGGTTCACACCATTTAGGAATCAACAACGAAAGACACAACTAAAGAAAGACACAAGCATAAATAGACTCTTTCTCATTGATCCAGTTGCTAGGAAACACGTTTTAAAGACACTGGGCAGTAATAAGATTAGCCCAATAAGCAAGGTCAGTCTTGTTTATCATTGGCATGCATGTTGCATCCAATATGTTTCCACATAATTAAATGTGATTATTGCGTAAACATCAGATGAGATACATGTAGATAGTACTCGTGTTACCTTACTCACCGACCGAGAAGGGCACCGTGAGCTGGTGAAAATGTACGTGACTGTGCTCCATCGACCATATGTGCAACCAGTAAGCGATCTGAGGCAGTTTCGGATATTTCGAATTACCGGATCATTACCGACCGATGACATTGGACATCAGGAATATGTTAGCACTCATTGCAGAAATCATTACATTAACTATATTGTAAGCAGTGCAAACAAGGTATTACACATTTAATCGGGACAGGACTCATCTAAATCACAACTGTTAATAGAATTTACACATCATCCCCGCTACCTTGACAGCATTCCAGTAGTCTCTTGGCAATTTACCTTTCAGTAATACGCTATTTTTCCCGTATTTAATACATGTAACTGATCTCAAAAGAACATACCCTGTCCGAAATTTGTGAAGTACGTGTTTGTTTTTGCAGCTCTAAAATGTGCACTTAATTTCTTTCATAAATGGAAAATAATTGCAAAAAAGACACCAAGCTAGGGACCAACTTAACTAACGATCGTAAGAATGAAATAATCCAGAGTACATTAGCGATTGGTGGGTCCAGTTTTGTTTTCTTGTATGTCTTAATGCGTCTCTCTGTGTCTTTTGATATGCATATACGTTTACTGTTTTTGTCATGGTGCTGTTTGGTCGGCTGTGTGCCTTGTATGTGGTGTTTCCTGTATGACTCATACATGTACTTTTAGTATAAGACGGTTGCAGCTGCCAGTTTGTCAGATCTAATGGCAAATTCTGTCGTACGAAGTGAGCCTTTATTGCTGCACACTAGAAAGTGCGAGGATTTAAATTCTTTTCGAGTAGTATGTATTGCCTTACGATACGTTTGGTTACACGGACGTTAGTAAATTGGGTCATGTACATTCATGTGAGTATGGATCTGTCTAAAGTGTAAATTGGCAAACAGGACGTAAAAAAACATGAATCAACTAAAACAGTTTTCCTTATACTGTCATGGCATACATTACTTTGCAACCGATGATATTGAAATAGTCTATGCATTTACGATGTCACAAAAGGAGACATGAGTAAGCTGACCGCTTTAGAATTGTACATTCATTTCAAATAATGATTTCGGTGCACACGAACATGTGATCTAAAGGTTAACTATACATTTATTTATTCCTGTGTATGATCTACATTTACTTCAATGCGTTTTAAAACATATGTTGATAGTTTGGAGCTCGACAAAGCCGCGAACAAAACCTAGAGCAATATTTACGAGTGAAATAACATTATAATGTACACGGGAAATAAACAACCTTTCTTTATCGTACTTATACACAGTCGTATTTCTAATAAAATCACAACAGTGACCTGAGTCAAAGCTTGAACTGGCGTCACCTCACAATGACGTTCCAGTATTGCATTCAAATTATTACGTTACAAAAGGCCAAACCTATGGCACTTGCTGTACTGATCTTCAGATCGTGTTGTTATTTAATCAAACCTCATCCTGTCACTGTTGACCTGAACTGAAACTGTTACTTGCTTTGATCTAGAAGAAGCTATTTCAAAGAGCATTGTCTCAGTTGGTTCCAACCAAGCTGTTTATTAATTTAATGTATACACAAGGGTGCCCTCAACAGCAGTAGCCTGCTTTTACAGAATATTCATCCGTTACAGTTTCAACATTCAATCTATAATCCGTGTGGCTACCAAAATGTAATTAGGCTAGTAAAGAGCTTGGATCCAGCCTGGTAGCAAATGTTATTAGTAATATGCCTTCAGTAGGCTAAAGTTTAGATGAGGCCATCTTACAGGGTTGTATTATCTCGTCATTAAGCTGTGTTACCGTTTAGAAGAGATTCCGTATTACTAAATCTATTCTACTGAATTGATGTACTCTACCTACTTATGCACCTACACGTCAGATATAGCACGATGACAGTTGTATTTCAGTGAAATGTGTCGCGTATGGCTTTTCTGGCATGCATTGGTCATAAAGCTAGACTGCAATTAAAGCACACTATCCACATGAGTTAACATTTGATTCAGTGTTTTGGATTTTTTTCAAGTGTTTCGTAAAACAACTGATGTCGTGATCATGTTACATTTTAAAATGACTATTAGTAATTTTGTTCATGTTTATGATTAACGGATATATTTTAGTGAATATGAAATTTATTTTGTCTCTAATATTATTTGTGCTAAAGACACATCTTACGATGCACTGATTAAGGTTTCCCTAGTACGAACTATCCACTTTTACAATAAACGTCCGTTGACGATACACATTATGTGTTGATAATGAGAATAGTGATAATAAAACCATTATTTAGGTTAATTGCTTTTACTACAAGGCGCCAAGTCGCATCCAATTTCCCGTCAGTTCTTGCGGGATGGATAGTGTTTGCCAAATGAACACAGCCATCCCCAGTGGCAATTTACCACTGAATTTTGGGACGAACACAAGAACTAAAGGGAATACATATCTCCTCTAGAATCGCTGTTCGATATCACTGCTAGCATCAAAACTAAAAAGGGTCAGATTCTATCTTATTAATTGCACAAGCAATTACTTGCCTTATACTGGTACTAACCATTCATGTCGTTATTGTATAATAAAGCATCCGAACAAACTGAAAATAGTTTCTGAATTAATAAAAAAAAACCATTACTATGAGCAAATGGAAAAGAACAAACTTAATACAATCACGCGGATCAAACAAATGCTAGCACACGTTCAAAATATGTTATATAGATCATTTATGAACGGTGTTTATAAGATTTAGTAGTCCATACTAGAAAAATGAGTAAGTCACAGAAGGTTTAATGGTATCAAACTTTATAGCTTTTATTGAGTCACTCAACAATCAGTGACCATATATTTAATGAAGGCTTCACAAAGGCTATACTGTAATTAAGTCTGGGTACTTGTATATGCATTTAAGCTATATGTTTAACTAAATTGATTAATAACTACAATATTGAGAAAATATTTTATACACACATGTAATTTTAAAGGGCATATACTGTAGGCTCAACGCTGAAATACGCTTTAATAGAGATCAGGTTTAAGCATAAACCATTTCAATATGGATTTTATTGAGATAAAATGATCTACAACTTGACAAAAGCGATTAATCTGCATTTTAAAACCTGACAATAAAGCATATTATAATAGTCCTATTATAATGTATATAATACAAATTCTGAGTTTATGTACAATTTCGTTGAAATCCATGATTAGACGCCTATTGAGTGATCGATGTGGAGCGATATTACAGCATACCTGGATATGTATAGGAGAACCCCTCTAAAAGTACAAAAATGAGTCATGCAGGAAATACCACATACAGAATAAACTTGCCCGAACAGCAACACAAGGAAACAGCAAATGTACATGGGTAGAAAAAACAACAAGAGACGCACAAAGACAAAACAAACATACAATAGGAGGAAGATGGAAGTACCGTCTTGGAACGGTCAGTGACAAAAGTCACCGGGGGTTTAAACCGGTTTATGGGCGCCCAACCTCACCCTTATTCCATCCCCATCCTAAAAGACAAACAGTGTAAATAAACGTATCCCCTCTCCGACTAATCTACAACAACCGCGACAGCAAATACAGTGGTAAAGTGCATGTATTAGTTGGCAATCCGATGTGCAAAAAGTCGCTTATTTTTCGAGGTCCATGGCATTTTTTAGTAGAAATGTTTGAATACCATAATTGTGTTGCCAGATACTAATCATTTATGGTTATGACCCATGCCACTGCCAAAACCCTCTTTGAAGGTCAGAAACTAGGTCAAAGGTCAAATGAGTGCAAAAATGTAATAAAATCTCTATATAGTATAACATAGCCGTAATTTTGACAATTTCAATACTTTTTTGCATTTAATTTATTTGCAATGTCTCCACAGTAAGTATAGAACTATTTATGGTGCATTTCAGAAAGTTTTGAGTGACCTGTGATGATTGCAAGTTCGGAAAATATCGTTTTGAATACATGTAAGGTACATTATCATAATATATATATAACTTTGATGCAAATCTGTGCAAGTTATAGTACCTCTTCACGCAGATATATCATTTAATGATGATAATGAAACTCCAGAAAATTAGTCTCTTATTGCCATATTCTCAGTGTAATGTTGGTATGTTTTATTGTACACTATGTCTAATATTGGCTGTTTGTATCATTAGCGATTGAAACACCATAGCTCCTGGTGAGTATGGCGATGTTTTTACATAATGAATTTAAATATTTTACCTACACCAGCAGTACCCATGACAAAACTCTTTCTACATTTGTGGGGACATGAATATCCCGGATATTGATTGGTCGTTTTAACAGTTACTAGCCATAGGTACCCACTCTAACTCAACAATGAACTCATAGGCATATTCAGTGCCGCTGGCTATGAGTAACCTTCCCTATCCGTGATGACAACAATCTATATGTTATTGCCACAAGCAATCACTAGTTATCAGATATACCTCAAAACCTGGAATAAGTGAGTATGTCAGAGTTCTGACAAACATATCTTTCCTTCACGAAGGAAGCCTACCCCACATCTTGTCCACCCTTCGAAAGAGGCTAATACATGTTCTATGGTCATCAAAATGGCTGAGTTTGCAGCACACTTGGAAAATCAGTCCCTTTACGAATCTGTACTGTATGTGATATATTCAGTGGTCCCTTCTGAGTTGACATCCACCAGGTTCAGCCAGCCATGGTGCAACTCAATCACCCGCCGTTTCTCACGAAAGAAGAAATATGCGTACAAATAGTGCTGAGGACCAAGGTACAGAAGGACTGGCGCATATACAGGGGGCTACAGAAAACTTGCACAGAAGTGCAATGAAGCTCAAGCTCATGATGGGTATGTGTTTGACTTAGTGACAGATACCAGCTGTAAGAAGATTTACACTTTTGTTAGGAGCAAGGCAAGAAATGTGACAGCTCGGGAATAGCACCACTGAAAAATGGTGCCATTAACAATGTTGATACACAAATCAAAGTTAAAATACTGAACCAGTAATTTTCTGTCTTTACACATGAGGTCCTATCTCTCATTTGTGCCGTTTGAGAGTATCCTTATTCGAATGCCCTTCCTATTCATAAATTCTGAAGGGTGGTGATCCCCCGAAAGCAAAAATTGCAACACAAAAGGAGAAAATGTCTGCAAGCTTCTTAATGGCCTTAATCTCCACAAAGCTACTTGTCCAGACTCCATCTTATCAAGGTTCTTGAAAGAGATGGCACTTTCACTAGCTCATGCTCTTGTTCTGATCTTCTAGGCCTTACGACCAGGATAAAGTCCCCAGTGACTGGAAGATTTCATGTTAATCATATATACAAGACAATGGTCAAGATTAACCCTTTCAAAATATTGGCATGTGTCCCTAAATTCTGTCACATGTAAGATTCTAGAATACATCATACACAGTAACCTGGTTTTACCATTACATTATCAACCCATACCAGCATTGACTCCGGAAGCAGCGCTTCTGTGAGACACAACTAATCAATCAACATGGTCAATGACCTTGGGTCAGGTCTGGACCAATCCTATCAGATTGACGCAAACGTTTTACAAAGTTTCTTACAGATACTCTCTTCTTAAGCTCCAACACTATGATGTGTAAAGCAAAATGCTTGATTGTATCCAACAGCCAACAAATCACGCTGGAGGGTGTTTCCTCTGAGTCGGTACCGATAGCATCAGGCATCAATGTGCTGTTCTCAATCCTTTCTTTTCCCTTGAATGCAATGATGACCACACTCTTCATGTCGACTCTTTGCTGACGCCTCACTTTTGTGCCGAGTCAATAGAAGATGCAGACGTCTTCCAGAATGACTTCGGCAGTCTGTAGAAAAGGGGAGAGACTGGGTTCAATGCAGAGAAGTGCTAGGTCCTGCTTATCACCAACAACATAGAGACTAGTTATACTGTCCATAGCATGAAACGGAAGACTACAAAGAGGGCAAAATAACTTGGGACATAACTGTCTTTGAAATTGTCTTGAACATCCCGAGTCGATATGGTCATAAAGGAGGCAAATTGATCCACATCCGTTCTTAGCAGGAACCTTGGAGCTTCCCAAAAGTCAACCAAGGAGGCATGTTACAAGTTCCTGATCCGTCTGCAGGTTGAGTGCACATCTTTTGTTTTGGATCAACACACCATGACAACGCATGTGGAGATGATCCAACGTAGAGCTACCATATTGTAATTTTGCATTATTGCAAAACAAGTGCTCAGCATTGGTGCCATGTTCAACACGATTTGCTCAAACAGAGGCAGAAACAAGTACAGGCCGTGATGTTCTATAGGTTTGTAAATGATTTTGTTGCAGCTGACGCCCCACCTTCTGACTCCCTTACGGTGCACCTACAAGAGGTCATTCCTTATGATTCGTTCCGATGTTTTACAGGACCATTTTCCTGAGGGAATATTTCTTCCACTCTGCTGTCAACATTATCTGGAATAAGCTACCATAACATCAAGTGATAGCTCCCAACTGTCCAGGTTAAGATTTTAGATTTCATGTACTCTTCTTCTGTTTGCAATGTTTTAACCTGTTATTTTAACTTGCACGATGGACCCTCCCTCACCTATGTGCATATCACAATGGTGCGAGTATGCCTGCTTTAAAGCGGCAAAGCATGACAAAATAAGAAGCAGAAGACAACAAACACAGAGTTGATGTAGTATACCAGTATTGCAGTATTCAACAGATACGCTTGAATATCGTCATTCAAGACAAGTGCACACATGAATTGTCCCATCTTCCATCAAATAATTACGAGGTGGATACATGGCTTGGATGCTGCTTGAAAGGGGCCAATGCTGGATAGTTGTCAAATGCCAAGATTTTGATGTACTACTTGTACTGATACATGTATACCATCTTGGACATTTAGGCACTGATGTCTGAATAATGGCTGGGAAAAACAAAATTGTATTTTCCACAAGTTATCTCAAGATGTCTGCCGGAACACGTCAGGGTATCATGAAATAACTGGATGTAACATAACCCTTGCTTTCACTAGAATCGGAAAGAAGACCTGTTGGAAGAAATATTTTACATGTCCGATCTGCTTTCAGATATTTGAAGAGATGCACGGTCAGACAAGGCACAAACTTTTGATGTTTAATGTATGGTGTCTGAACGGAGAACCCATAGATGATGCAAGATTTTCACAATATGGTTAAGGTAGAGAAAACACCTGAACTGGTTCCACCAGCAAGGGATGTACTAGAACTGAAACTTTCAAGAGCAAACTGTTAAGCTGCTATATGGATCTGAGCTAATGGATACAGACATTAATGTTATTGATACTAACACATAGCATGATGGTGTTGAACCTTTATAAGTGGTTTGGAAATGTACCAACTGCACTTGATGCTTGCATTGAACAAGTTATGGGTGCAAAGCCAAGTGCAAATCTATTCGCTGAAAATGCTTCAAAGCAGTTTCAAAACACACTAACATCTGTTTGCGATGGTGTTAGTTGTACCAACCAAGAAAACATCCATAAAAATATAGTGAATTAATTAGTTACTTTAAACAGAACTGAACATTTTGTTTAGGTGTTCATTTACCCCCACCCACTTTACTTTAAAAAGTATGTGTGCATAATATATAGCTGGTATGACTGCATACAACTTTTTGCAGTAACAGTCTGTCTAACCTTTATTTTAGCGTAGTTCATATTTGTTAAATAGAAATAATGACGAAGACATAACATGTATCATCGTTTTATGTTGATTTTAATGATATTTTAATGTTTTTATGTTCTCATTAATATTCATGAATATTCAAATAATATATTTTACAAAACGTTAGTGCAAATTAAAGGCCGATGTTTAACCTTCATTTTGATACCATGTTTGTTATTTTACACCTAAAATTGATAAAGATATATTAATTTCTCAAATAACGTATATAAAATATGCACTTAGTTGACCTTTGACCTAATTAAGAGAAACAAGGGCAAATTTTCAGGTGGCATGGCGCATTTTCTGATTACTCAGACATCAAACATTATATATCCTTTGCGATGGTGTTAATTGTACCAACCAAGAAAATATCCATAAAAATATAGTGAATTAATTAGTTACTTTAAACAGAACTGAAAGTTTTGTTTAGGTGTTTATTTACCCCACCCACTTTACTTTAAGAAGTATGTGTGCATAATATATAGCTGGTATTACTGTATACAGTTTGTTTTCAGTAACAGTCTGTCTCACCTTTATTTTAACGTAATTTATTTTTGTTAAATAGCAATAATGAAGAAGACATGACATCATGTATCATCGTTATATGTTGGTTTTAATGATTTTTTACTGGTTTTTTGATGTTCTCATTAATATTCATGAATATTCAAATAATATATTTTACACAAAGTAAGTGCAAATTAAAGGCCAATGTTTAACCTTCATTTTGGTACCATGTTTGTTATTTTACACCTAAAATTGGTAAAGATATAATGATTTCTCAAATAACGTATATAAAATATGCACTTAGTTGACCTTTGACCCAATTAAGAGAAACAAGGGCAAATTTTCAGGTGGCATGGGGCAGTTTCTGATTACTCAGACATCAAACATTACATATCCAGTGCATGCCAAATTCTACTATTTAATGCCATGGCTCGACACATTTTCCTCTGTTGGATGCCCAACTATATAACAAAAAAACATTTAATTGAACTTACTGTATCCACCTATCGCTAGTGTACTCAATGATTGAGCTGCAAACAGAGTAACTGTAGAAAAGTAATAAAGGGTACGACAAAAATGAAATAGTACAGATATCCGACGTTCTCCTTCCATTTCTGGATTTAAGAGGTCGCCTTCATAGAGTACTAAACCTTTCTTGTCGGCGTACATGCAAAGAGGCCAGCGTGATTGCCAACTGTAAAAGGGTTCACAACCAAACATGCAGTATGTTGTAATAATACAGGATCATATCCCTTTTTAATGAATTGTTTTATATATTTGATGAACAAAGTGAGAAAATGGGTATGTCCAATAATTCTACGAAGTTTGTAAATCACATCACCATAAAATTCAGGATGTGAAATACCGTGTCGCAAAAGTACCTTGAGATTACATTTGTACTTGCCAATAAGCGAGAGATTTCGATAGTAAAATTTAGAGAAAGTTTTTCTTAGTTTATGGTATCTATATCCTTGTTTAAGCAGTTTTTCAGTTAAAATGAGATTTCGACTGTTAAAATCGTCAATAGATGAACAAGCTCTAGCAAAACGAATAAGTTGAGATATATAAACCCCGTAAGATGGAGCACGGGGAACATCCCCGTCAAGATGAGGAAAATTTACAATATTAAAATCAAAATCATCTCTTTTGTCATATATTTTAGAAGAAATCATTCCATTATTAATTTTAAGGTCTAGGTCAAGAAACGCTGCATAATTGTCGGACGGGTTAGCTTTATTCAATTTGAGTTCTTTAGGATAAATTGTAGGAATCAGAGCATTAAAGAAAGGGTTATCTAAGTTAAAAATATCATCCAAATATCGACAAGTATCATTGAAGGCTTTTATAACATCTTCTTGTGATTGAGGATTCAAACTCAACATGAAATCTCTCTCATAGCAGTACAAAAACAAATCTGCGACAAGTGGTGCACAATTCGTACCCATGGGAATACCAATTACCTGACGGTATATAGCATTCCCATAACGTACAAATATGTTATCCAAAAGAAAGGTTAGTGCTTCGCAAACTTCTGAGCAAGTCCAATTGGTGTAATATTTCATTTGCTCGTCAGTAAAGAAAGCTTTTTCAGCATTACATGCCAAGAATGATGTTTTTTCTCGGGCAAATACTTTCTGGATCAAGTTAGTAAGCTTATCCTTAATTAAAATATGAGGAAGAGTTGTGTACAGAGTAGAAAAATCGTACGTGCTTACAGTGGATGCAAGATACCTTTTGTTCTTAAGTTTGTTTAAGACTTCTGAAGAGTTCTTAATAGACCAGAAGAGATTTATTCCAGAATTTTCATAAGTCTTATCACAGTAAAATTTTACATGTTCCTTTACCTTCGTTAAACAAGAAGTCAAAAGTATAGACAATTTAGTAGTTGTACATGAACTAGAATTTGCAATGAAACGCGCTTTATATGGTTTTTTATGTAGTTTTGGTAACCAATACATAGTAGGAAGTTTATGTTGTGTAATTTTAATATCGGTTCCAAATTGTTCACACTTTTTGACATGGTCCGAAACGATGGTCTTTTCGTTAGTGGTAACTGAAATGTATGACTTGGTATTAGTAATTTCCTGCTTCAAGACATCGATATAATGTAATCGTCAAATAATAATCACATTATTTGATGCCTTATCAGCAGGAACAAAAACGTATTTTGAATGGAAATCCTGTAAACCCTTTTTAAGATGTCTAAATGAAGTTCTAGGTTTAGGTGGAAGAAGGTGTTTATTAGAGCTGTAAAAGGAAATGCGTTTATCAATTATATCAAAAATTAGTTTTTTCCAACAAGAAAGGGCAGTAGACTCAACATGTTCTCTTCGACACCATTTAATACTAAAATTTTGTAAAGCCTCCGCAATCTGAACTCGACAAGAGTTAAAATCTATCAAGGATGGTATTCTATATTTGGGACCTTTATTCAAAAGAGATCGTAGACGTTTATCTTTAATTATCTCAAAATTACCAGTAATCACATGACCAGCCGGAGAATAGCAAAATTTTGAGGTGGCGCAATCTCAATTATCAGGAATATTATCATTAATATTAAGGTCGGCCACAATTTTATTATAGTTGAAAATTGTATTTCTGATGGGTTTGTTATATTTGTAGCAGATGATAGGTGGTTCTGTATTTTTAAAGTATTTAGGAATAGTGTCAATTACATTTTTGTCTCTAAAAATACTTTGGAGGTCAATAAAATCAATACCTTTATTAATAAAAGGAATTTTCAAGAAGAATCTTTGGTGTTCAGATAATTTGTCGATGTGCGGTCTGAGAACATGTAGAGTAAAGCTTTGTATCAAACTAGCCGTTCCTATGAGAGGATCTGATCGAAAAATAATTTTATCGGCTTGCTCGTCAATTTCTTTTAATGAACATATAGATAAGGAGGAAAGTCTAGAAAGCATGGCATGTTTACCCGAAATTAGGCGTAAAGTATGTAGATCAAGAAGAGTCAATTTCAAACGAGATTTTCGTTTAATATTACCATTCTTGCGAATGCCATGCGATCGAGATTTGCGTTTTCTAATAGAAAAAATTGTAAAAATATCTATATCTGGTTATGCGACCACTTAATAAATAAACATGGATGTCTTTATAAGCAGGTGGTTGTCTAATGCAGAGCAAACGTAATACAGAAAGCTCCTCTAGGAGCTTTCTGCAATACCTCCGTCCTGCATTAAGATACCACCTGCATCTAGCACCCAGAATGATACCTAATTTAGGTGGTCGTATTACCGACGTTTTACAATAAAACAAGAATGTTTTGACGAAATAGGGGCATGCTTTAAACTCGACTCAGTAAAGCTTTGGTAAATGTCGGATATATAACTGAAACGAGGATATTCATATCGTTCAACCTGAAAAGACAATATATATATGTCATACAAAACGGTCAGTAGAAACAACTGAAACATATTTCGGAATCCTGTTGTATAGAACTACTTAAAAGATTTGTTTCTAATTTGACGTGACTCTGTTAATTGTACATAAAAGCAGTACAGCTGACTACCAGTAAATGGAGAACAATTCAGTCTACGCGTCCTGACCCCGAGGTTATAAAAACTTTTGCTTGAGTCTGAGATCATTCTCAAGCATCTGATTGGTCAGATTCTGAGAATGATCTCAGACTCAGACTCATAAGTTTTATAACCCTGGGCCCAGAAATGATAAAGACTGGAACGTTTCTAAATATGGTTGATATACGTAAACGAAATATATAAGTCGATTTTATATAAATTCTGAAGGGAGGTGATCCCCCGAGAGCAAAATCTGCAACACAAAAAGAGAAAATTGCAGACTCGGTTTTATTGAGTCTGATTTACTAATTTATTTTGCGCATTTTATATTTCTAACAACAAATGTGCATGGTGTTTAAAAGGCCATTATAAATGAGAATATCGAAAATAACAGTCAACCTTCATCAATTATTCAATTAAACTCATCCAACATTAAAGTTGATACTAACATTGATTGGTAGTCTGCAAGAATTCATTACGGGTGTGCAAAACGCATGGGCATGCTTTTGCCAAATATCGCACGGTCTCTGGAAATACTCTTATGATGGGCGGAGATGTTTCACCAAAAGTATATATTTATTTTATGACTTTGTGATTCGTTTATCTGACTGTCCACTTTGGCGTTTCAACCAATTTTACGTTTCAGACATCATCGGCACTATGTTGCCATTTTTATGCTACGTGTTCACATGTACATTTCCTGGGGTAAAATGTTACACACTTCCATTGATAGTTATGGTAATTATTGTACAGTGGTATTTGCTTTCAACAGCCCCCCTGTGACTCTTCTCACGCAATAGTGTGGCAAATTAGACTTTGACTTTCTTGAGGGCTAAATCAACAGAGAAGCTCAAACAACTATTTTTGGCAACACATTATTCCCGACACCACTTGCCGAGAAACATACTGCCTGGAGGAAATAGTAGTCTCCGCCTAATTGTGAAGCGCTAACGTTTTCTAGCAGAGGATAGATAGCGACAATAGGGTAAGGTGTAATTACAAGGAACAGCTTAAGTCATTCCCTCCTACAGACGCCTTTTGATGCCTCTGTAAAGTCATTTTTGAAATAATTGTGATATATAGAACATTTGCTACATAGGAGCCAATGCTGTAATTATCACAATGGTTTCAAAACTACACAGTTCTTTCCTTTTCTCTCAGACTGGTAAATGGTATTTATTGTTGATTTGTTCAAAGAGGTTGTGTCTAATACTAATCTAGGAAGGAATTTGTTAAAGTCTGTACTTTACCCAGTCGGAATGCACATGTCATGAAACTCAAATCTCCAACGATGCAGTTGGTTATAAAAAAACATATTACTTGTGCATTTATATTCATTGGTCTTCCATTTGAAATATGATTGTTTAAATATCTAATATACAATGGACACCTTAAATTTATGCGTTGATATTTATTGCTACATGTTTGAGCACCTAAAAGACCTTCATCAACAATAATCGAATACAAATCTGAACCGTTTCATTTACGATGGTAAGTTGTTTGCATAATCATATATTTCGATTTCCACATAGCATTTTACAAACTAACTAAACCCGTAGTTTACAAGGTATCCACTGTTTAAATAGATAAGTCATTATTATTACAAACCCTCTAGAGTCTGATAAGAATGATCTTCTAGACGCACACTGAGCTGGATATGCACTGTTTGCAAATGCCAGTACACTCGTTTCCTCTATTAAAATTTTATTTTAGACATACGTTAAATGAAAGCTATGTAAATCATAGCTAGTTTTATGACAGACAAGCAGGCAAGCTCAATCGGTTGTGGGGCGAATACCGGGACAAACGTTGAACAGCCTGTCGGGAACCGGTTGGAACCAGGTCAGTTTGAAATACCGACAGCCATCACAGCATAACTTATTGCCCCACTGCCTCCCCAGATCTCCTTCCAATTACCGTACATTTTATTGGTCACCTGTGTTCAGCAATCTTCTTCGAAGAAATTGAGTATGAGTTTCACCAGGCCCATTTCTGCGAACCCACACATTTGATCGTATAAAATATTGAGTTTCATGTGGTTAATCGATCGTATAAAATGTTTTATGTAGTTATAACTTATTTTACCCATTGTTTAATCAATTTCAACGGCACTTATGCGACTAATTCATGAAAACTATATGGTTTTCTTGTTTCTTCCACGAGGCTGTCATAATACATCTTACGGATAATCAACATCTACAAACATTTGAAATTTTGGTTTATACGAAAGGGGAAGTGAGTGAGTGAGTGTGCGAGTGAGCGAGTGAGTGAGCGTGATTGATTGATTGATTGAGTGAGTGAGTGAGTGAGTGAGTGAGCGAACGAGCGAGTGAGTGAGTGAATGATTGATTGATTGATTCAGTGAGTGAGTCAGTGAGTGGTGTGTTCCAAATTTGCCAACCTCTATTGCTTAAGTAGTTGGGATGGTTGAAATGTATTGTTCAGCTATAACAATAGATTTCAGATGTGATAATTGTTCTGGTTGGCTATACTTGTGCAAAAAAGATAGGTTCAGTTTCTCCTTTGACCCTTTATATTGCATTATATGTAAACAAGATGTACTTTTGTATAAGTCTTCAATAAAAAATATGTTCTTTTTTTTTTCAATATTGTTTACAATTACTATTAAAAGACCAAACACTTTCTAATCAGTTTATTTATATGCATTTCATGATTTATTGATTTACATGTCTTATTGTATCTTATAGTAATGTATATAATTTATTTCTAAGTTATATCAGTTATTTCTGTTACGCTGCAAATAGCGAAGATCTCGATCAGTGGTGGTTACAGATCAGGGTCTGTATTGCTTACAGCACTATCTGTAATTTACACGTATGGCTATAATTAATTTCTAATTAATATCGTTTATTGATATACTTGTTACATGTATGACGCTGCAAATAGCGAAGACCCCGATCTGTACTTTTTGTAGCACTGACTCAGTTGACCCTGAACAGACCCACACTCGCAGTCTCATCAGGAAAAAGTAATAAAATGCAATCACACAAACAGATAAAGTATAGGTATTGATTAAACTATTCTATGAGCAGTACCTTGAGAAAACATTGGTTGATCAGGGTTTGCACTTTTTACAGCAGTAGTGGACATACTGTTGATCTTGATGAGTGACAAAAGTTTAAACCCTGATCAGAAGCCGCGTTTTCGATGCGGCAGCTGATCTGTGTCTCCACTGTTTGGAATGTATGAAATGTCCGATGGTATATTAACCATTTCCGTGATGAATATTCATGAAGGAAATAATGACGTCATGAATATTAAGATTATTTTTTATAACTGCATATGTACACAGAACAGTTTGGCTCATGCGGAAGCTTATGAATCAGATATATATAAACATCATAAGAAAAAACAGAGCAGGCCCTGATCAGACAGCTCTTATAGGAGCCGTCTAATCTGGGTTTACTCTGTTTGCAGATGAGTCAAAATGCGCTTACATAAGGGAAAGAGTTAAAGTGATAATATATTAATGTTTCTGTAACAGTAAATAACTTTAATATTGTTTTCATTAATTGTAATTACAAGTGACTTCTAGTCAGTCAATTAATTACATCTAACGGTTTTATGATAATTATCCTTATCATCTAGTTATTACCTTAATTGTTTGATCATTACTTGATATCAATTTATCATTGAATTAATTGCATGTATGTATCATGCATGTTGTAAACAAACATATTTTGTAATGGTCAATCTTTTATCATATTAACTTCTGCATTGCATTTACAAAACTTCTTTAAGTTCTGGGCTCATCTTTTACTTATTTTTTATTTCAACAGTATCGAAAATACAGGTAACTTGAAGGCGTGAACAATACAATTGGGAGACTAGCAGAGGTGTTAAATAAAAATGTTGGTAAAGTGGGAACAAACCGAGTGAGTGAGTGAGTGAGGGAGCGAGCAAGCGAGCGAGTGGGCAATCGAGTGCGAGACATCAGAGCAAATGTCGGTGCACTCGTTTCCTGTATTTAAATTTTCTTTTAGACATACATTAAATACATCTAACGAATTTCAAACTGTTCAATATCAACAAACATTTGAAGTATGTTTTATACGAAAGGGAAAGTGACTGAGTTAAATAAGTGAAATAAGTGAGTAGGTTGATTTAGTGCGTTAGTGAGTGAGCGAGCGATCGAGTGCCACTACATTGGTCATATATAATGGTTTGTAATCAATGAGTAATTTATGAGTATGATGATTATATTACAACATAGACGTGCTTGTTTGTGAATTCGTACAGCTCGTGTTATGCTTTTTGAATCGGTTACTGGGCGATACCGCCGTATTTAGTATGCATGAATGCACATAAGTTCTCGCATCATCTATAAATATTTAGGTATGTCTGTTCAAATAGTGTCAGCTCCTGTCAGCATGTATTATGGAAACGCTCTGACAAACAATTCAAATGACTGTGCTGATCAGGAGCTGTTTTATCTGGGTCTTCCCTGTTTGCAAAGGTCAATTAATATACCCGGTTCTCGCGCATTAAGCGTTAACCGTTGTTTATTGTTCTTAACCAGCTTCTGTAGTATTCCCTATTGATAATTATGTAGGAGTCAATTAGTTTTCTCCTCTTAAGATTACCTCTTTGTGCACCAGCAAACATAGTAGATTCGGTTGAAACTGACGTGTGTATGTCTGTAATATACCCGGTCTATCAACTGTAAGTTTCTATAGTAATAATAGTAATGATATAATCAATTCAAATCGGTGATTTATGTTTAATATGGTGTTACCAAATTACTCGTCTTATTTCTTAGAATATTGTGTAACAGAGCCAGCATAACTAAACACTAAACAGAACCTTGTTGGTATATTGACTAAATGTTTAAATGACTATGCTGTTTCCGAATATTGCTGGATGATAAGATATGCTATTGTATGCATGGTAAACATTTTTATGCGATGGCTTATCTGAACGAATTCTAATCTAAAAAGTATATTTTTAATGAATGTTTAATGAAAGACTATGTTTAACTGTTTCCCTGCTGATGTTTAGATCCAGATATAACGCCGAAGACATTCACCAACTATATTGTGCTATAATTGTTTTTTTAATCTAAAAACAAAGACAATTAAAACAAACACTGAACACATGACAGTATTTGGCGGTGATAGTGTGACACAGTGCATCTCATTTGCAATAAGTCACTCATGTAAGACTATGATTTAAATGATACAGACGGTACAGTTTGGCCTTTCCTTTCAATTTGTATACATCTTATTCAAAGCATAGGATGTCTTGAGGGTGTTTTGTTCGTAAAATGATTACTACCTTACTACCGCGCTATGCATTGAACTATATCACTAATCCGATTGAAATAACGTATAAAGGGATATGTGAAGTCCGTAGTTCAGGCCAGTGTACACTACTACAATTTATATACTTTATCATAACCACACTAACTTCATAAGACTCTAAATGGGACCTGAGTTGGTGTACTAAGGAACACGCGTCTGATTAATGGAGGCAGAAAGAGATACTACGATCCTAAATCATTAAAAACATATCATAAAAATCTATTGGTTTTATAGCATTATATCATTATGAATAAATCTATTTCACAAATAGCATGAGCAATGCCAGTAAAGCTATATTGATACATCGTACGAACGCCCATCCGAATGACTGAGACAGTGTTATTTAAAATATGCTTCATGTAGTAACCATACATGTATACGTTATTATGTTTCTAAGATGGCAACGTCCTCTATTGAACATGAACATTAAACGAATCGGACTACATGTATATTGATTTCGTGTCAATCTATTAAGCACTCCAGATTGAAATTTCTGACAGCAAGAAATCCTGTCATAATGGATAACAATGGAACTCGATAGTTTTTATAATAATTGTGATAAATTAAGGATGCATCAAAATGAAACAAAGGTCTTTATTCCACAAAATATACCGGGTTACACTGATTTGTGTACATTTTATTATATGGAAACTATTAGTACTTATATAGGAAGACAAGTCTCTACAACTTCCCCTGAAGTCAAATGATCACATTACGTTGACATTACTTAGAGAAATATTAAGTTGTCACAAACTATTGATATCTTAAAGTCCCCACTACGTATGCATAAACATACTATTTGAACATAACTACACTGTAACAAATTATACAATTGTACAGAAATGCATCATGCTATTTAATTATTTGTGTCAAAACTTAACATTTTATAAAAGTAGAACGTGTTTTCGACCTGCGTTCAGTTATTACTTCAAAGTCCTCAGACTGCCGGGAATGTGCTTGATCACCTTATGTTACAATTATGCATACATGCATGGGTTGAAAGACAAACATAAAAACCAATGTATGCTTCATAGCCCTTCAATAACGTTGGCCATGACTAATACATTTTTTTTCCTTTGACGAAGTGATTATTTAACCCTTTATTCCATACAAATTCATGAAAGAAATAATGGCATGGTGAATTAGATTAAGTGTTATAATAAGCATATGTACAGGGGAATGTGAGCCCATGGCAGAAGCTGTAGAATCATATCTATTATATATTATAAACAAACAATCGAACAAAGTTTAACAACCCGAATAGCGAACAACAGGTCTTTATTTGAACCAAGTATTATTACAGTGGAAATGATCAAATAAAACATAACATACCAATGCTGCTAAACGTGTATATTGTGATTGGAATATAATTATGATAGCCAAATTGCTGACAATGTATCAAAATAGATAAATTCATAGTCTGTGGTATATCTGTGTTTACTTACGTAGTGTGACGTAATCCATATCGTTTTGCCATAAGTAAATACCGACTGATACGGCATTTAGGACTATACATTCAAATGCGATGATGTATGTTATATTCTCATGAACGCAAAGCAACGAGTGCACGATGGCGAGTTTAAAAACAAGATAATGCTAGTGACATATTTAAAGTAACGTCAACATAATCGAGGTTGATATGCAGTGAACTTGTAATTATTTTAAAGGGTGTTATGTCCTTTATATTTTATACAATACCGGCAGTTTAGCCAGAGGTAGCTTCTGTAGCCTAGGGAATTGGAAAATTATATTACAGTTAAAGCTCTCTAATTATGGAAAAATAGTCAAAAAGGGAGAACCACATACGAAAGGACACCGCGTCAAACATCATCAAACAAGAAACGGCACACCCACAAGACAAAACATAACGGAGCGCATATCAAGACAAAAAACATTAAACATAAGCATATTAAACAACAAACCCCAACCTCGCTCTTATCCCACTTTCACCCAAGTCAAATTGTAAATAAAATTCAATGTAAATAAATAAACCGGAATTCTGGTAGAGAGGAATTTAGATCTTTTTAGGCAGCTGATTGCTTAATGCAGGGGGGGGGGACATGCAAAAAGCTCCCAGGGGAGCGTTCTGCATGAATGTTACCCTGCATTAATCTGCCACCTGTCTCAAAGACCGATATTGATACTACATTGATCGTCCGGATTGAAACGGGGTTTACTGTAACACATTTCTTATACATGTTAGGAAGCATTCCATAAATCAAAATGTTCTATGTTATATATCGATTTATCGGTGTGATTCAGTCGGTCAGATACAATTCAATTCACCGCCATTACCATGACAAACGCTATCATTTTTCACTTTAAGCATAATTACATCATTGAATTTTAAACACTATTATATCATGCCATCCACCCCCTATTGTTTGTTTGTTTGTTATGTATGTGCGTCTCTCTGTGTCTTTTATATACAGTAAAACCCCGCTAATGCGACCACCAAAAATGGGCATAATTATGGGTGGCAGAGGCAGGTGGTAGCTTAATACAGGACGAAAGTTATGCAGAAAGCTCCTATAGGAGCTTTCTGCATAACTTTCGTCCTGTATTAAGCAACCACATGCTTTAAACGACGCCAGTGGCTGTTTCTTAAGTGGTCGCATTAGCGGGGTTTTACTGTACATGTATATTTGCTGTTTGTAGTCGTGGTGCTGTTTGGGCGGTTGTGTGTTTTGTATGCAGTGTTTCTTGCACTACTCATACATGTACTTTAAAACATCTTTAGACAATGATGCATAACACTTAATGTGATAGTGTATCAGCCATATGAATTAGCAAATAGAGTGTACTCACAACGAACAATTTCTGAAAAATCTGTCTGATTGACGTCTTATCTGTTTGCTCATATGTTACACATATAATCATGAGCATTTGATAAATCTGCCATATCAAAGCATTTCCTTTAATATCTAATACATCAATCAATATCAACAGTGGGTCTTAGTCTAGTTTTGCATGATTATGTGTCTAATAGTTGATTTTAGGACAAGGTACAGTACAGCCATATATATATTTATATGCGACGATTGTTTGTCAGATGCCGTCGTTGTAAGTACGTAATCGAATGTTTGTGACAAGATAAAAAGACAACATGAATATGCGCAAAGCATATAAAGTACTTTCCACCAGACATCCATTCCACCAACAAACGGTTGTTAATGCAACCGAAATAATCGGTGATAACAGTGAGATATCTGCTTTAATCCGTGTGATTTAATTACGCCGATTCCTGTTGACATGATAAATATTTTACTCCATGAATATTCATACAGAAATAATGATATCATTAATATTAACTAGTTCATTTATATCTTATAATCACAAGTGAATCAAGGATGCTGATCACAACAGAAAGTGTAGAATTATATCTATATCATTTCATAAACAAACAGAGCAGACCCAGATCAGACGGCTCCTACTGGCGTCTACTCTGTTTGCGAATTCGTAGAAACGCGTTCTGAGGGCAAATGGTAATACTAGTTCCTACAGATATCTGAAAACAACTTCATATGCAGTTTAACATGATGACAAAATCCTCAGATTACAAAATATCAATTTCGAGGACCGAAATATTAACTCTAAGTAAAGTTTTAACTGTTTCCATAGTAACCATTAATTTCACTCATTTCACACATATTTTGTTAGTCGACACTTACCTGCAAAATTTTCCATATCACAGAAATATTGTGTGCTAACTGTATCAAACTGGGACATAAGCTGGCTGTGATATGGGCGAATTTCTAGGTATGGGTCATCATTACGAAAACTGGGGGGTTGCCATGGAAAGAGTTAAATATACACATAGCCTAAAATAATTTAAACTTGAGTACATTCGCGATTCTGATTCAAAAGACTTTTCTGAACATGTTGGTACCCATGAAAACAAGTCTAGGGGGTTGCATGGTAGACCCCATTGACTCCCTAAGTACTACTATATTTCCTACAGGTATTGAAGTGTTGATGTAATGAAATAAACGGTGTTTTTGGAATCAAATCCTTCCTGTCACTATAAGTATAACAGAGTCCCAATAAGCGTGGCCGAATGATCGGGATACTTAGGTCTTCTGGTGCTTCTGATTATCATATTTAGTTAAAAAAAAACAGTCAAAATAGAAATGACAAATCATTTAATCCCTGCGCAAGACACACACACACATAAACAGCATGGCAGTTTTATATTTTCTCAATAACTTTAAAAGTTTACAGTAAACATGTTGAGGAGATATATAAATATATCTATTTCTATGCATCAATATGCATTCGGTTGCACCTCAGTGAAGTACGTTTCAAGTCCGCCCGTACTTCAATAATGGGCCGATTTCGGACTGGTTTCGATATAGTTTCCCGATACATTATGGATTCCACGATGTACAATCAGACTTTGTACATCCAATTATTAGCTGTTATCGAAGACGTATACATTGACCAATATAAAGTAATTCTCCCCAATGGAGAGTTGTTCATTTGAGAAGGTCCATGAACAATTTTCCACATGTTTATCCATTGAACAGTTTAACCCTTTCTCTGTTCTATGTTTATTCCACATGCATACTGACTATTCAAACACAGACTAATTTTAATGATATGTGGAAGGTTAACCATTGTAGCCATTTACAAACTAAATAAACAGTTAGGAAATAAGGCAGACACTGATCAGAGGGCTCCTTAATGATACGTTTGATCTTGATCTACTCGGTTTGCAAATGATCTACTCGGTTTGCAAATGCATGAAAATGTGTTTATATGAAGGAAATCGTTAATAATTATAGTGTTCAAGATACATCTGATAGGAAGTTCAAACAATTTATTTAATTTGCTTAAGTGTGAATACAATTTGATTGTGTTTGACTTGTTAAACGCTGTTGCACATTTAAAACATTTACGTTCGTTCATTCCTTCCAACAGAATATGTATTAACCCTTTGAATGCAGGGGCGAATGCGTTGTCATTTTCGAAGAATGTACACCTACATGAAGAATCTGATCAGGGTCTGTCATGTTTGTCATTCAAATTCATGTAGCAAGTGTGAGTTTTGAACGTAAGAGATCCTACAAAAGCAAATCAGCAATGCGAAACGATAAAATTGCACATTCGATTTTACAAACTTAAGTCTGTTCATGAGCTGTTATTAAAAGTGCAACACTACACACGTCCCCTAGCACCAGCATAGGCGGTATTCAATTTCCAAAACTAAACGCATTGGAATTGATGATCCCCAAGGTCTAGAAAATATAACACTGATAATATAAATTATCGTTTCGGTAAATTAATATATGTAAATTAATGTATATCTGACATTATATTTGTTATAACAGACACACTTACACTACTTACTAGAAAGCATTGGAAAAGTTGTTCAAGATACTTGACAATCATATTATTAACTAAATTAATCATGATGTGTCACTTCCATGGATTGTCTGGTCTGTAAGTTCATGTGTTGCAGGCCTTACAGTACATGTAGTACATATTGTTGAACATCCACATCTCGAACTTTAAACGACCATACAACTAACAGACGCCATTCGTTTTCAAATCCGAACAATTTCTCAAAATCACAGTAGGAGCTTTCAACATTAGTTTGATCTGCGTTAAGCTGTAACACATGTTTCTAGATATGCGTAGTGATACATTTTAGAAAATGTCTGTATTGTAAATTTTCGAAGTATCGAACTTTTACGTCAGGGTATCATGAAATTCAAGTTATCCGACTCCGTGATATCTAAGTTCAACTGTATTCATAAAATATATGTATAATTACTTTGAACATCATATGTGTGCAGCCTATAACGATGCGAATAAATATATTCTGAATACACTCATTTGAAAGACTACATATTTCAAATCCAACATAGAACGAAATTAAAATGCCCCATCGTTATGTCTATTAAGCGTTATCAGTCAGTATCTTTATTTTGTTGTCGTTCAAGTCTTCATTAAATTAACTTTACACCACGTTTCTATCATTTCATGGTTTTGCTGTTAATCGAATATGGAAAACATGTTTGGGCAGTCTTTGATGTTTTATTATTTATATTGATATGTAATTCCTGTAGGTAAGTCAGTAGCCACTGTGTAATTCCTGTAGTTATGTCAGTAGCCACTGTGTAATTCCTGTAGGTATGTCAGTAGCCACTGTGTTATTCATGTAGTTATGTCAGTAGCCACTGTGTAATTCCTGTAGGTATGTCAGTAGCTACTGTGTAATTCCTGTAGGTAAGTCAGTAACCACTATGTACTTCCTGTAGTTATGTCAGTAGCCACTGTGTAATTCCTGTAGGTATGTCAGTAGCCACAGTGTAATTCCTGTAGGTAAGTCAGTAGCCACTGTGTAATTCCTGTAGGTAAGTCAGTAGCCACTGTGTAATTCCTGTAGGTATGTCAGTAGCCACTGTGTAATTCCTGTAGGTAAGTCAGTATCCACTGTGTAATTCCTGTAACACATATAATGTATATTCTAATGCAACATTTTTGTAACACGCATTCTGATTGGTCCACGTGACAAAATTTGAAGCATATAATCCACCGATATACTGTCGGAAAAATGAATATATTGTCGGAAACCTAATCACTAGAAAATTTACTACGAAATATTCATACGCGCATTCATAGTAAAATTGAATGAATGTGTCTGAATGAACGAAGACCCTGGCTGAATAAAATTTCAAATGTTTTCAATTCGCTTGTTTTTTTCAGCACATTTTATGGTTGTAGTCAAAGTGAGTCTGGCAATGCTACTCAAATATCTATCGCAAAGTCCCACAAGTTGATCCAGAATCCATTTATTTCACATGTAGATCTAGTTCACTGTCATTAAACAAACGTTCCTGTTCCTCTATACTGTTTTGAGGTGTATGTGGCACCTGCCTCCTGTAAATATAAGATTTAAGGTATATAACCATGTAGCTGTGATATTTATATCCATGCTGAAACTATTTAAGAAGGACCTGACAACACTATTAAAACATTACCAACCGATCACAGAAAATGATCTGAAAACACAAAAAAACTTAGGTTTCCTCTCTGCCATAAATGACAAATCCTTCGAAAGAAAAGTGGTTTGACATAACCTCGAATTTCGCTCTTCGTGGTATACATAGAAAACCTAAGATCCCTGACAAAAGTACAATTTATGAGTCATGCAGGAAACGCCACATACATATCTAACAAACAGCCATCGTTCATTTTTCCATGACAAAGCTGGTGTTTAATTTTGCCAGCTGGCGTACAATCAAAGACACCCCAAAATTGCAAAGGAGACACTATCAAGCATTAATACAATAATGTACAGTAATCAAGAGGAAACATGTTCTGTAAATCTCTGAAAACATACCTGATAAAACTACACCCGGGATCGAACCATTTCATTCAGTAACCCAAACGTTCAGTCGATTATGAAGAATCATATACAAACATCCAGGCATGTTGGTGAGCGTGTGCTGAACGAAATGATGAAAAGAATTACTGCTGAGGCTTGTTTCGTCAACAGTTTACACAAATCACTGTGTCCGGGAGACCGCAATCATGCACTAGCTGTTGGCCTATGCCAGTGGTTTTGTTTTCCTGCGAGTCCCGAGTCCTGTACTCACAAAATATCTGGGGATGCAAAGTTTCAAATTATGTGAGTCCCAATAATGCATTGAAATTTCTAACAAAATTTAATTTTGAAGTTTTATTAATATCTTAACTATAATCAATACCCAGCATTTCATCAGCTATTAGTATAAAAAGCAAGTTTTACAAATACCGTTGACTGGATGCTTTAATGTATTTTCATAGAATATTTGGACTCATTATTTCAATTTGGGGAGACGCATATTTGCAGTTTATCGAGTCCCAGGACTCGTGCAAGAATATTTGTAAAACAAACCCTGTATGCTGGTGTCAAAACTAGGGAAATAATGAAAAGGTCCGGTCATCAGAATGAAGCCAGTGTCGGAAGCTATAATGCCGACTCGTCCGACAATCAGAAGCGGCAGTATTCTTCAATTCTTCACGGACAGTCCCATAATGAGAATTCGTCCCACCCACTCTAGACCACCCGAAGAATCTTTGAAATTTCCGAACACGCCTGTACTGTAGATTGTCGCTTCTGATAGATCTATATATTTTCCATTTGCACGTCCACTTGGCCTATCGTCATCCTCATCAAAATACACCAATCAGCCAAAGTATCTCGAATATGCCGCCAGTTCCACATTGTAAGCAATTTAAAATAAATAATTCCGTTGTCCATGTGCACAATTATTATGGAATTTTGTTATATTTACACAGCAGCAATGTCGATGTCAAATATTGAAAGTTTTAAAAGGGACCTACCGTCAGAAATTCAAAGGACCATGACTTAACGATTTTCATTTGTGAAAAGCAAAGTTTCAAGTGAAATCATCAATCTTGTTTTAGTACAAATTGTTGAGCATATAACATATGATAAGGAGGCGACTAGTAGCTTTAAATCGAAAGCTAGATTATATCTGAATTAAATTGGATCAAAAAATTGCAAACACCTTTTCCTTTAGGACTGAATGATAATATTTACCAGACTGGAAATATTTCAAAAGAACCAGATATAGATATTTTTTCAATTTTTTCTATTAGAAAACGCAAATCTCGATCGCATGGCATTCGCAAAAATGGTAATATTAAACGAAAATCTCGTTTGAAAATGACTCTTCTTGATCTACTTACTTTACGCCTAACTTCGGGTAAACATGCCATGCTTTCTAGACTTTCCTCCTTATCTATATGTTCATTAAAAGAAATTGACGAGCAAGCCGATAAAATTATTTTTCGATCAGATCCTCTCATAGGAACGGCTAGTTTGATACAAAGCTTTACTCTACATGTTCTCAGACCGCACATCGACAAATTATCTGAACACCAAAGATTCTTCTTGAAAATTCCTTTTATTAATAAAGGTATTGATTTTATTGACCTCCAAAGTATTTTTAGAGAAAAAAATGTAATTGACACTATTCCTAAATACTTTAAAAATACAGAACCACCTATCATCTGCTACAAATATAACAAACCCATCAGAAATACAATTTTCAACTATAATAAAATTGTAGCCGACCTTAATATTAATGATAATATTCCTGATAATTGAGATTGCGCCACCTCAAAATTTTGCTATTCTCCGGCTGGTCATGTGATTACTGGTAATTTTGAGATAATTAAAGATAAACGTCTACGATCTCTTTTGAATAAAGGTCCCAAATATAGAATACCATCCTTGATAGATTTTAACTCTTGTCGAGTTCAGATTGCGGAGGCTTTACAAAATTTTAGTATTAAATGGTGTCGAAGAGAACATGTTGAGTCTAATGCCCTTTCTTGTTGGAAAAAACTAATTTTTGATATAATTGATAAACGCATTTCCTTTTACAGCTCTAATAAACACCTTCTTCCACCTAAACCTAGAAATTCATTTAGACATCTTAAAAAGGGTTTACAGGATTTCCATTCAAAATACGTTTTTGTTCCTGCTGATAAGGCATCAAATAATGTGATTATTATTTGACGATTACATTATATCGATGTCTTGAAGCAGGAAATTATTAATACCAAGTCATACATTTCAGTTACCACTGACGAAAAGACCATCATTTCAGACCATGTCAAAAAGTGTGAACAATTTGGAACCGATATTAAAATTACACAACATAAACTTCCTACTATGTATTGGTTACCAAAACTACATAAAAAACCATATAAAGCGCGTTTCATTGCAAATTCTAGTTCATGTACAACTACTAAATTGTCTATACTTTTGACTTCTTGTTTAACGAAGGTAAAGGAACATGTAAAATTTTACTGTGATAAGACTTATGAAAATTCTGGAATAAATCTCTTCTGGTCTATTAAGAACTCTTCAGAAGTCTTAAACAAACTTAAGAACAAAAGGTATCTTGCATCCACTGTAAGCACGTACGATTTTTCTACTCTGTACACAACTCTTCCTCATATTTTAATTAAGGATAAGCTTACTAACTTGATCCAGAAAGTATTTGCCCGAGAAAAAACATCATTCTTGGCATGTAATGCTGAAAAAGCTTTCTTTACTGACGAGCAAATGAAATATTACACCAACTGGACTTGCTCAGAAGTTTGCGAATCACTAACCTTTCTTTTGGATAACATATTTGTACGTTATGGGAATGCTATATACCGTCAGGTAATTGGTATTCCTATGGGTACGAATTGTGCACCACTTGTCGCGGATTTGTTTTTGTACTGCTATGAGAGAGATTTCATGTTGAGTTTGAATCCTCAATCACAAGAAGTTGTTATAAAAGCCTTCAATGAAACTTGTCGATATTTGGATGATATTTTTAACTTAGATAACCCTTTCTTTGATGCTCTGATTCCTACAATTTATCCAAAAGAACTCCAATTGAATAAAGCTAACCCGTCCGACAATTATGCAGCGTTTCTTGACCTAGACCTTAAAATTAATAATGGAATGATTTCTTCTAAAATATATGACAAAAGAGATGATTTTGATTTTAATATTGTAAATTTTCCTCATCTTGACGGGGATGTTCCCCGTGCTCCATCTTATGGGGTTTATATATCTCAACTTATTCGTTTTGCTAGAGCTTGTTCATCTATTGACGATTTTAACAGTCGAAATCTCATTTTAACTGAAAAACTGCTTAAACAAGGATATAGATACCATAAACTAAGAAAAACTTTCTCTAAATTTTACTATCGAAATCTCTCGCTTATTGGCAAGTACAAATGTAATCTCAAGGTACTTTTGCGACACGGTATTTCACATCCTGAATTTTATGGTGATGTGATTTACAAACTTCGTAAAATTATTGGACATACCCATTTGCTCACTTTGTTCATCAAATATATAAAACAATTCATTAAAAAGGGATATGATCCTGTATTACTACAACATACTGCATGTTTGGTTGTGAACCCTTTTACAGTTGGCAATCACGCTGGCCTCTTTGCATGTACGCCGACAAGAAAGGTTTAGTACTCTATGAAGGCGACCTCTTAAATCCAGAAATGGAAGGAGAACGTCGGATATCTGTACTATTTCATTTTTGTCGTACCTTTATTACTTTTCTACAGTTACTCTGTTTGCAGCTCAATCATTGAGTACACTAGCGATAGGTGGATACAGTATGTTCAATTAAATGTTTTTTTGTTATACATGCACTTTACCACTGTATTTGCTGTCGCGGTTGTTGTAGATTAGTCGGAGAGGGGATACGTTTATTTACACTGTTTGTCTTTTAGGATGGGGATGGAATAAGGGTGAGGTTGGGCGCCCATAAACCGGTTTAAACCCCCGGTGACTTTTGTCACTGACCGTTCCAAGGCGGTACTTCCATCTTCCTCCTATTGTATGTTTGTTTTGTCTTTGTGCGTCTCTTGTTGTTTTTGCTACCTATGTACATTTGCTGTTTCCTTGTGTTGCTGTTCGGGCGAGTGTTTATTCTGTATGTGGTGTTTCCTGCATGACTCATTTTTGTACTTTTGGTATGTTAATATAAGCACAATTGCTAGGTTCCGAGAGAACTATTTTCTACATGCGTAATGCAGAGATGTGCGGTGTTTCATGACGTTATGTAATGACGACAGAGAGAAAATATCAAAGGACTTAAAAAGTATTGTTTGTTGTTTTGCCATCTGGATCTATGGTTACATTAGAATATGGATTACTGTTGCGTATTTGAAGAATTGCAGCAGTATATCGGTGGTTAATATGTCGCAAATAATCGTTTTACATCCTCCGCTAACGCGTCGCATGTAAAACTAAATTTGCGTCATATAAACCACCGATACACTGCTGCAAATCTTCAAATACGCAACGGTTATCCCATAATTGTATTGTTTGTTTCTCATTTAGTAGATGCACCAGGTCTGAAATTTAAACATATTGAACGGCAGTTTGTGAAAACATCTTCAGTTTGACACTATGATACGACAATATTATCACAATATGCAGTTTCGAAATTGCAAAACAAATGGTAATATCACACTATAAAACAAATCACGGTGTCCCTGTTAAACACGGACAATAGACAAATTGACAATGTCTGTATCCCAATTACTCTAATCATGTGGACAGACACGCATCGACAAATGGTGCAAACCTCTCCAAGTGGAGCATTTGGTCAGATATCGGACTAATGTGAAAACGGCACCATATTAAATAGTTTACATTTTACCTTCATCGAGACGTGGGATGGGGCACTAGGTTCCCAAATACTGAGTCACGTTATACAATTGGCAATCAGAAATTGGAAAGATCGTTTGCTTGATATTGTAAATTCATAAGTGATAGTCCGTTGCTAGGTGGATTGATGTTTTAGTTACATGTTCAACATCGCAATCATACCATGTTATACATACTCAATTACATATAAGGTATAGGTTATTGTAAAAACATCTTCCAAGAATAACTGGACAAAGTTTGCGAGTGACTATACGTAAATCATCTTACTGAAACTAAATTCAAGTAAACTAATTGTTAGACTAGAGTTACGCTGGGTATCTATATTCTCAGTAAGATATAGGTCCGGAAAGACTTCCGCTAATTTGAATTTAACCCTTTCATTGCTGAATGTTCAAGGTAGACTAGTCCATCGCTGTTTCAATGCACATGTTATTTAGTATGAAAGGGTATAATTTGAGCGAGGAATTTGAATTACAAACAGTACAGACCCTGATCAGATGGCTCCTCTAAAAAAACATCGGAGCTGAATCTATACTGTTTGCAAATGACAACCGATCCGTTTCCCGCTTTTACTAATTTGATAAAATCCTGGTAAATGATATATCAAACACAGAGGCAAATATGCAATATGTGATTTAATATGGTTTCTACATCATTATTATTTCTCTATTATCTTCAGGAATGAGATGTGTATCTATCCCATTTGTCTCATCTATATGCGATTATTCAGCAACTTGATCATCAAGACGAAAATCAAGATTTATGCATTCATTTGTGGCATTCATTTGTAACATTAGGGAAATGTTTTGCGATATTATATCATAGTGATATAGTGAATGATGTAGTAGAACAGTTCATAAGTAAAATGAACAACTTTCGAAATTTGTCTAAAATATACAATAAGAGATAATACACTATTTATGATACTAAATAAGGCATTGACACCATAAGAAATGTGACAACATATTGCTTCAATATACAGACATTATTTGTTTCTTGTTGCAGTAACGTCCGTTCATTGCAATTATATTTACTTATGAGAGGTAAATTTCGATAATACAATTTCGAAAAAGCTTACCGAATTTTATGATATCGGTAACTTTGCATAAGAAGCTTATCAGTTATAATTAAATTACGACTATGAAATTATTTTAGCGAAGAACAGGCTGAGGCAGAGCGAGTAAAATACATGTATGAGTCATGCATGAAACACAGCATACAAACACACAACCACCCACAAAGCTCCACGATGACAAACAGCAAATGTACATGTATATAAAAGATAACAAAACAAAACATAGGGGGAAGATTGAAATACCGCCTTGGAACGGTCAGTGACAAATTATTCCACCCCCATACAAACACACAAACAGTGTACGTTTCCCACTATCCGACTAATTTCCAACAACAGCGATGGCATTGTCACAAGGATGGCGAATGGGGTAAGCTGAACTCAACTATGGTGTCACTTTTACAATTTTATTACGTTACATTTAACAAAGCAAAACTCTGACCGATCAGAATAAGAAACTATCTATGCAATATCTGAGTCTATTAATGTTCTTAAGGCTAGCACTACTCAATTTAAAGTCTACACTGTCACTTCACTTGTACTAGTATGTCTATATTACTCTGCCGACTGATGGCGTTCCCATATCTATACGCCACTACAAACAATGGTCTCCGTCCACACTCCGTCAACACTCCGCCCTTGGACTCCTCCGTCACAACACACTCAGTGACACACACCACGCCATAGCTACTCCACCAAAGCTACTCTACTCTACACAATACCATGGCCCATTTCACCACAGCTTACTCCACCACAGCCCCTTCACCATAGCCACGTGGACCTATGCCTATAAATTAATAAGCCATAACACCGTTCACTCTTCTAGCAATAGTGAACAATATGAAATTAAGTTTAATAACCTCTCCGACATTAAATTGTCAATATACTTATATAAACACCAAATTTGCCACAGCAAATCTAACTCGTACATTTAACTCCGTCGGCACCTTAAACGTGCAAACAACACTCAGCTAACAAAAACCATACTGAAATGCTAAACCTACATAAACCTACTACTCCGCTAATAAAGCTGTAATGAATACTTAATTTTATACACTAGAGCAAAAACTAAAACCAGTAATGCAATTACAATTAAAATACACAACCCCACCCCCTTTGCAGTAGAGACCCTAATAGTGACATTAAACGCACAGACCCTGAAAATGAAAGTGTACTCACCCCAAGGGTCCTTGTCCAGGGTACCATAGATTATATACAGCTGTTAAATATGATGCTGTAATAACACTTAAACTCTAAGTTAAAGCAAATTCTTTAAACATGTGCCATGTGCTTTTCTTCTATGTACATGCACCTAGCTAGTGTAATCGTCTGCTGTACACTGCCAACTGACCGGTGGTCACACACACAGAGAATACATGCCTAGCTAGTGGTCAGCAAAGCGTAACACAAGATCACTTTACCCTATGCATGAATTTACATTATCAGGTCACTTTACAACTGCACTGGGTTAAAAACAGGTATAACTAAAGATAAAAAATACTGTAATGTGACAGGCATATACAGTGGTAAAGTGCATGTAAAACGAAAACATGTTTAAGTGAAACAACTGTATCCACCTATCGCTAGTGTACTCAATGATTGAGCTGCAAACAGAGTAAGTTGAGAAATGTAAACCCCAAAATATGTAGAACTGGACACATATCCATCTAGAAAAGGAAAATGAACAGTTTTGAAATTAAAATCTCCTCTTTTATCGTATATTTTGGACGAAACGTTATCATTTGTAATGGTAATATTCAAATCTAAAAACGAGTCGGATTGATTATTTTGGGGGTAAATAGAATAAATCATAGTTTCAAAATAAGTTGACCATAGGGTGAAAGCAGGAGTACCGCCTTGGAACGGTCAGTAGTCAAAATGGCTACTTGTGACTTAAAGCTGATTTGTGGGTACCCAACCTCACACTTATCCCACCTTCACCAAAGTCAAGATGTAAAATACAACCCCCTCTAGACAACTACACAACATGAGTAACGATGCCAAGACTAAAATAATTTTAAAATAAACTGAAACGGCAAACAAGTTTTAGAATTAACAGCGCAGTTAATATTTTGTCATTGTTGAACAAGCAAATGAATAGTTCTATATATACGTGTATGGCATGTGTATCTGAGGGCTGTGAAAAGTGTTGGTAGAGCTTGTTTTTTTTCAACATCCTTTCTTGCTACAACTGTCCTTTTTAGTGTCGCAGTGCTTTAGACCCATGCTTACGTTTTCGTACAGCATTGTTGACGTTATAACTTATCATACTCAATGCGTCACTTATCTTTGGGTTAGGAATAATTTGGTTGAGGTTTGGTACCATTGCACTGCTCTGTATGTGTTTGTGTGTGTGTATGTGTGTTTTTTTTTTTGTGTGTGTGTGTGTGTGTGTGTGTGTGTGTGTGTGTGTGTGTGTGTGTGTGTGTGTGTGTGTGTGTGTGTGTGTGTGTGTGTGTGTGTGTGTGTGTGTGTGTGTGTGTGTGTGTGTGTGTGTGTGTGTGTGTGTGTGTGTGTGTGTGTGCGTGCGTGCGTGCGTGCGCGCACGCGCACGCGTGCGTGCGTGCGTGCGTGATGCTATCTATCGGTGTTTTGGTGGTGGTTGCGTCTTGTATGTGGCTTTGCCTGCTTGACTTTACTAATTTTCCATCGACAAAGGACTCTACTAGCGCAGTACTGTTGGAAACCGCGAGCGGTACAGTATCATCAGACGACACTTACACGACAACAGCATGCGTGCGTGCGTGTGTGTGGTTGTGTGGTTGTGTGTGTGCGTGCGTGCGTGCGTGTGTACGTGCGTGTGAGCGAGCATTTCATTTGCTTTGGTGTTGCTGTGCACTTTCGTGTGTCATTATAACGTTATTGTTATTGTGCATAAAGCAGTGATTGAAATAAGAACAGATGCAACAAGGCCACAATCCCCAAATTATTCTTGAAATTGCACAACTCTTATTGAAGGAACCGTCTTATAAAGACAGGTTTGGCAAAGCTAATAGTATTCAATACATAAATGAAATAACGTATAATATCCCTTAGTAGCAGTTTATCCAGACGCGACTCCATATACGATAATTCACGATAAAATTAAGTGAATCTCTGCCAACCAATGCTTGGAAACAATCTTCAAAATCAAACAAACCATTCACCATAACGAGTCTTAACAAACTTACAAACTTCGGCAATTGCCCAACTATTTTGCATATGACTAGTAAGGCGTTTATAATGACTCTGTCTTCACTATTCGCTTGTGTAGTTGTTAACAATTTTTGAATGAAGTAAAATGAAACAGTGCTATATTAGCAACCTGTAGAATTCCTAACATGGATGTTCATTATCTACATTGTTCACACCAATGTTTATTATTACCAATGGCTACATATACCAGTAATGTAAGGGTATCAGCTTGTGTAAAGATGTGATTATACAGCTTCAAACTGCATTGGCCACGAGAAGACAGCTTCCTTATATGTGTCTCGTCAGATTTATATCCTTTTGTAAAAATGAACATTATAGGGACAGCAATCATGAGACACACTGCTTGATGACGTCAGCTTTTAGATAAAGTGACATTTATATGCATGGGTCTACATATGTTGCAAAGTTGCAAATTGTGGTACTAAAATCTACAACTTAGTTCTAGTATCTTATGACATACATTATGCGGCATATTGATGGATTACTTTAGTTTCTAAATGAAGTAAATGTTATATAATTCTTATATATGCCTCGACTAGATCTACACTGTTAGCATACTATAGTGATACAAAATACGACTTAACTCTATTATCTTATGACATGATTAGTGACAAACACGTTGGTTGATGACTTCCTAATGAAGTAGATCGAATTTGGAGGCCCTGCTGATGGGACAGCTACCATAAGAGCCGTTACGACTGGGTCTACGTTGTATGCTATATTACCTGGCTACGTGTTATATGCTCTAATGACAGTCCAGCTTGTTAATAAAGTAAAATAGTTTTAGTGAACCATATCGCTTACTTAGCTTATCAAGCAAATTTGGCGAGTTCTAATACGGCCTGTATTTTCTTGTTCGACGCTATTTTATCAATGAAGACGGTCATAAAACATTGATTAAGACTCCAGCTAGTTCATAAAGCAACACTGACCTCTTGGAAGAGATACCTATGCACACAATACACGTCCTGACAGGATAGTTTCCATTGACCAGTATCGTCTAGATCTGCTCTGCTCACAACAAAAATAAATTCTCCTCAAACACATGCTCCAGTAAGGTGTTAATGAACGAATTTAATTGAATATTGTAAAAACTGTGAACATTCGAGAAGGCTACAAAGCCTAAAACACAAAAGTAGCTTAGCTATGTATTTTAGCTGCTAAACTTACTGTTTGCATAGCTAAACAGAAACAGGATCTGATATATATAGCAAATAATTTAAGTGCAGTCACCAATTCAGAAAATTGAAACGTGATTGAAAACATTTCAGTGTATAAAAGCAGAAGGGATGAAGTGTTGTACACTTGGTGAATATATGATATTTGCTAAATGTTTTACTAAATTCAACTGAACAACATTGGTTTGGTAACAATTATATTCTAGCGGTATGTATTTGGGAATAAATGATAGTGGAACATGTATGTAACTTATACAAGTTTGTGCTATCCGCAATACAGAGTCGCAGATAAGATGCGTATATTAAAATATTTTCAAGAACGCTTTCTTTATATCTCGACCAAACCATATGGCGTGACCACACGTGAGAATCGTCTCTTCGATGGGGCTTGGTCGATAAATACGATTTCAGTATTCGAGTACGCACGTGAATCTGTTGCTGTGCAATAATGTTTCTATGTGACCTGTTTTAAGTAAGATAACACGCCTGCACATTCTTAGTTAATTGAACCGTATAAAGACAAGAAATGCATTTCAATAATAAAGATAGGGCACCTTATAATGCGTTTGTTAATATTTACTTTGTTGTATATTTTCGTTTTATAATAATCGCATCCGTTCACCATGTGTCGTACTCTAAATTTAGAATACAATTTGATACACGCTAAAGAAGACACAAATTGCTATTTGAAGTCATACGAGTATGAACAAATCTAAATATCCAGTAGACTTAAGTTTGTTAAAAGATTTGTGTTCTGTGTATAATATTTCTTTAAATACCTGTCAGTATCTGTTGGAAAAAGAACTATTTACAACTGCCTTTGCTATTGCCAATATTTCCTATTTGAACGAACAAACATTCTGAAAGCAGGAGATCATTCGAAAGCCAAAGCAGCAATGCGACAAAGAGAAAACTGGTTTTATTGTGTCTGTTCACGAGCAGTAATTAAAAGTGAAGCTTAACATACCTCACTCCCCATAGCACAGGCTTAAGCGATATTCAATGTTCATAACTAAAAGCATCGAAACCGATGATCCCGAGGAAAGTGTATAAGGCGACAATAGAGAGCAGTATAATATTAAATTTCTCGAAATATTCACACCACCGTTGTGTGATGTGTTTAGTCATTTAAAAATATAACATCAATGACAGGGTGCCAAAATATCATCTGGTCTTTAAAGTTGGTACAGGTCAACTTCGATATCTCGGAATCGGATACCTCGAGCTTCGGAATAACTCGAAATAAAAGTTGGTACTTCTAACATTTACTGTAGAGAATTGTCCTAAATTGTGTTGCTTCGTAGATATAGAATCGCACGTTGTAGATTAATGCAGTTCGAAAGTAATACTGAAAGTTCCTACAGAAGATTCCAATATTACTTGCGACCTGCAGTAAGCTGTAAACATGAGACATTAAACATCGGACAACTCAAACCTCTGTTAACTCGAAGTAATTGTATGGTCCCTTCAAGTTCGAGATATCTAGTTCAACTGTATGTGAATCAATGAAGAAAATATTCAAAAAAGGGAATTAATATAATGCATAAATACTTGAATAGCTCTGATCTAATATTTCGACCACTAAGGGCCTTTTTCCAGAAACGAGAGGGAGTGGGGAAGATAGTCTTTGAAACAGACCCTTAGTGGTCGAAATATTAGATCAGAGCTATTCAAGTATTTATGTATGTGTATCATTTTAGGACGTGACCTGTTACAACGATCTTTTATAGGTCTATGTCGCGATTTAGATATTGCGTATGATCATTTTAGATGGGATATTTTGTATACGATACAATGATTTACTTCCCCTGCCATTTTACTATTAGAAATGCAGTACTTCATTCTCAGTGTTGTTATATATTCTGGTATTCGGGATCATCAATTTCAGTGCTTATAGTTTTGAAAATTGAATAGCAGGAATATGGCGAATGTATACAAGCACACAATAAACTAGTATGTTATATCGAATGACAGTTTAGTCAGCTGACTCCAATAGTTCCAATATTCTCAATGGATGTGTAAACATGTTTTGCTTTTTGTTATATTTGTTAGTTCTAATGTCCATCTTAATAGACTTCATTCAGGTAGATGTACAAGATGACCAATCAATTGCTGTGACGTATTGTCTTCGTAGTGGCGGTCTGAATTAGTAGTATTCATTGTCACACAATAAACCCAAGCCACACAAGACATTTATTTACCAAGCAAACACTCAAGCCAGACTTTTATCCATTAGATACATTGTATATGTCTAGAATATTTGACAAATTAGAGTTTACACCATGTGTCTAATAGTCAATAACGGATATTGGAAGAAAAGTGTCTATACTTTATATTGGCAATTAGGATGTTGCCATGTTCAGACAAGCGTTATATAGTATCATCGACTGATTAAAACATTTTAACGTGCAATGACACAAAGAGCACGGACTTTACTTTTGTTGCAAAATATTTGTCGTCTGAACAATGGGTCGTATACTAAATATGTTAAGCAATTTCCTTCCTTTTGTCCCAAACAAATAATCATAACAACAAACAGTTTGGATCCTCATCCTCATTCGTGACGTCGATTTACTCTACGTGTTATCGGGATACAACCTGTTTGAATAGGCAATCAGAGATGCAACATTGTCAGCGAAAGAGTTAAATACAAATAGCTGAATCTGGTGGTTGTTGTAAGAGGCACTTCTAAATAACCCAATTCCCACTTATTTCTGGAACCATTGTCACAATTTAGTTGCAAGAAAGTTGTATCTACTTAAAGACACTTTTTCCATTTAGATTCATCAATGTTATACTTTACTTATATATGTATATGGTTTAACCCATTCGGTGCCAAATTTCTCCTTGTCGTCTGCAGTCATATTGTAAAATAAAGAAATGAGATAAATAATTGCTAATTTCAAAGGAATAGAGAATATAAATAGGGTCATATCCATTTTGATGATTTGTTTATGAAACGCATTAAAACATTTAAGAAGAAAGGTTCTGATCCCATTATATTGCAACGCACTGCATGTTTGGTTGTCGACCCTTTTACAGTCGGTAGCTACGCTTCCCTCTTTGCTTGCGCGATGACAGACCGAGGGTAGTACTCTATGATGGTATACTCTTAAACTCGGATACGGGGTGAGCTTACAAGACTCATGTATTGCTTGTTCCCTGTCGTGCCCTTAACGGCTTCCCTGCAGGTACTCTGACTTCAGCAAAGTCATTGAGTACATATTTGACGGATTGTCACAGTTATTATGCTATGTTTTACATGTTGTCCAGTGTTCACCGTCGTCTATGTTGTGGGTAAGTCCGGCGGTGATACCTTTATTTACACTATTTGTAAAGCTAGGGTGACTTTGACAGAGGTGTGAAGTTAGGACGTCCGTAAACCGGTTTAAACCCCAGTGGTGTTTTTGTTACTGACCGTGCCAAGGCGGTACTCTCTTTGTCACCCTTCCTTTTATTTGCCTTACGTCTTTGTGCTTGTGATTTTGTTCATGTGTGGAGTGTTTGTCTCAAGTCATTGTGTGTCTGTTGGTGTTTTCTGTGTTCATCTCGTGTGTGAGTGTGCGTTTGGGTGTATGGTTGTGTGTGTGTGTGTGGTCCTATCTGTCGGTGTTTTGGTGGTGGTATGTGGCTTTGCCTGCTTGACTTTACTACTTTTCCATTTTAGACAGAAAGCTAAATCTCTGATCAGACGCCGCCTTGAAAAGATCTTGGACAGTATATAAATATCACATCCTATGTAGAGCGACACCACTATTGTCAACCCGAGGTTGGTAATGTCCACCAAGGGTTGACAATACGTGCTACCGCTATCCATAGGATGTTTATTCTATTATACCGAACAGCACAATTTCGTCAGCAAAAATATTTATTCAATGACAACAATAAACAGTTTGAAACAAAAGTTATACTCGGTGCTTAAAATCGTGTGACAGCTTCACACTTCTATTCATTACACGTTATAAGTACTGGTGGTGTCCTATTCATTGTCCAATCCTGACAGATCCTCTTCCGAAATAATCAAATAGCGCGACATTTCTCAAATATTTAAGCAAAAATAATTGTCCAAATGACGTTTGTTGATAAAATTGCAGCGTCAGATGACGTCAATCGATGACGTCAATCGAATGACGTCACGTACACAATTTAATAAGCGCTCATTGATATAGATGTTCCGTGCTTATGGTTGCGGGAGACAGTATTTTTTTTCCCGCTGGGCCTGACAGTATTTTTATGTCACGGTGGCCTATGGGAGAATAACATGGTAAATGGAATTGAGGTATATCACTATTTATCATGGTGCATTTTTGCGATATTGGTGGTGAAAAGGTTAAACTAATCAAACAGGACACATGTGATCTGAGTACATGTTTGACATCACCTCGGAACTAAGTTGTAATTGAAATTATCATGTTGTCAAAGATGTACCAGCTTATAATATCTCACAATATCTTTCACTGAAATGTTGAACAGCAAACTAACAATGACCGTGTATACGGCATGAACTACAGTGTTATATTTACTATCATACTCTGCGTATCAAATATCTGTGTAGGTTATATTGCCTTGTAGCAATTTACATAACAGATATCTAGTCATATATACCGTTAACCTTATCCGCATCTTTTTCATTATCAGCTTATTTTCAATCGTGGCGAGTTTCGACCTACTCAACCCTTGTCCTGTTGTATACAAATATTTAATATGGAGAACGTTATATTGCCTTGTAGCAATTTACATAACAAATATCTAGTCATATATACCGTTAACCTTATCCGCATCTTTCTCATTATCAGCTTATTTTCAATCGTGGCGAGTTTCGACCTACTCAACCCTTGTCCTGTTTTATACAAAGGTTTAATATGGAGAACGTGCTACTTCTGATTCGTTCGCTTTCTTGAAAAACTACTGGCGGAGCGTCCAGGGTCAAATGTTATAACACTTGTGAATCTGCATCTTGAGATCATTGTCAAGTATCTTATTGGTCAGATTTGTAGCGTGCTCTGACTCTGACCAGTCAGATGCTTGAGAATGATCTCAGACTAAAGCACACATATTAATAGCCTCGGGGCAAGTAGGTTTTTTCTTGGTGAGCAACGGAATGTATTAGTACATCATCTATATCAAACGTGTATTCTGATTCAAGCAATTCCGCGCATTGCAGAATAAAAGTAAATTTATCTTAGCTTAATCTTTTACTCCATGAATATTCATGTAATAAAAAACGTCATGAATATTAATTCTATAATGGCATATAAAAAACGGCTCCTAAAAGAGCTGTCTAATCTTGGTCTACGTTGTTTGCAATGGTGTATATGGAGGAAATAGTAAACATCAACTAATCTTGACCACGACATTGAACAAATGTTGATTAAAATGTGTTGAATGAAAAGGTAGTAACGTCAAGCAGGAAAAACCACACACAAAACGCCACCATCACCAAAACACCTACAGAAAGCAAAGCAATTAATACTCATACACACATACAGTAGAAAGTCACATATAACACATCAATAGACAGCATGTCACACACACACAACCAAACACACGCAAACACACGAGAACACAGAAAACACCAACAAATACACGAGAACCAGAGATAAACATGAACAAAACACAAGCAAAAAGACACAAGACAAACAAAAGTAAGGGTGACAAAGAGAGAAACGCCTTGGCACGGTCAGTAGCAAAATCACCACTTGGGGTTTAAACCGGTTTACGGACGTCCTAACCTCACACTTATCTCAAAGTCACCCTAGCTAAACAAACATTGTAAATAAAGGTATCCCCGCCGGACTTCCCCACAACATAGAAGACAGTAATCACAGTACAAAATGTAAAACACAGCATAACAACTGTGAAAGTCCGTCAAATGTGTACTGAATGACTTTGCTGAAGACAGAGCATCTGCAGGGAAGCCGTTAAGGGCACGACAGAGAAAAGGTAATACATGGGTCTGGTAAGCTCATCCCATTTCTGGGTTTAAGAGTATACCATTATAGAGTACTACCCTCGGCCTGTCATCGTGCAAGCAAAGAGGAAAGCGTAGCGACCGACTGTAAAGGGGTCGATAACCAAACATGCAGTGTGTTGCAATAGGGTCATAACCTTTCTTCCTAAATGTTTTAATGCGTTTAATAAACAAATCGTGAAAATGGATATGACCATGAATTTTCCTAAGTTTGTAGATAACATCACCATAGAAATCTGGATGAGAAATACCTTGTTGCAGTAACGTCCGTAAATTGCAGTTATATTTACTAATGAGGGGTAAATTTTGATAATAGAATTTTGAAAAAGCTTTCCGAATTTTATGTTATCTGTAGCCTTGCCTAAGAAGTTTATGAGTTATAATTAAATTACGACTATTAAAATCTTCTAGCAAAGAACAGGCTCGGGCAAAGCAAATAAGTTGAGAAATGTAAACCCCATAAGATGTAGACCGGGGAACATCTCCATCTAGAAATGGATAATTAACAATTTTGAAATCGAAATCTTCCCTTTTATCGTATATTTTAGACGAAACTTTATCATTAGTGATGGACAGATTCAAATCTAAAAAGGAAGCCTGTCAGATGGGTTCGCTTTGTTTAAAGTAAGTTCTTTTGGGTAAATAGAAATATCCAAATTCAAAATATCGTCTAAATACCTAGACGTTTTATTAAAAGCACTAATAATGTCAAATTGTGTAAGTTGACTATGCTCATTATAACAGTATCGTCTGAATGCGAAACGTAAATATGATAATCCGGGTAGCGTCTGCTTTATCAGGTACGTGCAGCTGTAACATAAGTATTGCATTTCAAATAATCTATTATATCATTCTTTTAAAGTATTACCCTACCTTGACCTTCTGAACCGTAGTTCCGATACGTTCTCTTTACCTTTGTACATGAATAGAGAAACTCGCATTAAGGTTCATAGATGGGTATGGATATTGATACCGGACACATCAGTCACAGAATATGTAATTCAACGTCGGTGTCAGGTCTACAATGATTCAGTAACGTTTAATAAATCATATGTTTCTCATCACTGGTAGCAATATACTAATTTTATATTACCCAAAGACGGTTTAGAGTGTCTAAAGTGATACCGGACTATTTGGTAAGAAACACGAACATACATTCAATATACATCACTCGTACATATATGTCTGATTAATTTCTGAAACATGTCATTACATAAAAGTACAAAATTGCTTTCTATACATTTTATAAGCGTTCACATGGCGATTGATATCCACTATGCTACAAAGACGCACATCCAATATAGCACATTCTTCTTGTGGACACATACATACATACATAAATACATACATACATACATACATACATACATACATACATACATACATACATACATACATACATGTGACCGACCTATTTCTGCTATTTTTGTTGTCAATAATAGAACATGTACATTCAAACTGAAGTATATCAAAGCCTACCCAAAAGCAGAAATAAAGTACGTAAACTCACAAACACAAACACATTCATACAATTTACACATATACAGGTTCTTGCCTGCTCATTTTCGAAAACACAAGACACCGATATGATGTCATACCTTATATACAATTGTGAAAGAACGTATATGACCTCACTGAGTAGTGTTGAGTTACGACAGAATAGATGTGTTGAGTCAAGGGCTTAAACATACACCTCACAGGTTAAAAATATCCCCGTTGTCTGTTTACCTTTGCCATTAGTTATGCAGCAATCATGTAACACTCCTAAAATACATATGTAACAAAGAGTCCCTTGATGTGCTTTCCTCTAGTTATATCCATGCAAACATGGCGAAAGTTTCCTTATTTGTGCATCATATTTGCAAATGTCTTGATTTGGTGCGTACATTTTACTTTTTTGTAACAGTATACAATACCAATGAAGTAGAACACATATGTACACGCTTCTACGAACAATCGAAACATACTATTAAACAAACGATTGCGAGCTGATATATCTTCACTTGTGGCTTTATTAAGTCCATCCCATTGGATAATGTTTATGACGCGTCAATGGACCGCGGTCCCTACAAAATGAACTAGGCAAAATTGGTGGGGTGTCACCACAATGCCGGTTTTGTAATATTGCTATGACACGATGTTAAGTTGTCACCACAGATCAATAGCGTTGTGTCTTGCTGCCCCCAAACTCTTACATTACTGTCGACAAAATATGTTACTTAGTGACGCATCGTTGTTGCAATGTTGAGGACAGAATCTATTTGAATTCAAGAAGCACTGCTAGTCAATACTGAGATGGCGGCCAATATACGTTAGACATGGTGTCATTGACTCCGTCACAGAGCTACTCATAGAAGTACAAGTTGATTAGCTTGCCACAACTTACACAAATCCACGTAGTCGACACAACGTGTATAGCACAAAATAGATCTGGCACAGGACAATATTGTACGAAATATCCATCGTACACCGTTGTATAGTGTGGCTCTATAGATGTTGATACAACGAGGGACAACGATGTATACCGTATACAACCAGTCAATACACTCAAAGAACCAATCAGTACCCAACTGACACGGAAACTATAATGTATTTTGAAGAAGGTACATATTTGTAAGATACACGCCATTGATTTACATCATTTTCAAGAATGCATCTGAATATATTAATCTCTTTAACAAATCGTCCTATCTTCATTTCCAGACATATTCGTTGTAAGAGCTCGTTATTCATTCACAAAACAAACATTTAAATGAGAAAGGTATCAATTTGATACAATTGAAATTGTCTAGACCAATTTACATTGATACCGTCATCTATTAGACACGATTTAGAAATATATCTGAAATACAGTGTAATCTATTGACACTGATCTTTTTGTAAATGATTATACATGTGTCCAATGTGTGACGTCAAGGGGTGTGATTGTGTTATAAATGGTTGTACAACAGTGCACTGCAGTAGCGTGCCAACATCTTGATCGAAAGATGATAGCTCGACAAACTCCCGCTTATGTAAAGAATCGATCTTGTTTCAGAAATTGTTGGATACATTGTGAACATGTATGGATAAAAACAACACCGAGGAATAATATATTTAAAGATTTAATTTCATGTTTAGTCCTGCTCATCGATGTATAAATCCAGATCTGATCACACAAAAGGAATTCCAAAGAAGGAATTCGTGCAAAATGTTTAGTGTGATCAGGTATGTATACATCGATGAACACAACAAAAATGAAATTCAATCTTTATTATTCCATCCATTTGACCTTTTTAAAAAGTATAACTTGTTGCCGTGAAAAGACATTGGACCTTGGATGTTGGATCAATTTGCCAGCATATGCACTTTCTAGCACATCACTTAGATTTTTTCTGTGATACGCTGGGACGCCTAGAATAGGATAAAAGTGAATCCTCTCCTGTGTGACCTGACATGAACATGATTGTTCTGTTTAAAATGCCTGCATCATTCAAGGCAGTGGTAGCAGTTACTCTTATTGAATGGGCAGTGTAACGTTGAATACCAGCAACTTTGCAGATAGCAGGCATCAACTGTGTGAACTGTCTAGTTCTGACAGGTGTAGATATATACCATGTTGGGAATGATGGATATTTCAGTGAATCGTGTGAGCAGTTGCTGAAAAGGCTCACATCACCTTTCTCAGTTTTGGACAGGAATATTTTGATGGCTGAGACAGGGCAGTTGGTCCAAATCCTAATGCCCATACTACGAAAAACTCTTTCAGATGGCTGTTTATTGCGGCTCGGACATATTCCAAAGTGTTTTGTGGTATTCTGCCACCTGATCTTCAGGCATCTTTTTACCCTTTGTCCAGTGTAGTTTGGGACAGTGTCAGCATAGAACGTGTGCAGGCGCGCACTCATATATTGGCTGCTAATAGTTGACATGTCCAATGGGTGACCGTTTTCAGAGCACCAGACTGCAATAGAGATTATTTGATTATTCCTCCAATGTCACTTATTTCAAAACCATATTCTAAATTTACTTGTATTAGATTCAGTTCATATATGTGTTTGCTGGGGAAGGGAACAATATCTAAGTTCAAGCTTTGTAAACTGAATACACCATGTAAAACCTGTGTTGCTTTATTTTGCATAGTGATACAAGAATTTTATATTACACCAGTCATGTAGGAACTCAAATTAAATACTGCTTAAGCCGGTGCTAGGGGGCGTGAGTAGTGTTGCACTTTTAATTACTACTCATGAACAGACTCAATAAAACCGAGTCTGCAATTTTCTCTTTTGCATTTCTACTTTTGCTTTCGAAGGATGACTTAATTTCAGAATATATATACTTCACAACAGCAGGTGTTAAGTGATTGTGTGGCGGCCGTAAACAGTCGCCCCGTACTTCATTCTCAATGTTGTTATATTTTCTGGTCCTTCGTGATCATTAGTTTTGATGTTATTAGTTTTGAAAATTAAATACAGCTTAAGTCGATGCTAGGGGGCGTGTGTAGTGTTGCACTTTTAATTACTACTCATGAACAGACTCAATAAAACCGAGTCTGCAATTTTGAAATAATAATACAGGTATCACACTAATTTTGCCTAATAGCTGATCTTATTAGAGATTTATATCCGAATGTTTGTGAATAAACTATAAACGATTAACAAAACACATAATATACAACATCTGGAATGACATATTGTGCAACAACCTTCTATAGTTTAACTGGCAAAACGCATTCGGCCTGATACAGCTTTTCCATTGTTAGAAGGAGTTCTGTGATCAAACCTCAGTAAAATTGTGCAGTTCGATAATACATCATAGATGTCACTTATAACTGTTTAACGATAATAAAATGTCAATACATGTCAAACAAAATATTGATTGTTAGACAAAATCATATTTTGTTTTCCAAATCTTAAACGCTTACCTCTGTTTTGTATTGGAGGATTAGGAAAGATCCATCATCAATACTTTAATTATTAATTGTAGATCTAATAATATTCATTCTTAATGTTTAGGACTGAGTACAGTGGTTGTAATTCAAATCAATCTTTATTTTTTGTCGCCACTGTGTTGAGAGTCAACTATTACGACATAAGCTATGTAATATAGCTTTTTACCTACTGAACATGTATTTTTGGTAAATTCCATCCCATTCCTACTCCTCTGTAAAAGTCATTTTTAAACCATTGTGATAAGTAGATCATTAGCACAATGGGAGCAAATGCTCTATTTGTCAAAATGGTTTCAAAACTACGCTATTCTCATTTTTCCCTTTTCTCTAGTAAATGCTCCTTTTCGGTACATTTATTCAAAGAGGTTGAGTCTAAAACTAGACTATGAAAGAATGAGTTTATAAAAATGTTAGAATCTAGATAAGGGAATCAGATGAAATAATATATTTTTAATTATAAAACTAATGTACCATTTAAGATCCCATCCTCCCATTTGGTGGGGTTTATTTTCGTAGAATTGCTGTAATAAGCTTCCGCAGTGGAATCCAGGTCATTCTGCTTTAGTGTTTTAAACCTGGTTGGATGACCACTCACAATGACCAGGCCGTCTATCTCATTAATCACTGCCTGCAAATAGTTGTCCTCCATATCATTCCCTAAAGTTGGGCTGCCGTCCAAGTCATACAGTTCAAAGCATCTGTTTTCGATTTCTTACTGTTGATTCGTAAACTGTACTTACTACATTAGTAGCCTTAAGAGAGCCTAGTAGACACAACAGATGAATAGTGGTTCTCATTCGTAATATGTATATGAGATGGTATTTGAATTACATTTAAGCAGGTATTTCATAATTGTAACTTGATCATAACAACAACAACAAGGCAGTCCAAAGGACAGCTATATCCCCCACCGCCGCCACCTAAATTAAGACATTGACCTTAAGGTGATACAATGGGTTTTAACGTGGTTGACATTCAACCGTCCAGTTGTTAAGAAAATAGGACGCGGAAACAAATATAATGGAAACTGAAGGTAAGAACACAACTTTCAAATGTGACCTTGACCTTGAGCCGACATGACTGCCACATGTGTTCTGCACATCATCTCAGTTCGGTTTATGAAAATCCTTCAAATGGTTTAGAAGATATGGAGCGGACACGAAATGTAATGGAAATTGAAGATTAAATCACTTGGCCTTCAAATGTGACCTTGACCTTGACCCGACATGACTGCCACATATGTTCTGCACATTGTCCCAACGTGGTTAACATTTGAGGCAAGTTTCTTGAAAATCCTTCAAGGGGTATAGGAGATAACTAAACTATAATGGAAATTGAAGGTAAGAACACTTGATCTTCAAATGTGACCTTGACCTTGAGCTGACATGACTGGCACATGTGTTCTGCACATCGTCTCAATTTAGCTAACATTTAACTAAACTTTTATGAAAATCCTTCAAAGGCTTTAGAAGATATGGAGCGGACACGAAAATGTAACGGAAATTAAAGGTTAGAACACTTGACCTTCAAACGTGACCTTGACCTTGAGCCAACATGACTGCCGCATAAGTTCTGCACATCGTCTCAATTCATTTAATATTTGACTCAAGTTTTATGAAAATCCTTCAAAGGGTTTAGAAGATATGGAGCGGACACGAAACTGTAATGGCAACTGAAGGTTTAAACACTTGACCTTCAAATGTGACATTGAACTTGAGCCGACATGACTGCCACATGTGTTCTGCACATCGTCTTAATTTGGTTAATATTTGACTCAAGTTTTATGAAAATCCTTCAAATGGTTTAGAATATATGGAGCGGACACGAAATGTAATGGAAATTGAAGATTAAATCACTTGGCCTTCAAATGTGACCTTGACCTGACATGACTGCCACATATGTTCTGCACATTGTCTCAACGTGGTTAACATTTGAGGCAAGTTTCTTGAAAATCCTTCAAGGGGTATAGGAGATAACTAAACTATAATGGAAATTGAAGGTAAGAACACTTGATCTTCAAATGTGACCTTGACCTTGAGCCAACATGACTGCCGCATGGGTTCTGCACATCGTTTAAATTCATTTAATATTTGACTCAAGTTTTATGAAAATCCTTCAAAGGGTTAAGAAGATTTGGAGCGGACACGAAACTGTAATGCCAACTGAAGGTTTAAACACTTGACCTTCAAATGTGACCTTGAACTTGAGCCGACATGACTGCCACATGTGTTCTGCACATCGTCTTAATTTGGTTAACATTTGACTCAAGTTTTATGAAAATCCTTCAAAAGGTTTAGAAGATTTGGAGCGGACACAAAAATGCAATGGAAATTGAAGGTTAAAACCCTTGACCTTCAAATGTGACCTTGACCTTGAGCCGACATATCTGCCACATATGTTCTGCACATCGTCTCAACTTGGTTAACATTTGAGGCAAGTTTCTTGAAAATCCTTCAAGGGGTATAGGAGATATGGAGCGGACACGAAATTGTTACGGACAGACGGACGGACGGACGCACTAACAAATGGGTAGTTGTGTGACTTTTTCCTTTGATCTTTTCTTTTGAAACGTATTTTTGGCTCTAACTTTGGAATAGAATGATCTGGAAGCTAACCCTAACCCTAACCCTATGTCCCACAACTGGCCAGATTAATGTCACAAGAAATGGCCAGGTTAATGTCACAAGAGATGGCCAGGTTAATGATTTTACTTGTGCGACTAGTTAGAAAAAGTCACACAACTACCCATTGGTGAGTGCGGACGGACGGACAGACGGATAGACGAAGGCCATTCCTATAACCCCCCTCCGCTATGCGGTGGGGGATAATAAAGTGGAAATATTATTGTTTTATTTCAAAGAACAGACTATAGTGTATTGACGAGGTCGACTATTTATTTACATAGAAAAAAGATGTAGTTCCCTAGTATCGGCTACTGTTAACCATCTGCCTGTGAATTATGGAACCAGATCTTACGTTCATCGAGAAATAAGTGTAAGTTTTCTACCAATCAGATTCGGGCGGTTTTGTGTAAATGTAGATTGATTGGAATTATATGTATATGGCAACTGATAAATATAATAATATTAATACAATAATTGGATGCATGATAATGTATGTCATAATTTCCATGTGGCAGAATTTCTTTTGAATATTAGGGGCCATCGTGCACTTATACTGATACTTAAAAATGAATCAGAAGTCAATACTGGTTTATTTGACCAGTCAAGACATACCGGTAATACACTTTCGTTGGAATATCATTGACAATTAACCACAATTTGTTTCATGCAAATCGACTGCAGTTAACGCAAGTAAATCCTAATCACAAAGTAAATTATCACACTACACACATACTATACTTAATGTTGGTCGGATAAACTTATTATTCTGCTCTGACAGGCAGACAGATTGAAACTTTACACACCTTTCTGAATAGCATGTGTCAATTAACAAACTTAAGTGTCAATTTACGACATGAAGTGCATCTCTTATCTTATCATACTGCAACTCATGCAAAGTTTACATTTCCAATCAAAGTTCCTGGGAAGATGAACAGAAATAGAATCCAGATTAAACAACATCTCTGTGTACGCCCTTGCACTATATAACTTTCAATTTGCATAAAACATCTTCATCAGTTTAGGTTATTCATTTATATTGAATTGAGATGATATCATCCACAAAAACAAACACGATCTAAATATCAATCCTGTAAAATAGAAAGTGTATTCATTATCTGTTGTACTACTATCGAATTCGAATCCCTGCAGTCGAGTGTCTTGTTGCATTTTATTTTATTTTTACCCTTTCAGTGTGGAAAACGAACCAATTAACGTCCCTTATTAACACTGTAAACCCAGATGAAATGGCATCTATTGGAGACATCTCATTCAGGGCCTACATTTATTTTGCTTTGTTCATTATAAGCTTGACCATTTGACTGTTCAGCGTTCCGGGGCATAACAAGTTAATATTTTAGTTTTTGTTAAGTTTGGGTTTTCAAGTTATTGACAGAGTAATGACTGGTTTATGTTACATTGTTGTTTTTCTAAAAGTGTTCCTCGTTACCGACATGAGTCTCTTTTCTTATGAATATTTATGGGTACGTACCCATGAATAATAGTTGAGAATGCAAGTAGACAAAAAGCATAACTAGGCGTTCATGCATTTCTGATCTTTGATATACACTTTACATTAAGTCCGAACAATGACACACTTCTACATTTTGCGTAATAATTGTAGCGGATCGAATTGTGATACCCATTTATTACATAAATACCGGGTTGATATGTCTGTACTATAGTGATGAATTTGCCTCTTTAAAAGCGTCGTTTGACATCTTTATTATCGCGCTGATATTTACCTTTCGGGGTTTGACCAGATGACACTAAACCTTCTACGTGTATTCAGCAATATAAAGCATTGTTTTCTGGATGACCTTAGCACAGGATGCGTGCCTGTAACAATATAGAAAGGGTTTGCCAGTATTGTGATACAGTGAACCCTCATTATACCGGCACCCTCGGTATACCGTCAGTATGCATTGAAACAAAATTAGCGTTACGTCTTTGAAACAACCACTGAATAAATATGTAAAATGCAAATAAGACAGGTGATCGCTTAATTCAGCTTTTTGCACTTCTTGCGTTCTGCAATAAGCGTTCACCTGTTGGTACTAGTTTAAAACTGGCCATATGATTCCTGTCATATTTAAACTTGTTATAACGGCAACCTCGTTATACCAGCAAAATGTCTGGAAACAAATACCACCGCTCTAACGAGAGTTCACTATACATGTTTCTGTGTTTGTACCGGGGTTTTATGCCATGTCGCTTTATTAGTATTTCATAACGCAACGTCCATCTTCACACATGTGGAGAACTGCCGACTCCAGTGTCATGGTATAGAAAAAGTAGACATTTGGATAAGGGCGTTTAATAGTATCAAAGCTACAGATAAAGGTGCGTACTCATTAACTAAAATCGTCTTTTCTCCACTAAACCCTTTACTTTGACCATTTTTTAGAATCGTCTCAGTATGGGGTTTGGTGGAGAAATAAAAAAGAAAGCTAGTCTTGAAAAATGTGTACGCATCTTACCTGGATTTCAGATATGTTAAAAGGAACTCAATATGAAACTGCATGTAATGGTCTTCCATTGTAAGTTCTTATATAAGTGTTATAGATGATTATCTATTTCTTTTAAAAATCACTTATATGTCGGAGACGTTAGCTGTCGAAAATGTTCGCTTTTGGCATCCGCGATTAGTGAATCCCGTTTTATCATTTGATAATGTTGCGTGAATTCATTATATGTAAATAATCAGTTTCGGCCGTAAAGTCGTATACCATTACGTTGTTTCTTATCGAAATACCAGAGACTGAAAATTACGCGGAGCTACCCAGATTAATGTATGAATATGCTTTCTGCTGATACTACTAGCGGTAATGCAGAATGTGAAATAGACAACGTACCCATCCTCCAATGCAACTGTTTTACAAGGGATCCATTGACTAAATAAGAGAATGATTGCCCAATGGCAATACATTAATACCCGCCACCATGACAATGTTAAGAGAATCGTATGTGTAAGTAACCAGTCGGAAGAGATTCCTGATATTTCAGTACGGGTCACTTTCGTTTTAAACGATCTTGTTTGAATGTATATATTACTTTTATCTATATTTTCAGCCAAAGCTCAATATCGAGCCAACAAAGCAATAATGAAATACGTTTTCACTTCTCTAATATTTATGCTAGTGAAGATGTATTGACATTTTCATACAGACAAATTGAATAATCATCTTGTGTTATGTGTAGGCCTATCTGATGTCAATTATAGAAATGATGTGTGTGTTTAATCATGGCGATATTCATGCGGTTTTCACTAGAGAAAATCGCAGGCAAGATCTAACTAGAAGAATTTGTTGAGGAAAACAATCGATCTTATCGTGATATATTTCAGAATCAAATGAGTATCATACTACATATTCATCTAATACCCGTATTACATCTAAAAAACGATCCCAGTGGCGTTATATTTTTAAACGAAATTTCTGGCATTATTCACTCAGGTGGTTGCATAATGCAGAATGAAAGCAGTATAGCAAAGTTCTGTGTTCGTTTTCTGCACTGCATTAAACTACAATTGTGTTCTGACAAAACCCCGTATTTCTTAATTAAATGGTTATTATATAGGATTTTAGAGCACTACCTACGCCCCGACGTATGGGGCGTTCATTAGAGGGGAAATTCGATAGGTTATTTTGACCAGATAAAATATACAATATATCTTGGACATTGCATACAGGTATGTATATATGTATATATAGCATATATGTAGTTCAATTTCGAGCGCTGAGCCGTGACTGCACTTTTCTACTTATGGGTAAGTGGACAATGATTGTCACGAGAAGCTCGTAGTAATCGCGCAGTATTAGTATATATATGCTTATTACAGGTCTGTACAACCACCGGTAACTCTGGAACAAATACATGGGCTGTGACGCGTTTTACCTCTTTGAGTGGACTCGTCCTACAGGTCACAGCTCACGGGTCGAAATCGAACTATATATGTATTTCTGTTCGAACTATTTGTTTACATATGCGATAGGTAATACTTCGACATCTGTTTCGGATTCTCAGTAAACACGTGGATATTCTAGTTATAACAACATGATTTACTTGCACCGAGTAATATGCATATAAAAGTACAAATATGAGTCATGCAGGAAACACCACATACAAAACAAGCAGCCACCCGAACAGCACTGCAACAAAACAACACAGCAAATGTACATAACTATCAAAACACAAAGAAACACACAAAGACAAAACAAACAAACAGCAGGGGAGGATGAAAGTAACGACATGAAACGATCAGTGACAAAAGTCACTGGGGTGAACCCTTTCGGCGCCAAATTTCTAAGTGTCATGTAAACTAATGTTGTTTTTAAATAGGGAATTGAGATAAAGAAATGCAAATTTCGAAGGAAAAAAAGCATAGTTTGAGACAAGTAGAGGGATCCCTGATCAGACGCCGCCTTTAAAAGGTTGGGACTGCACTTTTTGTCATGGTGCATTTTTGCGACATTGGCGGTGAAACTGTTAAAGCTCGATATTTAAGTGAAACAAACCGTATCCACCTATTGCTAATGTACTTAATGATTGAACTGCAAAAAGAGTAACTGTATAAAGGTAATAAAGGGTACTACAAAAACGAGATCCGACGTCCTCGTGCCACTATTAATGACCACAATGGACATAAGAGCATGCTCTTTATTGTGTTATCCTTGGTATAGAAAGCATGCCATTGATTATCACTATGCATCATTTTACGAATCACTATCTATTATGATGTTATACATGTTTGTGAACCATATTATGTTTTCTGTTTGCCGGAATAAATCTATCTATCTAGCTATCTTTCCGGATTTAAGAGGTCGTCTTCATAGATTAAAAAAAACCTTTCTGTAAACTGTAAAAGGGTTGACAATCAGACATGCAGTATGATCATATCCTTTTTAATAAGTATTTTAATATATTTGATGAATAAAGTGAGAAAATGGGTATGTCCAATAATTTTATAATTTGTAAATCACATCACCATAAATTTCAAGATGTGAAATACCGTGTCGCAGGAGCGCCTTAAGATTACATTGTACTTGCCAATAAGTGAGAGATTACGATAATAAAATTAAAATTTTCGAGAGTGTTTTTCTTACGTTATGATATCTCTATCCTTGATTAAGCAGCTCTTCATGCTTTTCAGCTTTTTAACCGTGTAAAAGATATTTTGATCTATACAATGTCCCGGTTAGATAAACAATGTTAATTATAAATTGCCCACTTACGTCATTTAAAACAAAACGTGTCTTTCACATAAAACAAATCGAATTTTGAAACACAATGTATCTTTATATTTATAATATATACAAAATTGTAATATGGAGACAACTATGTAAGAGGATCTTGCTCTTAGTACTGACGTTGACTGTTAATACACGTAGTAGTTTTGTTTCTCTTGGTAAATAATATATATACCCTGTCGAAAAGGGGAACAATACACATATCCAGGAAGAAAAAGGTTTTAAAAAGATAAAGTTTGTGGGTGCATTCAAACCAAGTGGCTCACCTTCAAACTCTCACTTTTGTCGCATCTAACTGTTCATATAAGGTACGCTATATATGACTAACGCTACATGTTTACGGTGTCCACCATTAAGCGGTCGGATAAGGTTTATTCAAGTTCTATTATGAATGGATTTGACTTTTACTACAATGCAAAATTAAAACTGTTTAGTCGTATACCATAGTAATGTTGGAATCGGTATGCGGCAGATAAGTTGATTGTCCAATTTTCCGGTTATTGGTAATCAAGTGTCAATCTTGGGACATTTCTAATTTGTAATATTAACAATATCTTAACTTTGTTTCAAGATGCACATTGTCAGACATTGATGCCGACGGCATGTTCTGGACAAGTTATGGTTGATCGGTATGCTTATAGCATGATAACGGCTTTAATGTAGTGTGTAGGTACACTGCAATACATGTAAACAAATAATGAACGTGGGTGTAAAACTATATTCATGAAAATAAACTATGAGTTATGTTGTCAACGTCGACAGAGCAAGACTGAACTGGTTACACGGTGAACATGATTGTTCAGGTTTACCTGGACATTGAGACTTTAAAGTTAACTTTGAATTATTCCATGGTACACGACTGACAAACATAATATGTTATTCGGTAATAAAATGTCTCTTAAATACGATTGAAATTATAGGATTACTAATGCTATGTTAATCTCTATCCCTAAAACGCACAACACCGTCAGTATCCACCCCACCCCCTTGCCAAATTCGTTACGAAAAATGAAATATTTATGAACCATTAACACTAATAGTTACGAACACACAGCCAGCAGTGTTGTCAAAAGTCGTTAAATGCGAACCAACAACTACACAGCGAATGTCTGTCTGGCAGTGATATCACTTGAAACCACTGCCTTGAAAACAAAACCAGCATGGAATTCAACATTCGTTGAGGCGAATGCATAGCTGGCAGTATGTTGTTGGCCATGTATTCGCTTTCGGAAATAGGTTTTCACGTAACAAATGTCGATGGTGTTTGGTGCGGTGTCATTTCGTGTGTGGCTCTCCCTGTTTGACTATTTTTCCATATTTACTGTTGGATGTGTATTTGTGGCAAGCCTTATAGTCACAGTAACATGTGATATTGTATTTGAATGTTCAAATCACACTGTTCGTGAATTCCCTATTACTTACATGACGCCATGGCGCGTCGCCGTGCACGGCGTGTATGGGAGGTTGACGTCATTAAGTTGTTGTTGTTTACATTTCATTTTTTCTAATTATAAGAGATATGTCGAACATGGACACAACGCTTACTGTTATTATTATCCCAGCACTTTACCATATGTTGATGCCGTGACAACACCGTCTTGTCAGTATTAGAAGCGAAGGTGAAACCACTAGAGGGTTTAAATGAGAAGATACTGACACAGACGGGGCCCGACGGCGTGGAGAAGGAGATGATGGTAACTAGAGAATTCGACCTGTACTTGAAGATTCGAATGAGGGAATTAATGGAGTTCTGAGATCGTGATGAACCGTGTTCTGAGAGTGACGTACCGCTACGTACCTGTTCACAATCAGCTCCAGTGGTAGTGTCCACTGGTGAGGTAACTCGAGAAACCACCCAGATCGTAAGTGACCTTTCTTTCTTTCAACTCAATAGCCTCATCCTAATTTCATAAACTGCCTAAACTTACTTTACCAAGATTTGATGACGATATATGTACATGGCAAACGTTCTGGGACAGCTTTGAGTCTACGGTGCATTACAATGTTCCTTTAACAGACGTGCAGAATATTAGTTACTTAAAATCGCAGCTTGATTGCGAGGCATGGCTAACAATTGAACGTTTTGCATTAACCAGTGCTAATTACTTACACGCATTTATTGAGAGAGCGCAACTATGCAAGCCAGTGAACACAGTGCAAAGTTTGAGACGATTCCATGACGAAATGGAGTCGTATATTTTGGAAGCAGATACATCAGATGCACTGCCGGAAGTCGACACTTACAACGGTACAGCTTCGTTTTATACCAGTGCGAAGCAAACTAAACACCAAAGACAACTAAAGACAACTAAAGACCAACCGCCGTGCTCCACTTAAATGTGCATTTTGTCATTCAGATCATGTCGCTTTAGAGTGTCAAAAGTTTGCAGATGCAAACGCAAGGATCGAAGTAATTACGCGCCTGAAATTATGCTTCAACTGTCTTTGTAAACACCAAGTCGCTGACCGCAAGTCGCGTAATCGATGTAAGAAATGCAGAAGAAAACATCATTTCGCTATTAGCAAAACAAGTTAAGATGAAGGACATGAATTTAGCTTACGCAATCAACAGACATACTCGAACCTGAACTCTCAACCAGCCGTTTTTCATTCAACATCGACAAAGGACTCTACTAGCGCAGTACTGTTGGAAACCACGAGCGCTACAGTATCATCAGACTACACTTACACGACAGCAGCTGTACTGTTTGATGAAAGGGCACAGCAATCCTTTATCACGAGGAAACGTGCAGACGATTTGTGCTTGATAACCGAACGAACTGAAACGCTTAAGCTGTCTTCTTTTGTGAGCGAGAGCAAAAATGTTCATCACCTTTAGTTGACTACAGTTCACATTCTGACACAGTCCAACGAGAAAATACAAATTAAAGTACTGATAGTGCCAAACATAGCAACACCGATGAGTAATCACGTGACATCAGCAGTAGACCAGAACCCGTATCTACAGAAGATAAAGCTTGCCCATCCTGTCAGTGTTGACTACCAGTTCAACATATCTATTCTCATTGCAGCTGACTACTATTAGGATATGGTGTAAGATAAAGTAGTATGCGGTGAGGGCCCAACAGCTGAGAGTTCGAAAGTGGGATACCTTCTGTCTGGACCATTACACAGAGGCACACATGCAGACTCCATGGACCACATTCTGAATGTACAGATGTCGCCGACGTCCATAGACCAATCACAATGGCCGGTGTGGGAGAATATTCAAAACCTTAGTACCAAAAAAGGATGCGTGCGAAGACATTCCAGAATCAGGTGACACTCGGGAGACGACAACAGTGTTACTTAGCAAAGGCATAGTGACGCAGCACAGAACAGAAGAGAGTCCACTTCCTGTATATAGCTTTTCAACATACAGAAAACTGGTGCGTGTTACAGCATTTGTCTTGAGGTTTGTTCACAACGCCATACAACCCGGAAATGACAGAACGATAGTTTACTTGCATATTCAAAAATATTATGATGCAGAGAAATGCTTGATCAGATGTTGCCAGCATGAGGCATTTTCAAATGGGATTGTATGTATAGAGAGACAAACCAGTACAAACACACTTGTGCGACAGCTCAGACCATTCCTAGATGAAGACAACATGGTTCGATGTGCCGGGATGCTGCAGAACGCGCTTATTACAGACCCCACAAAGTATCAATTTCTGCTACCGAAGAATCATACACTTACCAAGCTAATTGTTGAAGACGCCCATGTATGTCAACTTCATTCAGAAATTAATAGTACAATGACGTTCATCAGGCAAACGTTTTGGATACTGGAAATTTAAAGTATCAACAGCATAATCCGGAAATGCATTATTTGCCGTAAAGTATTGGGAAAACCATACAGCACACCTGATTCACAACCCTTGCCGAAATTCAGAGTACAAAATTTAACACCATTAAACGTCACCGGGGTAGATTTTGCTGGACCACTACATGTAAAGTCAGGTACCGGATTGAGTAGGGCGGTGCACCTTGGAATAGTTAATGACCTGCCAACGGATTCCTTCTTACAGGCGTTCCGTCGATTCACCAGCCGAAAGTCGCTGCCGACACTGATGATCTCGTATAACGCTAAAATATTTACGTCAGCAGCGTCAATTCTTAAGCATTTAAGTGAGACCAGCGAAGTGAGAGGCATATTGAACAACAAACGTATTGATTGGCAGTTCATTCCGTCTAGAGCTCCATGGTACGGTAGATTCTGGGAACGCACGGTCGGCGTAAGTGAAAACGTCCCTAAAGAAGACGCTTGGGCGAGCTATGGTATCCATGGATAAGCTTCAGACCGTAGCAACCGAGATCGATGCTATAATCAACGACCGTCCGCTTAACTGTATATCTTCGAGCATAGATGACCTCGAGCCCTTGACGCCGGCGCATCTTCTGTATGGACGGCGGATCACGTTATTTCCATTCGATGACGCTACTATTGATACATCCATTGGCACCACAAACCAATAGCAAGCCCCGATAAACCAGTTACATCAACTAATTAATCAGTTTTGGACAAGGTGGCGACGGGAATACTTAACAGCGTTACCAGAACGACACCAGAAATCAGGCGCTAAGTCAGATTCCATTCATGTGGGAGACGTCGTTCAAGTACGAAACTGAGTCATGCAAGAAACGCCACATACAGAACAAACAGTCGCCCGAACAGCAACACAAGGAAACAGCAAATGTACATAACTATAAAAACATCAAGAGACATACAAAGACAAAACAAACATACAATAGGGGGAAGATGGAAGTACCGCCTTGGAACGGTCAGTGACAAAAGTCACTGGTTAACCCGGTTTATGAGCGCCCAACCTCACACTTATTCCATCCCCACCCTAAAAGACAAACAATGTAAATAAACGTATCCCCTCTCCGACTAATCTACAACAACCGTGACGGCAAATAAAGTGGTAAAGTGCATGTATAACGAAAACATTTAAGTGAACAAACTGTATCCACCTGTCGCTAGTGTACTCAATGATTGAGCTGCAAACAGAGTAACTGCAGAAAAGTAATAAAGGGTATGTTGTGTTGCTGTTCGGGCGACTGTTTGTTCTGTATGTGGTGTTTCCTGCATGACTCATTTTTGTATTTTGTTTGTCAGTAGATTTACTAATATACTTTGGGTCTAAAAATAGTCTATGATGAATTGAGTTAACCCTTTACCTGATAGAAGCGGCTTTTAGCGTGTTCGATTTATTCCTCCGCTGAAGAAAATAGTTCAAATTCATACAGTCATGAACATATTGCATAATAAATATTTTCTATATCCTAGTAGGTGGTAGCTTAAAGCAGGCTGAAAGTAAAGCAGAATGCGCCTTAAGGCGCATTCTGCTTTACTTTCAACCTGCTTTAAGTGGTCATATGTCTTCAAAACTAGAAACAGGCTATTGGGTAAAGGGTTAAACAACAAAACCAGCCATTTGTATTTGGATTAACATATACGGGTCAACGACATTAGAAGTGCGTGCTAGATCCTTAAAGCTTATATTTCGTGTGTTTACATTACCTTTTTCTCTCATAGCCCTCCTGTCCAGATGGCAGATTAACAAGTTGACACATTAACACAGATGTTGGATAGACTGATAAACTATTGGTTTGTTTTAAATCAGATTTAGTGCAAGCATCCAATCTAGATTCAATGTATTTTCCATGAGTTTGAATAATGCATTTGTCCATGTAAAACCAGAATTAGACAGTTACAATCGGCCTTTCAAATTGATGACAACTGCCTGTTAGAAATATTGTCAATTTAATTCCTGCTGAATATCGAAAACAACCCGGGGTTATTAATCTGGCGTAATCCACTTTCAACGTACTTGTTATGTTAATGATTGGTCACAGATACAGCCATCCATGTCGACCATGATGATTGTAGTAGATAAACGAAGTCCGTCATCTGGGTCCATGCTTATAAAGCGTTTTAGTTGAGTCTGAGTTCGTTCTCAAGCTTTTGATTGGTCAGATTTGAGTTCTCAAGCCTTTGATTGGTCAGATTTCAGCCAAAGGCTCAAATCTGACCAATCAAAAACTTGAGAACGAACTCAGACTCAACTAAAAGTTTCATAAGCATGATCCCTGAAAAGGACTGAGATGAAGCGTACGTGGTATTACTCATACTGAATCATGGCGATTTTATCTTTAAATATTCGACACTGTAGATACCCATACAATCGCCAAACATATACAGTATATATATCGAATTGTGATTATATTATAAAATGTGTGGCCCATTAATGTGTGTTAATATTATATATGTTCTTACATGAAATGCGCCACGCTGTGGCATTCAATATGTAGGTCAGACAGGACGTTCTTTAAAAACTAGGTTTCGTGAACACAGTTACCATTGCCGGATCAAAAAAGTACGCAATTTTCTTTACCAGCATTTTCGTCATACAGGACATTCTTTCAAATATGTTTCGGTTCAACCAGTAGAACAAATTTATTATGATTCTAAAACTACTGGTAGTTTAAAATCTAAAGCCCGTTTTATCACAGAGCTAGACTGGATAAAGAAATTACAAACACCTTTTCCTTTAGGCCTTAATCATAACATTTTCCAAAGCGGCAACATTTCTAAAGATCCAAGTATCGATATTTTCTCTATATTTTCTATTCGAAAACGTAAAAGTAGATCACATGGCAGACGTAGAAATGGTAATATTAAGCGTAAATTACGTCGTAATATGTCTATTCATGATTTACATACTATTCTAAAACAAACTGGTAAACATTCTATGTTATCTTGTTTATCGTCGTTACCCTTTTCCTGTCTTAAGTCAATAGACGAAGAGGCTGATAAAATCTATATGCGTACAGATCCGTTAATTAATACTGCCTCACTTATACAAAGTTACACACTGCATGTTCTTCGTCCACGTATTGATAAAGAATCTGAACATAAAAGACATTTTCTGAAACTTCAGTTCCTAAATAAAGGTATCGATTTTATTGATATTCAAAGTATATTTCGTGATAAGAATGTAATCGATGCTATTCCCAAATATTTCATCAACTCTGAATCACCTATCATCTGTTATAAATATAATAAACCTATTAGAAATGTTATTTTTAACTACAATAAAATTGTCTCTGACTTAAATATTGATGTTAATACCCCTATTTCTTGAGATTGTAGCATTTCTAGCTTTTGCTATAAACCAGTTGGTCATGTCATTACTGGTAATTTTGATATCATTAGGGATAAACGTCTCAGGACCCTCCTAACTAAAGGACCTAAATATAGATTACCTTCCCTTATTGATTTTGACGCTTGTCATATTGCGGAACCTATTCAAGAATTCTGCATCAAATGGTGTCGACGAGAACTTGCTGATGTTAATGCCCTTTCGGATTGGAAGAAATGTATTTTCGATATTATTGATACGCGAATAACTTTTTACAAATCTAATTACCATCTTTTACCACCTCGACCTAGAGTTACATTTCGCTACTTGAAGAAAAACATTTCTAATTTTCATTCAGATTATGTTCTTGTTCCTGCTGACAAGGCATCAAACAATGTAATCATTATTTGAAGATTGTATTATGTTGCTGTTTTAAAGAAGGAGCTAACTGATTCAAAAACTTATATAACAGTTCATACACCTGAAATAGATATAGTCTCGGAAAATGTAAAAATGTGCAATAATTTTAAGTCTGGTCCTAACATAAAACAACATAAACTTTCTACTTTGTACTGGATTCCGAAACTACATAACAATCCTTATAAGTCGCGTTTTATTGCCAAGTCTAGCTGTTGTACCACTACTAAATTATCTATACTTTTGACGTCCTGTTTACTACGATCAAAGAACATGTTACTGTGATAAAATATATGAAAATTCTGGTATTAATGTTTTTTGGTCCATAAAAATTTCAAATGATGTTTTAACAAAACTTGAAAATGAACAGTATAACATTTCTTTACTGAGCTCTTATGATTTCTCTACACTCTATACTACTCTACCTCACCATCTTATAAAGGATAAACTTATTAAATTAATAGAAAAAACCTTTGCCAGAGAAAACAAAATGTTCATTGCTTGTAATGTTCAACGTTCATTCTTTTGGAATTCAGAAGTTGAACATTACACAATGTGGACTTGCCTTGATGTTTGTAGATCTCTTACCTTTCTTTTAGATAATATATTTGTGCGTTATGGGGATACCATACATCGTCAAGTTGTTGGTATACCCATGGGTACAAATTGTGCCCCTCTTGTTGCAGATTTGTTTTTGTATTGCTACGAGAGGGATTTTATGCTTAGCTTAAAACCTTATACACAGACCGATATTGTTAATGCTTTTAATAAAACTTCAAGGTATTTAGACGATATTTTGAATTTAGATAATCCTTATTTTGATACTATGGTTTCTTCAATCTACCCAAAAGAACTGTCTTTAAACAAAGCTAATCAATCTGACATTAATGCTTCATTTTTAGATTTGAATCTTTCAATTACAAATGATAAAGTTTCGTCCAAAGTATACGATAAAAGAGAAGATTTTAATTTTAAAATTGTTAATTATCCTTTTCTAGATGGGGATGTGCCACGTTCTACATCTTATGGGGTTTATATTTCTCAACTTATTAGGTTTGCCGGGGCCTGTTCTTTGCTTGAAGATTTTAACAGACGTAATTTAGTTATAACTGATAAACTTCTTAAGCAAGGTTACAGATATCACAAACTTCGGAAAACCTTTTCTAAATTTTATTATCGAAATTTACCTCTCATTAGTAAATATAATTGCAATCTACGGACGTTACTGCGACAAGGCATTTCTCAACCAGAATTTTATGGGGATGTTATCTACAAACTTAGGAAAATTCGGGGTCATATCCATTTTCATGATTTGTTTATAAAACGCATTAAAACATTTAAAAAGAAAGGTTATGATCCTATTATATTGCAACACACTGCATGTTTGGTTATCGACCCTTTTACAGTCGGTAGCTACGCTTCCCTCTTTGCTTGCGCGATGACAGGCCGAGGGTAGTACTCTATGATGGTATACTCTTAAACTTGGATACAGGAGGAGCTTACCAGACTCATGTATTACTTTTTCCCTGTCGTGCCCTTAACGGCTTACCTGCAGGTGCTCTGACTTCAGCAAAGTCATTGAGTACATATTTGACGGTTTGTCACAGTTATTATGCTATGTTTTACATGTTGTCCTGTGTTCACCGTCGTCTATGTTGTGGGTAAGTCCAGCGGGGATACCTTTATTTACAATATTTGTAAAGCTAGGGTGACTTTGAGAGAAGTGTGAGGTTAGGACGTCCGTAAACCGGTTTAAACCCCCAGTGGTGTTTTTGCTGCTGAACGTGCCAAGGCGGTACTCTCTTTGTCACCCTTCCTTTTGTTTGCCTTGCGTCTTTGTGCTTGTGGTTTGTTCATGTTGTGGAACGTTTGTCCCTGTTTCTTGTGTGTCTTTTAGTGTTTTCTGTGTTCATTTCGTGTGTGTGTGTGCGTTTGAGTGTGTGGTTGTGTGTGTGTGTGTCATGCTGTCTATCGGTGTTTTGGTGGTGGTTGCGTCTTGCATGTGGCTTTGCCTGCTTGACTTTACTACTTTTCCATTTACTTGCATTTTGCACTTGATGGTTTTGCAACTGACCGTTCTAATGCGGAACTCTCTTTGCCACTGTTACTTTTGTGATTGTCTTGTATCTTTGTACGTATGCGTTTATTATTGTCTTGTGTATGTGTACTTAGGCGTTTATTATTGTTATGTGTCTGTGTACGTATGCGTTTATTATTGTCTTGCGTCTGTGTACGTACAGTACAAGCCACGCGGATTTTTTGTTTTCCGTTTTACCAGCGCGGACAAAATTATTTGAGAGCGGGTTTCCAGCACGGACAATTTTTATGGATCACCGCGGACAAATTCTGTGTCCACCGCGGACCGAAATTTACCCTACGGGATATTACCGCCGCCGAGCCATCGCTGTCCGTGCTGATATCAGCGTGGATTGCGGGGCATCACCGCGGACACTACCTTTATGACTGGCAGTCGTTTAATCGATTTAGGTATAAATTATTTAGATAAGATATATACAAAAGCTTACATGTATATATAAATACACATGTGCATTTTTTTTTCAACTGAAGAAACGCATATTGAATATACTGTCAGATCTAGAATTCAAAATGAAATTAGATAGCATACGTATATAGATAGCCTTCACCCAAAACCCGAGACTGAAACGGTTTCTTTCTGCTAAAACTACAATTTATAGTCAGATTTTAACGATTACCAGACTGTAAATGCTCGAGAAAAAAGAAATAGATACAAAATATCAGCAGCAATTGTTTTCACAATCTGATTTTCAGAAAATGCGTAGCGCAGAGATTATAGATATCAGGAGCACTCGGTCATATTTGTTTCGACCCCACGCGCGTATTAACCCTTTCCCTGTTCTATATGTGTTCCAAATTTAAATACAAATGTACTCGTACCTACTGAATATTCATGGACAAAAAAGTTATAATGAATTATGGAAGGTGGAGCATTGTAGACATTTTAGGAAAGCAAATAAACAGATCTATAAAATTCTATTAGCAAAGTGAGTAGACCCTGATCAGACGGTTCCTCTAGGAGCGGTCTGATCTAGGTCTATTCTCTTGACAAATGCGTGAAAACAGGTTTATATGAGGGAAAGGGTAAAGGGGTGGAGAGTTGTATCCAACCATTATTTGTTGAAATACTTTTTTTTGAAACCTTAACACTTTACTCCATAGTTTGTGTTCAGTATTGAAGACAGATGTTTGATTAAAACAGGCTGAATGGGACCATTTTGCGTTTTTCTCAGCCTGCTTTAAGCTACCGTCTACTGTGATATAGAAATATTTCTTATGGCGCATATTCATGAATGTATCAAGTGGAACTATTTTTGAGTGGAGGAATGGATTAACGCACTATAATGAGTACCTATGGAGTAAAGGGTTGAACTGGGTATCATTCGACGAAGAGATGCAAACAGTTGATTAAATAATTATAAAGTTCGAAACGCATCTACACTAATACACTAATACACCGCATCTACACTAATAATCTATACTGTTACAACTATTCTTGTTTGACCGACCATGTAGTGCAGCTACAAGATTTAAGTTGATATCAGAATTAAGATGAAAACTATTGTAGCTTATTGTATTATAATTTATTTTGAAACGGCGCAAAGCAGTCGCCTGCATAAATCATTACTCTGTATAAAAGAGCCACCTGAAATAACAATTAGCCAAATATTGGTATGTCGTTGTCTTTCAGATGAGTTCAAAGCTGCGATCGTAATGTTATTCATTTAAGTCATATTAACCCTTTTCATGCTAGTAGCATATATTGACGCAATTTAAAAACAGTGCAGACCCAGATCAGACAGCTCTTAGAGGCTGTATTGGTGCATTGGTTTCTATAGGATCTGTCAAGCATAAATTGCCATTCGTCCTGGGGAAATTATTACTCCATTACCAATATAAAAGTTGAAATGATAGATAGTCATACGTAATCCATTCATATCTGCGGGAAGAGAGAGAGAGAGAGGGGGGGGAGAGACACACACACACACAGACAGAGACAGAAAGAGAGACACACAGAGAGACAGATAGATAGGGACAGCCACAGACAGACAGACAGAGAGGGAGAGTAAGAGGTGGAAGAGACGGACAGAGAGAGAGGGGAGAGAGAGAGAGAGAGACGGGGAGAGATAGAGAGAGACGGAGAGAGAGGGAGAGACGGAGAGAGAGACATTTTGACATCCCTTCTGGCCTTGTGATTGCGTATCATTGTAAATGTTTATTTAGGGGAGAGGACTTCTTAGAAACAACAACAATTGTACACAGAGAGAGGGACAGGGACGGTGAGGAAATATATTATGGGCTTATTAATTATGTATCAGACAATAACAAAGTCTTAAACATGATAAATATTTCATTTTAATACAGTGCCCCTGTATTCATTCACAGGTGCTCGTAGCATGCTATGTCTCCACGACAACAACAGACAAATTCAATATAACTGGTCTATAAGGCCTTGTCCGATCTAATAGCATGGATGGATATCTTGTATTAACAGTTTCTTAAAATAATACTTACATGTAAAATAACATTGACTGGTTTTAAACCTAACGTCAAACCCTCACCGACATCAATTTCAAGCTTATAGAGATTGTTTTATTTAACATTTCCCTGTTCTATGTTTATTCAAAATTTCAATACTTACTGAATATTCATGGACAAAAATAGTTATAAATGAAATATGGAAGGGGGGACATTGCAGCTATTTAACAAAGCAAAGAAATATATCTATCAAATTATATTAGCAAACAGAGTAGACCCTGATCAGACGGCTCCTCTAAGAGGTCAGAGAAGACCCTTCTCTGTTTGCAATTGCGTGAAAACACGTTCATATTGGGGAAAGGGTTAAAGTACAATATGAAGAAATTTTGAATACATAATACCCATTCATTCTATATTTAATATTGTGGGAAATATAGATGGCCGCTCATCAATTATGAAGAGCAATATCAATTATTGGTGATTGACACGCCTATAGGTGACAGGTGATTGGATTATGTCTGTTCAATGGGTGGGTCTTAAAGATACTGAACCAATGAGCTGTGACATCTTGATAGTAGCAAAAGAGCGGTAATACCCGATAGTCTTTCTTTAAAGTTGTCGGAACTTTATTGATGACCAAATAATTAACACAATGATGACCATAAATCAATGACCCCCTGCGCTGAAACACCAAGGTAGTTTCCGTACATTGTAGAGCACGCAAAGCGATCATTGTTTTAATGTGTGACCAAAACATTTGACCCTCATTATACTGAATTATCGTCCGCTTAAAAAATGTAGTCTGCAAAATAAATGAAATAAGCATTGCTTTAGTTCGTTGAAAACAAACAGAAAAATGGGAGTCAGGCATATTTGACCCTAGTAACACTCTTGGGAACTCATCATCAGTTCAGTATACAAACTGTTTGTAAATATTAAGGAAGCCACGCTCGGCGGGCTAAGGGTTGATCTGCATATTTTTTTTATCTTTTTAAACTTTCAGGGTCCTATAGAGAATGTCCAAGTTACCTACATTTATTATGCTGAAAGAATTTGCTTTTAAAAATGTTTTTTTTTTGTTTTCTTACCGGGTTTCCTTCTGTCTTCTTTTAAAATAAAAATCGACTAAATTTTGTTTCCGCGTAAAAACATCGATTTAGTGTTAGTGTATCATTTTCAAAGGCAAGTGACTGCTTAATGCGGTGTGCGGAAAAATGCAACCGGAAAAAATGCCACTGGAAAAAATGCCACCCTGATTTGGAAAAATGCCATTGGAATATATGCCACTGGAAAAAATGCCACCCTTTTTTCAAAATTATATTTTATCCTTTTTTAAGGACCCAAATAGGGGGCAAGTGTCCGGGGGCAAGTGTCCCCGGGGGGCGGGCAAATGTCCGTAAACCAAAATACCGATATCATGAATATTTATTAAATTTATTTTTAAAATAGCTTATGTACTGAGGCTGATTTGGTATTGGAACAAAACTATAGAGTTAGATTCAACATAAATTCATAAGCAAACAGAGAATACCCTGCTCAGACGGTTTCTATAAGAGCCATCGTATCCGTGTCTACTCTGTTTGCAAGCACGTGAAAAGCGTCGATGCTCTCAGAATTTTTACTTCTGTTGCCGGGTCATGTCAGACGTGCGGATCTCTAGCTGAAGCGTAACCTAAAGTTTGGTTGTCGGTGGGTTTCAACCATTTCCCTGTTTAACCCTTTCCCTCATATAAACGTGTTTTCACGCATTTGCAAACAGAGTAGACCCAGATCAGACGGCTCCTAGAGGAGCCGTCTGATCAGGGTCTGCTCTATTTGCTTATGAAATTTGATAGATTTATTTCTATACTTGCTAAAATGGCTACAATGTTCCACCTTTCATATTTCTTTATAACTATTTTGTCAATGAATATTCAGTAGGTATTGAAATTTGTACTAAACTTAGAACAGGGAAAGGGTTAATATTTATGTCGGAAAAGATGACATCATGCTATTTATAAGTTGATTTTTATAATGGTGTAGGTACGCGGTCCATGACTTTTCTTGGTACTTGTAGAAAATGTAGAGTCAGATCTTATATAATTTCACAAGTAAACAGAGCTGGTCCCGATCATACGACTCCAATAGGCGCCTTCAGATCTTGGTCTACTCTGTTTGCAAAGGCATGGACATTGTTTATATATGGTAAAGGGATAAGCAAACAGAGCAGACTCCTGGTCAAACAGCTTTTATTTAAGAAATCTGATCTGAGTCTTATCATTTAAGAGTTTTAAATTAATAAACATAGTTTTGTGAATTGTATAACTATGAAAACATTCTTGTAATTCTGTTACTTTTGCTGATTAACCCTTTCCCTGTTCAGTATTCATGTAAGAAATAATGATATCATGAATATTTATAAGCTAATGTTTTGAATGGCATTTGTAGACAAGATTGTTTTGATGTTGGAAGAAATTGTAGAGTCGGGCCTATTACAATTCCATAAGTAAACTGAGCAGGCCCAGATCATGCGTATGATCTGGGACTACGCTGTTTGCAAATGCTTGAAAACACGTTTATATTAGAGAAGGTTTGTATTTTAAGGTGGAATGGCCCGTCATTGTTTAACTGTAGATTCCATTCATTATATAAGACCTAACTTAGCTATTTGATTTTGAATAATACACAGTGAAGACCCTGGTCAGATGGTTGCTTTTTGATCCACCTTGTCTGGTTCTACAGTGTTCAAATGTCAGTAGTTTTATTTCCCGCATTTAACAATACAAACTGTTTGTTTTAAATACTGAAAATGAATTGTGTTAGGCAGTTGGAGACTATATTATTATATTACTTACTCAGCCTAAATACATGTATGCTGTAATTTACTAGCTAGACATAAGAAAATAGTAACGATCAAAGGTGCCAGATGGTCAGTAAAATCCCCTAATTTCTCAGCAGGGGGCAAGGGTCAGTGTCACACAACTGCCATCTATCACACACTGTCAACAAAGTTATGAATTATTACGTAACAGGAATGCGTGTAATGAAACCGAACTACCTAACAATGTGCCAGTTGTCTAAAGTTATGATTTGTTAAACAGTTTCCCGAAAAATAGAAGATAACTATGCTTTGACTAATTAGATCTATGGCTAAGCATAATTAAACCCTACCGATTAAAACCAGTTAGATTATTGCGAATTCTAGTTCTAAAGACAGTTTAGATTGATATGATCTAGATCTATACTATACTTTTACTAGATCTGATATGATACTTTACAGTAGCCAGAAAGAAGACATTTTACAACACATAAATGAACGCCGTGAGACTGTACATGTATATCTTAATATCTAGATCTTATTAAAACAAAACGAGATTTAAAATTCTAAATACTGTTGATCTAAATTATTCAACGCGTGTATCACAATAGCCCCTCACTACAAAAGCCCCTCTTGCAAAAGCCCCTCACCAAAATGGTCAAGGTTTACAAAAGCCCCTCACAAAAAAACAATACTAACATTAATTGAACTTTAAGTGCTTTGTTAAGTGTACTTTTAAAAGGAGTGTTCTAATTACCTTACTTAACGAATCTTTATAAGCTTGTCATTGAGCAAACAGGGTAGATCCAGATCAGATTGCTCAGTATTTTGATTTGGTCTACTCTGTTTGAAATTTAAGAAAGTTAAGGAATTAGAAAATGGAAAATGTTTGTGTTTAAGTTAATTGGGGTAATATTAAAATAATTTATAAATAATATGGCTAATATTACATCATCCATAGCTATTGGATCTATATTAACTGTCACAAAGCAAACATGGTTGAACTAGATCATATAGCTTTAGATTTGATTTGGGTCTACCCTGTTTGAAATAAATATAAGGAATCTCCTCCTTGTGATCTACAATGTTTACTTTTATAAGTACAGAGTGTGCTAATTACCTTACTTAATGAATCTTTATAAACTGGTCATTCAACAAACAGGGTAGATCCAGATAGCTGTAATTTTGATTTTGGTCCACTTTGTCCAAATATTTGGAGTATAATGATTAATTAACAAAAATAGTGGGGGGGCATTTGTAAGCCTTGGCCATTTTAGTGAGAGGCTTTTGATCGAGGGGCTTCTGTAGTGAGGGGCTTTTAGATGAGGAGCTTTTGTAGTAAAGGGCTTTTGAGTGTACCCCTATCTGACATATGAGGCATGTCCAACACATAAATAAGAATGTCTTCCATTTCAAAGAAAGGCCAGATCATGGGATCTTTTTTTCCAAAGTTCAGCTGGTAATGTATAGGGCGTTCCTGAAGGCCGATTCATTCCAGCTTCTTGTTGTACATTGTATCTACCCTCCGGTATACGGACATTTTCTCTCTAAGACATTTGTTCTCCTATTTGGGCATGGGAGAATAGGGCTGACATTTGTCCCCTTCAAATTTTATTTTATTTTACTTGCTCTACTTGCTCGCAAAGGATAAAAAAGAAAATACCTACATTGTTCTAAAAACGGACGGTTGATTACACAGGAAATCGGTAATGCAGAAAGAGTAAGGAGCTTTCTAAATTACTTCAATTCTGCAATTAGCTGTCATCTGTTTTAAACGATCGTCAAATCAACATTTTTAAGAATGGTTGTTTACAATCGCCGCCCCTTAACCGATAATCTTTCTAAACCGATATTGGAGCTACATGTATCCTGTGTTTAGTTACCCCCTTTTTTAAATGACAGCCAATTCAACTGTTTTGAATTGTTATTTTACTTCGCTATACCGGTTTGAGAACCTCTCTAATCAGGTCATTTTCTCGATATGGTCACAGGGTTCGTTTTATAAGGTTTTGCAGTAATTTTGTTATTATCAGGGGCAGTTACATTTTTAACGCATCGAATATTAGACCACCGGCTTACTTTAAAACTAGAAATTGGCATTTAAATTAAGAAATATGCTTTTAAAAAGAAAGAAAGTTGGCGTACATGTATGAGAGATATATTTTGCTGTACGTATTTATTAATAAATGATAACTACAGTATAACCTCTGCAAAGCAACACTCTGGGGGATATAAACTTCTGTATTGTCGTTGTAGAGAGGTTGTTGCTCATCGGAGTTTCATGGCAAATCTCTCTCAAGAGACAACCCAGTAAGGAATACCTGGGATCTTTTGAATACAAGTGGCCGCTTAATGCACGACAAAAGTACTTTTATCCTGCATTAATCTGCCACCTGTCTTAAAACAGACATTTTATTTGTACATGTATCGATGTAGAGAGGTTCCACTGTAAGTTTTGGGGATTCATTTAAAGTGTTGTTGAAAGGAGGTGTTTGCTGTAATCTGTACGGTGTGCTATAAACCCCTTCACTGTCATTATGACGTAATAATCCACTAAAATAGTCACTGTCAAATCATTGTCTGCTTACATGTTTCATCTACTTTTCTTTATAAAAAAATTATGATAGTTTTTACGTAACCCTTTCCTCCATAAATACTCCTTTCTACGCCTCTGTAAAAGTCACCTGTTGAAACCAATGTGATAAAAAGAGCATTTGCTCCTACACGTATAGGAGTATATGCTCTATTTAACACAATGGTTTCAAATTACAAAATTCTAAAAACAATAATTTTATCTACTTAATGCTCCTTTTCGGTAGATTTATTCAAAGGGGTTGGATCCAAATTGAGCCTACATGTATGGAGGAATGGGTCTTAAGAAACTTTAATATAAGTGTCAAATGGTTTGGATCCTTATCAGACGCGGCGTCTGATCAGGATCCAAACTGTTTGCAAACATTAGAGTTTTCAAGTTTGACATGGAAGGGTTTAATAGTAAATACAACTTACAATGGGGAAATTGTGATCTATTTCTAAATAAGGAATAGGTCATGGAATTTAAGCAGGCGACACGTTGGTTTAGACATATCCGTTTCACGAAAGAATGTGGGTGTACGAGGTCCGTGGTTTGATAAACCATGTACATACTGTATACGCTTCTTTAATAACATTGATTAATTTAATTCGTATGCCCCTTCACTCCCAGAATTCGGTTGCCATGACATTAACAACACTTTAGATCTAGACCAGACGTCCAATATCTCATTATCAAACCAGAACCAAAAACTGGTTTACATCTATATCTACGTTTTTAGAAAAAAAAATGGATTATCTTTTTTAATCCATAGGATGCAGGTACATCATGGCAGTGAATCGATTGAGCAGAATCTAAACATGCAGTACATGTACATCAAGCAGAAAGACAAAACATCTACACAGGTACATTTGTACACAGTAAAATATTAAGCACAAGGGTAATAAAACAACCATACAAGTATTATTCGAATGGCTATTGAAACTGGTTAAAACGTACATTTAAGCTGCCGAACCAAGACTAAATAATGGAGAAAACTTCTAACTTTACAACTCGACTGGCTGAATTGATATTAGATGTATTAGTAAATAAAATCCCTCAATTCTTTCGTCTGCCAGAACAATATTTATATACATGTAGATCTATACAGAAATCATAAGAAGACCAGTCAGAACTATTCTCATAACAGAATCAATAGGTTTTGTTGGTCGTTTCCAGTAGATTTCTGATAATTAAAATTTACACTGATGTGAAACTGAAAACAAAATCGATTGGGAATTAGAATTGGAACCTAAAACATAGAGTCGAAATGAAGATGAATTCACTAACAATGTGCACAAACGTATGCAAACCTGATACAAGTTATACAACCTAGTAACTTATTGTGTGTGTGTTTTGTGTTTAACGGGTGTTCCGTGTTTCTATATAAAACATCTTACGTATTGAACAACAAATAATTGAAATACAAAGCATACTAGAATATCGCACCCATATTATGCAGAAACGAATCAGACAATTCATGGACAGGTTATATTCCAGTACAATCAAACGCGCCAAAAATAATGGATGAATTAATTTGTGTTTGCCGAATGCAGAACAGTTTCGGTTTGGAATTAGTCTAAACGAACCATTTCTCGAGTGTTTTATTTCATACATTTCATATCAATTTTGCAAAATGTGGATGTTTATATTTGTATGTACATGTAAAGAGAAATATAAGCCGTGAAAATGGATTTAAAAGGTTGAAAAGGATATAAATATCAATCCAGGTAAGGTCCAGCGCGATCCGCAGTGGTACACAGTGGTCCACGATGATACCACCGCGACCTGCGGTGATAACGATCGCGCCCGGAGACGAGTGCCCCTGTGGAGGGACCAGCGCGGACCCATCACAACCCGCGCTCGATTGCGGAAGACCGCATATCAGCGCGGACAAAAATACCCGTGTCCGCGTTGGATAAAATTGCGATGGGCCGCGGAAAACAAAAAGTCCGCGTGGCTTGTACTGTATGCGTTTATTAATTTTTGCGATGTTCATATCTTGACGTTACTACTTTTTCATTGAATACGAAATTGCGAGAGAGATATGGCAGACGGCGAGACACATATTGTGAGCGAGAGAGACGATGATCAATCTCGACTTGTGTTAGGGCTATGTCTTCATTACAGAGGTAGCATATGATATGTTCAATTGATAAATTCAACTGTTATTCAAACTATTGGATCGTCGTAAACAATGTCATATAAATATGCTCATTGTGACAGAATATCCGATACGTATGTGAACGGTTTCAATTTAAATCGATTCCAACCGTGTTATGTTCCATAAAGTACTTTCTACTGAGGTGTTGACGTATTAAATATCAAATGTCAATATTTACAACGCGGATGGATAAAACATACACATCCATACACTTGAGATGGTCGATGTATTGCTCAGCTTAATCACGGACAAATAAAAACATTCTTCGAAAAACAGTAGCCGCCAATACAGTTCATACATTGCAAAACATTGCCATGCAAACACATAAACACTGTGTAACATTACGCTGGAAATGGTTCAGCATAGGGAGCAATACCAGGAAATATATAGCATCGAGATACGAATGAGTAAACCGTCTGTAAATCTATCCTAGTGAAAAACTGTTTTGTTCAAAACATTAATGATGACGTTAATAACGTTACTCTGCAGTTGCGATATATTTCGAAAGCAATGCATTTACGTAGTATGCAGATTCGAATATCAAGACTCGATAGACTGGTTAGACAGGAAGCCTTTAAACTGTTGTTTGCACTACAACCAGGAGTTAGTCTCTTTTACATAACACACTTTATGCTAAGCCGAATTGTTAATCACAAAATGTCGCTCTTGCGTCGTTTATAATGACTTTGTTGTCGGGAAACAGTGCATACCTTGAAAAGGGAGCTTCTAAAAGAGCCCTCTAATCTGGGTTTTACTGTTTGCCCTTTTGAAGGGACACTTGGTACCAAAGGGTTAAGTACGTTTGTTTGAAATATGTGTTTGCAAGGGTATCTACTATTCAATCGGAACTCCCAAAAACATAAAGTAAAACCCCACTAATGCGACCACCTAAAAGAGGTATAATTATGGGTGCAAGATGCAAGTGGTAGCTTAATGCAGGACAAAATCAATGAAGAAAGCTTGTCCAAAATTAAGCAACCATCTGCTTATAAAGACATCCATGTTTATTCATTAAGTGGTCGCATTAGAGGGGATCAACTGTAATATATAAATACATAGCACGTTTGAGAATATCATAATACAATACATCAGATGAAATTATGTCTATAACCTTTAGCCTCGGAACAATTCTGACAATGTTGTCATACATCAGGGTATTGGCATGTACGGGATTTCCATTTATTGTATATCATAACAAGTTTCAACCAACGCGTCAGTATCAATTTGTATAGCAATGATATTTATAGGTCAAACCATGTTTATATTTCAGCTGACAGATAATTATATTGGACGTTCGATACTACCGCCAATTATTGTTGGCATTCTTTATTACCAAATCACCATAATATGTCTCATACAATTTTCGCAAAATATTGATCAACGTCCAAATAACACATTAGCTTATTCTTTACGACTGATACTATTTCTGATGTCTAGACACTTTCGAAAATTATATTACATACGTATATTTTGTAACAGTTCATTTCCTCGCATATGCCGCATTTCCAATCAACACTTCCATATGCTGTCACATTACGAGTATTCAAAGGATACGGATGCCTTACAAGAACTATAAATGGCAAAATGTTGTTATGTAGCAAATACAAGCAACATGTAGATAATGATGAAGTGTTCAGCCAAAGTTTATTAACCCTTTCCCTGTTCTATGTTTATTCAAACTTTCAATAATGGAATATCAAAGGTGGAACATTGTAGCCATTTTAGAAAGCAAATTAACAGATTTATCAAATTCTTTTAGCAAACAGAGCAGACCCTGATCAGACGGCTCCTTTAGGAGCCGTCTGATCTGGGTCTACTCTGTTTGCAAATGCGTGAAAACACGTTTATGTGAATGAAAGGGTTAAGGAGCAGCCGGAAGGGGGATATATTTATTTACTCTGTTCTTCTGATTGGGTGTAGATTGGATACGTGTGAGGTTGAACGCGTCCCCTAACTATGGTTGAACCCCTCGGTGGTATTTTTACCACAGACCGTTCCAAAGTGGTACTCCTGTCTTCATCCTATTTTATGATTGTATCGTACATCGTTCGTATTTTGTACTTTTTAATGTGTACGCCTTATATGCATGTGTGGTTGAGAACCCTTTTATAGTTGGCGTATCCTTTATTACTTATCCACAGTAACTATGTTTGCAGCTCAGTCATTGAGTACACTAGCGATTGGTGGATCCATTTTTTTCACTTAAATATGTTTTCGTTTTATATTTTACATGTTTAATGTGTACTACACTACCGCTGAAGTACAGTCCTGGTCAAACCTACGAAGTGTCCGGTTTGCACTGGAGGTTATTCGCAAATTGCCAACGAGTGATTATGGGCTATGCGTGTCCACACGTAAAAGTGTCACTGGCACGCATTTTATAAATAACACAAAACAATACCTTTAACTTAACGTATATGACGTCACTCAAATACGGACACTGTGTGACACATTTATTATTATCAATCCTCAAAACAAAATACCATGGCTCGACATCGCATGGCGTTGCATTATTGCAAGCGACAACATGGATGCCACAAATTTGCCATGTAATATTTATATAATTACATGCATAATATTAGTATCTACCGTAACATTTCGTTATTTTGTATGTAAGTATGTAAGATAATGTACTGAGTGATACGGATCGTTTGATATTCTAATTACATCAACATATACAACGAAATACGATCAATATACTCTAAATTATTTATATTTTCCATATCGCCTCGGTCGTGTTATTTGTATCAACTCAAATATTTTGTGATATAATGCAGACATGTTACAGGCGTCCACATTGCATGTTCTGTATTCTGTTGCCAGTGTTCATTCTTTGCATGTGAGATTTGCATATACGAGATTCTACTTCCATTCTCAGTTCAAAGGATGAGTCATTCGTTTTTGTATATTCATTAAAAGATAGACGTTTCCAGTTTCCTAATGCTAGCTCGATTTGAATAAGTAATATTTATACGAATGCGTTTTGTCATTTGTATGTTGTATAGCACTAATATTTTGTTAAAACTCCATTGAAGTGTGTTGCACACCGACGATTGGTTCTTGTTGTTTAAATCAAATCGCATAATAAACTGATAGAATGCCAATAATAAAACATTATCTCTCGAGAACAATAACGTTTTTATAAACATATGTGTTTAAATGTTGCTTTGCGTGGGACATTTATGTTGTAAATGTATTTGTTACATCTATCGGAATTTGCATTGCATATGTTATAGAAGAGCTCTCTCATCAAGGTTGGCACTATTTGTCATATACTACTTTTCTTTTAAAATTCCTTAATTATTCACAGTGCGCTTGACTTGTTTGAACTTTTGAAGAGTCCACTTGAAGAGTCCACTTGAAAATTAAGCGTTGTAAGGGAACCTATCAAATACCTCCAACGAGTGTCAGTCACATGTGCAAACTAATTATCATTATTGGGAAAATCGTCACTCTCTGTCCGTCAAAACTTTATCATGTGTTTCCCAAATTGGTAGTAAATCATTGATTACGAAATGTAAAACAAAATGATTTTTGCTTCTGGTGGTGCTGTGTACGTTCGTGCTATGTCTGAATGTCGCCTGACTTCTATTCAATTTGAATTGTTTACACTAACACCTTGTATGTTCATGTTTAAAAAGAAGGTTGGATAATATGTATAAATGGATATTACAATATAAATACATTTATAACAACTATATATATTTACATAACAATTTATTTAGTAGCTGCTGTTCACTTCTAAACATAGGCACGCTTAGTTCTGAATCAATGTAACGTATTATTACGAATATTTAAACCGAGAACAAAGCATGAACTATGTAGTTTTATTTGATGTGATTTTCATTTGGCTTAACTATATTATCCAGTTACAAAGTGTTCTCATTTATGTTATACATGTTAGCTCTGAAGTACAATTAAGTTAAAAACCAAACCACAGCGTTTAATCCAGCTGCTACATACTTCATACAGACATGGAGTCATTAGATACCCTTACAGTATCACAATGCAAGGGCTGTATAAGTCTGGTAGCCTCCTCCACATTTTGTTTAGGCTAATATTCACGATACTCAGCTATGCAGCTTCCATGTATATCAAGGCATCTCAACGTTTAAACATACCGGCGCATTGATTATGCGTTTGATCTTGATGCTAGCGTATGTACAAGAGTCAGCTCGCCTATATATATTCTAGGGACAATCCTATTGTTGTTTTTTGTTAACCTACTGTTGGTGGTTAGTGGAGTAAGAAGTACATACGGTTAATGTTTGAAGAACGTCAATAACCGAGGCTAACAGTGTGTTATGCCTACCGCATAATTCTATTGTCTCTATGTCTGACGAATATCATCTTACGGTTGTTTACACTGATAAGATCAGATACGAGGTCCTATGCATTTGCATATTGAGCATCTGGCTGCCGACAATAAAAACTCTATCGGTAAGCAGTTTTTTGTGCCGCTTTTAGAACAATAACCTTTGTTAATATTATGAATACCCAAAGAGAGAGAATGCACAACAATATAGTATGTTATTGGCCATTAGCTGTATGGAGCACATCTTTAATTGGTTCAAATTGTATGGTTGTATACGTTATTGCCAGCATACAGGTCCACCTACTGAATCAAACTCGGATATAATTTGTTATGAATTCGGGATTTGCACAGTTTGAATGGATATCACATGCAATAATATATACATGCAATTATATATAGTTCGTGTAATAGTTGCACTCGTTGACAAAAGGGAAATTTGTATTTATAGTAAAGTAGCATTTAAAATTCATATAGTGTAAACGAATGTTTGATAGTTGATCAAAGGATGTTTATTTTGGTTAATCTTGTGATTAATGCAGGCAATGCAATTCTTCTTCTTTGTTGTAGTTGACATTTTGAGTTTGTGGCAGGAGGAAGACAATTTGTCAACAAACCAAACCTATGATTATAAGTAACATCTAATACTTGACATTACTTAGTGAAGTTCAGTTTGTAATATCTGTCAAATAATTGTTGTTCTAATTATATGGTACAGGTTAACAATCTTAGCTGACTATGTTTGCGGCATATTTCTACAAATGCAATTACTTGCTACCTAAAATAGCCGATTTCTATGTATGAGATTCTTGTCTGATTTAGCCTTCAAGGAGAAAACCTAATTTGCCAAATTCGTATGAAAATCCCAACGGTCCCACCGAAACCAAAAAACACACATACACAATACTAATAACCACATCCTCCCCAAGTGGTGTTTGACATTATAAATATGTAAAACAGAACATCAACTTGGCGATCGTAATAAACTAAATAAAAATAAATGTTTTATTCAGTATTACTTATACTTCCAACATTAATTTCTTTGCAATAAATTCGATTTGACACTTTAAACTGTATTCTAATAGTATTTTACTGTTATTACGAACACTAATGATTGAACACATTATACACAAGATGTATGGATACTATTGACCATTCGGTGTTTACATATAAACAACTAATGTATACAAACTCTTGTATAGTATCTTTGTCATGCGGAGAACTGCATGTTCTTGCATCCCTTATTACGTTGTTCATTTACTTTATGATTCAAAACTGCGTTGCAGTTGTTTTAATCATTTCATATTTAAGAATATCCTATATTTTTTGTAGAAACTATTGTTAAACGGTTTGCAATACAGAATCAGGATTACCCAGCAATGATTAACTTACTAACTTAATATAGAAAAAAAATGCCCGAGAACAAACATCATTTCTGGCATGTAATGCTGCAAAAAGCTTTCTTTACTGACGATGCAATGAAATATTACACCCATTGGACTTGCACAGAAGTTTGTGAATCAATAACCTTTCTTCTGTATAACATATTTGTACGTTATGGGAATGCTATATACCGTCAGGTGATTGGTATTCCAATGAGTACGAATTGTGCACCACTGGTCACCGATTTAATTTTGTACTGCTATGAGAGAAGTTTCATGTTACGTTTGAACCCGCAATCACCAGAAGATGCCACAAAAGCCTTCAATGAAACTTCTCTATATGTGGATGATATTTTAACTGAGATAACCGTTTCCTTGATGTTTTGATTCCTACCATTTACTCAAAAGAACACACATTGCATAAAGCTAACCCTTCCGACACTTAAGCAGCATTTCTTGATTTAGACCTTAAAATTGACAATGGAATGATTTCTCCTAAACTTGGGCGCCAATAAACCGATTTAACCCCCCAGTGACTTTTGTCACTGACCGTTCCAAGGCGATACTTCCTTCTTCCCCCTATTGTATGTTTGTTTTGTCTTTGTGCGTCTGTTTATGTTTTTATAGTTGTGTATATTTGCTGTTTCCTTGTGTTGCTGTTCGGGCGGCTGTTTGGTCTGTATGTGGTATTTCCTGCATGACTCATTTTTGTATTTTTATGACATATTGACGGAGATGTTCCCCATGCCCCCACTATTACGGGGTATATCTATATCTCAAATTATTCGTTTCGCTAGAGCTTGCTCTTTTGCTGACGATTTTATAGTCGAAATCTAATTTTAACTTAAAAGCTGCTTAAGCAAGGATATAGACATCATAAACTATGAAAACCGTTCGCTAATTTTTATTATTAAAATCTCTCATTTATTGGCAAGTACAAATGTAATTTCAAAGCACTCCTGAGACACGGTTTTTCACATCCTGAATTTTTTTGTGGTTGGATTTACAAACTTTGTACAATTATTGGACATACCCACACTTTATTCATCAAATATGTTAAAATATTCATTAAAAGGGGATATGATTCTATACTACTACAATATACTGCATGTCATGTTGTCAACCCTTTACAGGTGGCAATCGCACTGCCTTCTTTTTCATATACGCCGAAAAGAAAGGTTAATTATTCTATGAAGGCGACCTATTAATTCCGGAAACGGAAGGAGGACGTCGGATGTTTGTACTCGTTTTTGTCGTACCCTTTATAACCTTTCTACAGCTACTCTGTTTGCAACTCATTTATTGTGTACACTAGCGATAGGCGGATACAGTTTGTTTAATTAAATATGTTTTCGTTTTACATTCAACTTACCACTGTATTTGCCATCGTGTTTTTGTCGATTAGTCGAAGAGGGGATGCGTTTATTTACACTGTTTGTCTCTTAGGTTGAGAATGGAATAAGTGTGAGGTTGGGCGCCCCTAAACTGGTTTAAACCCCAATTGACTATTGTCACTGACCGTTCCAAGGCGGTATTTCAATATCCCCCTGTTGTTTGTTTTGTCTTTGTGTGTCTCTTTGTGTTTTGATAGTTCTGTACATTTGTTGTGTTTTCTTGTTGTGGTGGTGTTCGGGCAGCTGTTTGTGGTGTTTAATGCTTGACCCATATTAGTACTTTTTTCTTCTGACTTAATCAAATATTTTTAGAGGTGTTTACCTAATCTTAGATCACAGGCATTACTAGTGATATATTTGCCATTTTAATACGGGTATAGAATGTTCGGGATTGGTGCAGTGTAAATCAAACCAGTCGTTTCGTATACTAAATATTAAAATGCATCATAGCATAACACATAGCACGATTGGCATATACAAAATACTTCTGGATACTGTCAATTAGATTAGTTTATTTATCCATCAAATGTAGATTAATGACGGATACTAATTGACATTGGAAATCAGAAAGGCTGATATTCATAATTTCTTATATAGAACTCGTGCTATATACAAAGTATATCCTAGTCAGGCGTGTTCACTGATATTGCTGTACTGGTTGTTTTCGTTTTGATAAAATTCTGAAATAGAGTATATACCGTATGTGCGTTAGGGTGGTTCGAAAAGACACAATGGTTTTAATATTAATCAATTTAAAAGCGTATGATTTCAACCACAAGTAGATTCTGGTATTATTTCAGCACAAAAAGATATACGATTTTATAAAAACGATAAATTACTGTAAATAACTATAATAGGACATATATTTTTCCACTTTGTCTGCGTCACCGTCCACAAATTTGATACATGCAAGACAAACCTATTTGATTGATATAAGCCTGTGTTTTATAGTACATTGGATTTAATCATCGTCTTGTCTACGCTTAGATATTGTCAGTGCCATCGATGTCCGGTAATGGGCAGGGCAGGATGTTAGATGTTATTCAAATCAGACGTTTTCATTCAAGTAGCATATATTATGTAAGATTAAATATAAACCAGACTAGAACTCTCAATGAACCCCTGTTTATATAGCAATTGCAATATAGTATGATAACATCAGGAAAACATTAACAGCGTCTGTTGGTACAGGAAATGCGACATTCCAACATTTACAGAAAGCCCGGACCCAGTGATAAACAACGGTCTCATTATATCGATGTCTTGAAGCAGGAAATTATTAATACCAATATATACATTTCAGTTACTACTGACGAAAAGACCATCGTTTCAGACCATGTCAAAAAGTGTGAACAACTTGGAACCGATATTAAAATTACACAACATAAACTTCCTACAATGTATTGGTTACCAAAACTACATAAAAAACATATAAGGCGCGTTTCATTGCAAATTCTAGTTCATGTACACCTACTAAATTGTCTATACTTTTGACTTCTTGTTTAATGAAGATAAAGGAACATGTAAAATTCTACTGTGATAAGACTTATGAAAATTCTGGAATAAATCTCTTCTGGTCTATTAAGAACTCTTCAGAAGTCTTAAACAAACTTAAGAACAAACGGTATATTGCATCCACTGTTAGCACGTACGATTTTTCTACTCTGTACACAGCTCTTCCTCATATTTTAATTAAGGATAAGCTTACTAACTTAATCCAAACAGTTTTTGGCCCGGGAAAAACCATCATTCTTGGCATGTAATGCTGAAAAAGCTTTCTTTACTGACGAGCAAAGGAAATATTACACCAATTGGACTGGCTCAGAAGTTTGCGAATCACTCACCTTTCTTTTGGATAACATATTTGTACGTTATGGGAATGTTATATACCGTCAGGTAATTGGTATTCCTATGGGTACGAATTGTGCACCACTTGTCGCAGATTTGTTCTTGTACTGCTATGAGAGAGATTTCATGTTGCGTTTGAATCCTCAATCACAAGAAGATGTTATAAAAGCCTTCAATGAAACTTGTCGATATTTGGATGATATTTTTAACTTAGATTACCCTTTCTTTGATGCTCTGATTGCTACAATTTATCCTAAAGAACTCAAATTGAATAAAGCTAACCCGTCCGACAATTATGCAGCGTTTCTTGATCTAGACCTTAAAATTGATAATGGAATGATTTCTTCTAAAATATACGACAAAAGAGAGGATTTTGGTTTTAATATTGTAAATTTTCCTCATCTTGACGGGGATGTTCCCCGTGCTCCATCTTACGGGGTTTATATATCTCAACTTATTCGTTTTGCTAGAGCTTGTTCATCTATTGACGATTTTAACAGTCGAAATCTCATTTTAACTGAAAAACTGCTTAAGCAAGGATATAGATACCATAAACTAAGAAAAACTTTCTCTAAATTTTACTATCGAAATCTCTCGCTTATTGGCAAGTACCAATGTAATCTCAAGGCGCTTCTGCGACACGGTATTTCACATCCTGAATTTTATGGTGATGTGATTTACAAACTTCGTAAAATCATTGGACATACGCATTTACTTACTTTGTTCATCAAATATGTTAAAACATTCATTAAAAAGGGATATGATTCTGTAGTACTACAACATACTGCATGTTTGGTTGTGAACCCTTTTACAGTTGGCAATCACGATGACCTCTTTGCTTGTACGCCGACAAGAAAGGTTTAGTACTCTATGAAGGCGACCTCTTAAATCCAGAAATGGAAGGAGAACGTCGGATATCTGTACTATTTCGTTTTTGTCGTACCCTTTATTACTTTTCTACGGTTACTCTGTTTGCAGCTCAATCATTGAGTACACTAGCGATAGGTGGATATAGTTTGTTCACTTAAATGGTTTCGTTATACATGCACTTTACCACTGTATTTGCCGTCGCGGTTGTTGTAGATTAGTCGGAGAGGGGATACGTTTATTTATACTGTTTGTCTTTTAGGGTGGGGATGGAATAAGTGTGAGGTTGGGCGCTCATAAACCGGTTTAACCCCCCAGTGACTTTTGTCACTGACCGTTCCAAGGCGGTACTTCCATCTTCCCCCTATTGTATGTTTGTTTTGTCTTTGTGCGTCTCTTGATGTTTTTATAGTTATGTACATTTGCTGGTTACTTTTGTTGCTGTTCGGGCGACTGTTTGTTATGTGTGTGGTGTTTCCTGCATGACTCATTTTTGTACTTTTGTTGTCGTACCTTGCTCTTATATATCTGAAATTGCCCAGGAACCGTCTGCTGAGCCGTACAACACACGTCATTGGACAGTCAAACACAACTGAATGAAATGAGCCCGCATCCCTAACTGTAAAACCCTAGGATTGTTTCAATAATATACAGATGTCCCATACTGGCGATATTGTTTCTAACATGAACAAGTGTTTAGCTGAAATAAATTATAAGGTTCCGTATCTTTGACAAACTTGTCCAATAAAACAATTACTTCCTTAAAGTGATTTATTAAGTCCGGCGGGGATATCTTGATTTACACTGTTTGTAAAGCTAGGGTGACTTTGAGAGAAGTGTGAGGTTATGACGTCCGTAAACCTCAATGTATAAATGGAAAAGTAGTACAGTCAAGCAGGCAAAGCCACATCCACGTCTTTGTGCTTGTGATTTTGTTCATGTGTGGAATGTTTGTCTCTGATTCTTGTGTGTCTTTTGGTGTTTTCTGTGTTCATCTCGTGTGTGAGTGTGCGTTTGGGTGTGTAGTTGTGTGTGTGTATGTGTGTCATGCTGTCTATCGGTGTTTTGGTGGTGGTTGCGTCTTGTATGTGGTTTTGCCTGCTTGACTTTACTACTTTTCCATTAAACCCCCTGTGGTGTTTTGCTACTGACCGTGCCAAGGCGGTACTCTCTTGGTCACCCTTCCTTTTGTTTGCCGTCTTTGTGCTTGTGATTTTGTTCATGTGTGGAGTGTTTGTCTCTAGTTCTTGTGTGTCTGTTGGTGTTTTCTGTGTTCATCTTGTGTGTGAGTGTGTGTTTGGGTGTGTGGTTGTGTGTGTGTGTCATGCTATCTAATGGTGTTTTGGTGGTGGTTGCGTCTTGGATGTGGCTTTGCCTGCTTGACTGTACTACTTTTCCATTTATACATTGAGGTTTATGTATGAAAGCATGAACTAAGTCCTTCCAATGATGCATGGGGAGCTGGACACAAATATTTATTATATATGAAAAAGTAGTAAAGTCTAGCAAGCAAAGTCCCATACAAGACGCAACCACCACCAAACCATCGATAGATAGCATGTCAAACACACAAATACACACCCAGACACACGCATATGCACGAGATGAACATTAACAAATACATACGTACTATGTTGTGTGGTGAAAACATTTACAATGTCCCATAATTCTGGTAACAATGGTCGAATCAACAATCGCCTTCTTTACCAGCATCTTCATATCAAGTGTGGTCATCTGTGAACTTTTGAAACAGTTCCTCCAAATAGTGTACGAAAACGGACATGAGAACAACCTATTTTTTCACTTAAACTTATATAATGAAGAACATTTCAAAGTCCAAATTTGGTAAAATTATCGGAGAAATGTTTTATACTCGCATAATCCAGATAGCGTTGCCTACATGTAAATCTTCACCATGTGTGTATGATAGGTTCACAGGGTATTTAGGCGGTATGCATGCATGTGAAAGGATAGGCGGTGGTAAGGGCGGACGAACCAGATCAAGGCTATTTGCCTTCCACCTTGTGCAAACAACTTTATTGCGTGTAGACTCCTCTGCATTTGTTCCGTTGTTTCTCTGGAACTCAACGAAAAAAACCAAGGATTATACTATGTTATATTTATCAATATTTTACGGAAAACATTGTCTTGTGTTTGTCGGCTGTATTAGAAAATGACAGGTGAAAATGTAATCAGGCCAAGATCAGAAGCTACTCAGTGACGTGACTACAGCTCAAGGTCAACAACTCGAACAATGGACGAGAAACAAAATACTCTGACCTGACACTAATTAGGAACGACTGTATTAGTCTGTATTTGTAATCGTTGGAAATGAATGTTATAGTAAAATCACGCTAATACAACAAATGGTAGCTTAATACAGCACAAGGGTTACACAGAAAGCTCGAATAGGACTTATCTGCATTACTTTGGTCATACATTACGAGACAACATTCTTTAACACATTGTTGTGTCCTGCTTTCACCCTATGGCCGGCTTTGCTATTTAATATGCTAACTGTTTAATGTTGTTCGTCATCATATGCGTCCCGTTGTGTTCTGTCTTGTGGCTGTGCCTTTTCCTGTCTGGTGGAGTTTGGTACGGTGTCTTTTCGTATATGGCTCTCCCTGTTCGACTGTTTTTTCCATAATTATTAAAATTGGTTGTCACATTGGTGAGTCATTGCTCTATGTGTCCTTTGACACAGCTCTCATTCCATGTACACTGACAGGAAATTCTTAGTATTCTATATAGACGCCCTCTTAAATCCGGAATGATTAAAACGGAATGATGGCGTTGGATCTTTATCGTCCCATGTATTACTTTTCTACATTTATTCTGTTTGTAGCTGAATCATTGAGTACACTAGCGATAGGTTGATCCAGTTTGTTTCACTTAAATATGTTTTCTTTTTTACGACTGCATTTTCCTTGCAATGGGTGTTGTTGTAGGTTAGTCGGAGAGGAAAGAAAATATGTTTATTTACACCGATTGTCTTTTACGTTGGGAATGGAATAAGCGTGAGGTTGGATGCCCCTAATCCAGTTTAGACCCCAGTGACAATTGTCACTGACCGTTCTAGGGCGGTACTCCCACCCCCTATTGTCTGTATGTTATATCTTTCTGCGTCTGTTTTGTCCTTTGACTATGTATGACTATGACTTTGTATATTTGCTGTTCTATTTGTATGGGCGACTGTACGTTTTGGTTGTGGTGTTTCCTGCATAACTCATGCATGTACTTTGACTGAGGTTGAGTACCCACAAACCTTGTACTATTTATTAGCTACTGTCCGTTCCAAGGCTGTGCTCGTTACTGTTTCATGGTTTATGTCTTCATGTGCGTTCCGTCACGTTTTGTCTTGTAATTGTCTGTTTTGTGTATGATGTTTGGTGCCGTGCCCTTGTGTGTGTGGCTCTGCCAGTTTTACTGTTTTTCCACTTTTCAATTACTTCATTTTATACTGAGTAAATGTAAATTTTACTATATACATTTGTCTATGGTAGAACAGTAGGAGGGAATGTGGTTACGTAACTGATGACATATTTCTTCCTATAGGAGGATTACAATGCAATTAAATACTACCTTTAAAACAGGTAGTATTTAATTGCATTGTAATTGTAATTCAGAACGATCCTATGGCTCCTTGGTCATGTATAAACACAAGATGGTATCTAACAGAACTAGACAAAGGATCAAAACATTAATATAAACCTCTTTATAAATGTATGAAAAGGAACTGTGTAAAATTCTTGTTGTCGAATTTTTATGATGCCAACCACGTTCACAGTTTACAGATGTTAATTCATGCATGTTTCCCTTTTCATGTTTGTTTTTTCATGACACAAACTGATTATTATAACCTTGTATTTGTTAGGTAGAATGTAACAAGAACAATGTCCTTAAAGTAACTGTTTTAATTTGTGTAGGTAATTGGTGAAGTCTATACTCGAAATGCAATTTATTGCATTTAGAAATGTGCTACTGTTTTCTACGCACAGCACATCAAGCAAGAACATTGGACTAATATCAGGCATGACTCTAAAGAATATAATAGCGTATAATGTTAAATTAGTCTTAATGCTTCTCATAGTGTAGCATAACTCGCCACATCTTCACATGTGAATATGACAGCAGGAAGAATACTAATGGTATATTTAAAGATCAAATAACCTGTGGGATGACTGAAGTCATGAGAAAATTGTCTGGTTATAACATAATAACCGATTTCTAAATTAATAACAATACAACAGTTTGTACAGAAAAGTAAAGATGTGGTGCGATGGTTTTCGTGAATCAAATAGGGAAAGATGATGTGTTTCTTTACAAAGATGAATATGTTAGCTGTTTCACGACTCATAAAGAGGCGTTTTTCGCGCTAATACACGAAGTACATACGCCAACCTAAACGTATCGAATATTCTGAGATCGTCTAATTACTAATTCACAAATTGCTCCATTAAATATTTGCAACGAAACATTCCATTTATACATAGGTTTTAACTATATTCGCATGTTTTTCAATATTGCGTTTTACGTCCAGGTTTAAGTCCCCCAGTAGCTTATTTTGGTTGCTGGCCGTTCCAAGGCGGTACTCCTGCTTTCAGCCTACGGTCAATTTTGTTGTTTAATATGCTTAATGTTTTTCGTCTTGATATGCGTCCTGTTATGTTTTGTCTTGTGGCTTTACCGTTTCTTGTTTGATGGTGTTTGGTGCGGTGTCATTTCGTGTGTGGCTCTCCCTGTTTGACTATGTTTCCATATTTGTATAACTGTTAATACTAGCAAGGTCAGTCGATAAAATATATAACTATACTTTAATTTGTAAATATGTGTGGGATGATTCTCGTAAATTGACAACGTTGGTTTCATTAATATTTCCAATGTAGTTAGCTAATGTGACCTTTTGAGAAAGCGTTGTATCTTCCAACCAATCATAATTTCTAATTACAGGCAAAAGAAAATCCATCTTCGGCATTTCCTGTTATTGAATTTACTCGCCTTCTGGGATACTGAAAAACGCTTAAGCACATCATTCAGCTGCTGTGTATGAAAGTTAGAAAATGAAAGTTGTCACTCTTCATATCATATGAGACGTTAACCTTTCAAAAGGTTAAGCTGGTATATTTTTCAAGTTCTTTCTGTCACCTTAAATTAAGGTTACAGTTCTGCATACAACATATAAAAGTTTGACAATGGCTTGCAGCCATAGACAAATGTCGGTATCATAACAACAGCAGGTGTTAAGTGCTTGTGTGGCGGCCGTAAAACGTCTCCCCTTACTTCATTCTCAGTGTTGTTATACCTTCGACATCATGAATTTCAGTACTTCTTGTTCTGAAAATTGAACACCGCTTAAGCCGGTGCTAGGGGGCGCAGCCGAGTCTGCAATTTTCTCTGTGTTGCAAATTCTGCTTTCGGGGGATCACCACCCTTCAGAATTTATCATTCAATTAGATGTATAAAACGTACTGTCAAAGTAAATGTATTAAGTATTTTATCAGTAGGGTGTGTCGGTGCCATCTCAGAAAAATAACTTTCATTGTAAATCTTGCGTAAATATGTAATAGGAACGCATCGAATGTAATATTAAATTTCGGGTGGTTTTGCCACTGATAGTGGCAAGGCGTTACTCCCTTTGTCACCCTTGCTTTTGTGTTTGTGTAGTGCCTTTGTGTTTGTGTTTTTGTTCGTGCATGATGTTTTTGTCTCGTGTGTTTGTGTGTCTGTATGTGTCTGTGTGTGTTTGGTTGTTTGTCGGGTTTTGCATGTGTCTTTGCCTGCTTAACTTAAATATTTTTTTCATTTACTACCATAACTATGTGCATGCCGATTGGACAAATTCATTTGTACATATATTTCAAAAGTAACGGTATTTGTCATGTTACCATGAAGCATGTTTAAGACTCTGCGCTTACATTTCTAGCATAGTACAACTCAAGTACATGTATTAGCATAAATATCCAGGGCAATTTAAAGTCAACTTTGTGTGTTTTGTATGCGGTGTTTCCTGAATGACTCTTACATGTACTTTTATTCTCTGATTGATTTCCACATCAATTGCACTGGCTGTATGAGGAGATAACTTCCTGGTGCATTCGGTTCCCTCAAACAAAGAGATAAATTGTCAGATATGATTAACACATGTTCTTGACTGATAGTACAAATTGCAATAGCCTACGTATCAATGTTATAGCGACTGCTTAAATGGAAGACCAGTATTTAATTTCAAGTTAACAAACTATACAGCAGGGTCGACTATCGCATGTACTGTTATTATTATTATTATTATACCACATTTATATAGCGCTCTTTTCATACAGGATATGTGCGTTCAAAAGCGCTTCACAAAGATACATTTTCTGTACAATAATGCGTAAATTACAGAACATTCAAAATAAAATATATTTAATACTTATATATAGATAAGAATAATAATAAAATAGAATTTATTTAGGACATTGGTAAATAAGCTACATCTTTTCCGTAAGTTTATCTGTCTGTGTCGTATTATGTTCTATTATAGTGTGTCAACGCACTCAGATTATATAAAAAAAAAAACTTGAATGCAACACTCCATGCGCAGTGCCAGTACGTCCCATAATTTTGACCCAGACTCAACAGACTTTGGTACATTCGTTTAACATACAACACTGCACATAAAATATTGCCGGAAAATTGGGTAACAGAACAGATCAATTTGAAGTTCATGCATATAAACTAAGCAATACAAATACACAACTGTTATATACGCGCAGTATGCAACCCCTCCAATGAAACACTATTCGACCCGCTATGGCAATGAGGGAGTACACAGCGTATCATATTTTAATAGAGTTGTAATTGGGTATATCCAAAGTTTAATTACAGAATAAAATGTCTTATTATGGGAACCCAAAAAGCCCAGCCAAAGTAAAGCTAAAGAAGGTATCCCGTATACTGTTCCTGCAACATATCCCACCGGCTGCAATGGCAAAGGAATCACATCGGACAAATCGAGACTGACTGAGACACGCGATGCTGCATTAGACCGTACAGGCTTAATTTGCCCGCTGCCCATATATTACACGACCCAGTTCACTGGTAAGCAAAAATACGGAAACTGGGTCAGCTTAACAGGAATCCCTGGCACTGGTTAAGGGCAGGGTAGCAAGTCATGCCAGCAAGACTCCCAATGTACCAGCGCGGAATTATACCATAGAGGGATGCCCTGTTCCACTACGGTGCTCCCTCCGGCATTGGAACTGGAGTTACCAGAGGTACCCAGCATATAGGGATGCCCCGTTTGACAACAGCACTCCCTCGGCCACCGCAACATCTGGACAGCGGAATCCCGCTGACACAACACCCGCACGTTCAACAGCAAGGGGATTCCCTAGAAGTCCATAAAAATATGGATGAGGTTTTTGTTATTCATTTATCTATTTTCTACATTTGTGGAGCATTATATTTGAAAAAAGGGGTTTAAAAGTCCACAGTCATAAGGAAGTGGCAGGATCAACACTCTGTGGCCAATGCAGCAGTTATGACAACCGACGATTAGCAGGTACGTTTTCTAAACTGCCCTAATAATATATGTTGAAGAAATGCGTTTTCAGAGATTTTTTGAAACATACCAGTGAGCTTGCATCTCTAATGCCTGATGGAAGAGCATTCCAGAGTTTGGGAGCTGCATGCATGAAACTTCTCTCACCGTACTTTACCTTACGACTTTTTGGTACAACCAACGACAAAGAACTACTTGCTGATCTTAATTCTCAGCGGGGCCTGTACACGTCAAGCATGTCGACAATGTACTTGGCGGATTCATTGTGCATGGCCTTATACGTAAGTGTCAGAATTTTGAATTCAATCCGATGCTGAACCGGAAGCCAGTGAAGTTCCTTCAAAACCGGCGTGATATGATTATATCGAGAAGTCCTTGTGCATGTACTGTTGCAAAACAATAATAACACATAGTTCTGCAACTACAATGTCATTTTCACAAACCGCGGTACTGGTTAAGGGAATGCGAAATAACATAATTATTTCCGGATTGTGTTGTAATACAACTACAACTCGAATATAGACATACATGGCTGCCCACTGATGATAAATTCATTGAACTTGTATATAAATGTGTTTACTATACGGATTTTCTTCGGCCTTTATGTTTCCATTGGTTCACAGAATTTCAGAGACACTCGCATATCCCGTGTCCGTGCTTTATGTTCTCACACCATACAAAAACAACTTTTAATGATTCAAACCAATGTTTTGCAAGACATATATATATCTAGTCACTGATCTTGAGACAACTATAAAAAGCGGTGCTGGATTACTAACATGGACCATACCCAGCCCAAATTGCTTGAAATATTAAAAACTTCCACAGAAAGGGATACATGCCAAAATGAATCTGCTGATAGAAATACATTTGCCCTCGATATTTCAAAACTTTCAATGATTTTGTCTTCTATTAGCCTGTCTTGTGCCAAGCATTCGTGTGTATGATTTGTTTTTATTCAATGCGATATAATCCTTTGTGGCAAAACTACATTTACAGAGACAAAATAAATGTCGTTAAAACATACTGGCCCAGTACATATCAGAGCTATTGACTGCATAAATGCATAGCATGACCTCAAAATGAGACCAATATGCAAACATTAGGAACATAAAATGGTGATGACAGTTATTCTAAAATACCCAAGTGCATATCACAATAATCTGCTGGATACGACTTTCATTAAAAGGGATATCAGCCTAAAGTACTACAACATACTGAATGTTTGGTTGTCAACCCTTTTACAGTTGGCAACCACGCTAGCTTCTTTGCATGTACGCCAACAAGAAAGGATTAGTACTCTATGAAGGCGACCTCTTAAATCCAGAACCGGAAAGAGAACTTCGGATATCTTTACTACTTCGCTTTTGTGGTACCCTTTATTACTTTTCTACGGTTACTCTGTTTGCAGCTCAATCATCGAGTACACTAGCGATAGGTGGATACAGTTTGTTCACTTAAATGGTTTCGTTAAACATGCACTTTACCACTGAATTTGCCATCGCGGTTGTTGTAGATTAGTCGGAGAGGGGATACGTTTATTTATACTGTTTGTGTTATAGGGTGGGGATGGAATAAGTGTGAGGTTGGGCGCCCAAAAACCGGTTTAACCCCCCAGTGACTTTTGTCACTGACAGTTCCAATGCGGTACTTACATCTTCCCCCTATTGTATGTTTGTTTTGTCTTTGTGCATCTCTTGATGTTTTTATAGTAATGTACATTTGCTGTTTCCTTGTGTTGCTGTTCGGGCGGATGTTTTTTCTGTATGTGATGTTTCCTGCATGCCTCATTTTTGTACTTTTATATTTAGTGGAATCATACGTTTGGCCTTGATGTCTGACATTGGCCTTGGGGGGGAAACACGTCTCAAGATAAAGATATAGTGAATATTGTGTAAAGTTATTCATAATTCCCCATCGACTGGGCATCGATTGAATTGTGGCATGGTCTTTAGGCTACACAATTTGGTATGCGTATAATACATATAGCAATAAATGGTGATGTGGAAGTATAAACTGATACAAGTGCGTGGCGTCGGCTGATAACACACAATACGAATACAACAAACGTAATTTAAACCACCTACCTGCTTTACCTTTAATTGTTTATTCAGGGGTATTTATTATATCTTATTTGTAACCACATAAAGAACGGTTCCTAGGACGATTCATACTTTCGACCACGACACGACATAACGAACAGCGTATTTTAATTACAATATTAAACAATGGATACTGATTCAACACTCTTTAAGCTGAATTATTAAAATGAATAGTTTTTTGCAAGTAACAGTACACGCATTTTTGAAAATAGAAATTAAAAGTTTTATAGTGGAACATGTATTACATAACCTCAACAGGTACTGGAAAGTAGAGCATTTTTCGACAAAACTTAGGAAGATATTATAGCCATCGCGAATATATAAGCCTCAAAGTTTGTTCATATACGGTACGTTATGCAACACTTAAAACATTAGTCGAGGTGTCTACATTTTCAATCATACCAGCTACATTTTGTGACAACGAATTCATTCAGCAGTGTTAACCATTGCATGGCCATTGCAGTTGCACGTGTAATTTAGTTATAACTGATAAACTTCTTAAGCAAGGTTACAGATATCACAAACTTCGGAAAACCTTTTCTAAATTTTATTATCGAAATTTACCTCTCATTAGTAAATATAATTGCAATCTTCGGACGTTACTGCGACAAGGCATTTCTCAACCAGAATTTTATGGGGATGTTATCTACAAACTTAGGAAAATTCGGGGTCATATCCATTTTCATGATTTGTTTATAAAACGCATTAAAACATTTAAAAAGAAAGCTTATGATCCTATTATATTGCAACACACTGCATGTTTGGTTATCGACCCTTTTACAGTCGGTAGCTACGCTTCCCTCTTTGCTTGCGCGATGACAGGCCGAGGGTAGTACTCTATGATGGTATACTCTTAAACTTGGATACAGGAGGAGCTTACCAGACTCATGTATTACTTTTTCCCTGTCGTGCCCTTAACGGCTTACCTGCAGGTGCTCTGACTTCAGCAAAGTCATTGAGTACATATTTGACGGATTGTCACAGTTATTATGCTATGTTTTACATGTTGTCCTGTGTTCACCGTCGTCTATGTTGTGGGTAAGTTCAGCGGGGATACCTTTATTTACAATATTTGTAAAGCTAGGGTGACTTTGGGAGAAGTGTGAGGTTAGGACGTCCGTAAACCGGTTTAAACCCCCAGTGGTGTTTTTGCTGCTGCCCGTGCGAAGGCGGTACTCTCTTTGTCACCCTTCCTTTTGTTTGCCTTGCGTCTTTGTGCTTGTGGTTTGTTCATGTTGTGGAACGTTTGTCCCTGGTTCTTGTGTGTCTTTTGGTGTTTTCTGTGTTCATTTCGTGTGTGTGTGTGTGTGTGTGTGTGTGAGTGTGTGTGCGTTTGGGTGTGTGGTTGTGTGTGTGTGTGTCATGCTGTCTATCGGTGTTTTGGTGGTGGTTGCGTCTTGCATGTGGCTTTGCCTGCTTGACTTTACTACTTTTCCATTTATAGTTCAATGAAATGTCCTGAACTTAACTTATCTTCACGTACCTACATGTATTCATAAAAAGACATTATAAGAAGCAATGTATTAAATAACTTGTACATTCATGGTATCCGAGTGTGTATGTTTAAAGCATCGTAACTTTTTGTACGACTTTCATCATCTGTCATAAGTCACTTGTCATTCGAATGTAAGCAGTTACTTAATTGATCTACATGTTCTGATGAACGGTATATTTTGCTTATGTGCATGTAATTTATAAGTAGTAAGATGGGCATATTGCCTTATTTTCCGGAATAAAATATATCTATCTATCTATCTATGTATTCGTGAAACATTTTCTTACATGCTCTATGAAACACCAACGATACAAAAGCAACATATATACCGAGCGAGACCAGCTCTCTACTTCAGAGTAATTGCAATTTGTCATGTTTCATGCATGAATAAAGAACGAGCATTGATATCATTGAAAATAATATGTATTTCCATTTTCCTTAGACGTGTATTTTTCGACTTTTAATCGTTTTAGAATTTCATGTAGGATGAAGCTAGATATTTGCATTTTGCTATTTCATTTCTTTCGTACCCCAACTGACTTCTCCACAATTTATCTGATTGGTCATTGAGTACATTTTTCGATGTTATTTTTGTTCTCTATCCAATAGAACAGTTATATACCCTTGCATGTTTTTCTTTCTATGTTTATTAAATTGTCGATGTAGGAGGAAATGCTTGGAGCTTACTACGCCAATTTAATTATGCCGTCTCTTGTTTTACTGTTCTGAAGTTTATTTAAATACTATTTGACCTTGACATCGTTACTCATTAGTTGGGTTGTCTGGAAGGGGAAATTTACTTTAGCTACTGACCGTTCTAATGCGGTACTCCTGCTTTCACCTTTGGTCTACTCTGTTTCTTATATAGTAAAAGTTTTATGTCTTTTTGTGCGTTTCCTCACGGTTTGTCTTGTTATCGTGCTGTTTAATGTTTTATGTGGTTTGTTTTTGGCGCTCCCTGTAGACCTGTTGTGTTTTTACTTTAACAAGTTACACAAATGAATAGGGTACAGTCTCGGACACAACCTAAGCATATTTGACTCGCTGACTATTCTTAAAATCATTCAGGATATATAGAATAGACACGGAATTAAGAACATTAGCTTGAATTGTGAAATTCATCGTAGTTATATGGACAATAATGTCTACACATTATGATGATAAAGTGTATGTACCATATAACCGTAGTATATTACAATCCCTAGAAGTGCGTACAAATGCCAAGTGGTATCCTAGAATACACTGAATATGTAGTGGACTGTGTCCGATCTTTGACCGATGTTAATTATGATAAGTACTGTGGACTGAAACTGGTTTGTCACATTCCGCCCCGTTATTTTCGAGGAATGCTAAAACAACAAAGGTTAAGTCAATGTATATACATTTTATTAACAAGTATTGGCCACAGCTTCAACCTCAGTAGTACCTATTCATTCTCATTTTGGTATATGTTCGGTTCTTCGTAATAATAGCCAAATTGAAAACATTTACTACACGGCCATCTAATATAGTTATTAAATGATTAATTCACAGAAAATAACTGGATTTAATTTCCCTATTGTCAAAAGCAATTTAAAGATACGTTCCGAGCGAACGTTCCATATAACTGTTGTCTAAGTTCGCGGCAAATGAAAAACATGCTCTATTGAAGGAATGACATATTAGCTGATATATTTATAATGCCATATACAGTTTTGTTATTAGTAAAAACGGGTATGGTCAGAAATATTATGATTTTATACTAAAATCGTAATTTCTTCACCACAGCCTATGTTGTAACCACTCTAGTATCGTCTCTTCGAGACGATTCTAAAGAGTGTTGACAACATTAGGTTTGGTAGAGAAAAAAAGAAGTTATTCTTCAAAGTGTTTTGATTTACGTATCACATCTAGGTGTCTATCCATACACGTCGGTATTTGAAAGAAGTCAAATCTGGAGTACATGTCATGTCGACCTAGCAATGATCATTCACATATGTGTCGATAATTCACATTTTATGTAATATGCTCTCCTTTTCTATCAGTTCCTGAAAGGTATGAGCCAGTTTAATAATGTGAACATAGTGATCAACACTCATACCTCATATCTACTGCCATAGCAAATGGATTCTTCATAGATGATTAGGTATAAGATATATGTCCCGATCAAATTCGACGGTCTAATTCAAGTTCATATATATTGATAATGTTAAATACAGAGAATTAAAGCATGATAAAATGTCAACCACCCCCGAAGCACCGCGACACAATATCCCATTACCCCATGTGTTTACAGACATCAAGGTTTATATCCCTTGGGTTCTCCACCAAACTTTAGGTTTTTGCCTTGTACCTGAGCACAGGAGCCAGTAGTACCTCATATTTTACTCTTGTGTAGTGAAATGTTAGAGACCAATTACAAATGGTGCACAACAGCACACTCGCAAATTTAGTAACTTGCACATATGGAATTTAACGATTGCCTTGACATCTTGGGTAGAATGCTTGAACTTTTAAATATGTGTTCTTGAAAGTTCACGTGTTCCATGACTTAATACTGTGAACTTAGTGACCATGACCTTCGGCGAAGGGATGTGGCATTAAGCTTGAAAATGGAATTTACACTCCATCTTTTGGAAACAAATATGCAAAGGCTTGACGAAAACACTTTATGTCCTTTAGGAGATCCAGAAGAGACATAGTTGATGATGGAAAACAGACAGACTGACTCCGAACGTTGTGTATGGCTATTACTCACATTCCTTTAATTGCGGTGTATGTGGGATGGGGGTAACGATCAACCCTATACAATAACTATTAATTAAGGAAAGACGTTGTCATTCTACATTAAGCAGCGATCCGTGTATAAGATCCAAGCAAGAAGCTCCTTTTAAAATACATAACGCCACGGGAGCGTTTAGTTAGGATAATACGGTATAAATCCATGGAATACTTACATTACTGTGCATTATATATTCGTTTCAAACCAATACATACTTGGTAAATATGGAAAAATACTCAAACAGGGAGAGCCACATACGAAATGACACCGCACCAAACACCATCAAACAAGAAACGGTATAGCTACAAGACAAAACATAACAGGATGCATATCAAGACGAAAAACATTAAACATTAGGCATATTAAACAAAGTTGACCATAGGCTGAAAGCAGGAATATCGCCTTGGAACGGTCAGTCGCCAAAAACAGCTACTTTTGGGCTTAAACCTGGTTTACGGGTACCCAACCTCGCCCTTATCCCACTTTCACCAAAGTCAAAATGTAAATAAAATTCCACCTCCAGACAACTCCCCTCCAATGTCATACAGATATAGCCAGTATTGTTAAAACAATTTTACATAGTTCCTGTCAAAAGGAATGCTTGAACGGAGTGTTCTCGTACTTTGCAATCCAATTTGGTTTCTATTATCTGCGGTTGTCGGGTATTTGAACAAATACTGCATATAACTCATGCTCGAAGAAAATCAAATAACCACGGTTAATAACGCTTCGTGCTCGTTGAATAATTATATTGTCTCTCTGTCTGATAAATATCGCTTTAAATTTGTTTACGGTAAAATATCAGACAGGAGGCCCCAGTAGATGCATATAAAGTGTATTGTTGCAGGAAAATGCTGTATGTAAACAATGTATTTTTGAACAACTGTAGTAGCTATACTCCAAATTAATAATACAAAGAGCGATACCGGTAAACAGTACTAGAATATATGTATAAGGAACACGCATCATTCACTACCTATATCAAGCAGTATACATTAGCCACACAAACATATGCAGGTAGAATAACTGTTCACTGAATGTGCTTTTTGGTATGCAGTTCAATCCGCCATCAGGCGTATGGAATCGGCATTGTTAGGTGAACTTAGGTGAACTTCTGACAGGAGATCCTTCAAAAGCAAAAAAACAGCTATGCGAAAAAATAAAAATGCCGACTCGGTTTTATTCGGTCTGTTCATGAGTATTTGCGGTACTCTCTTTGTCACCCTTCCTTTTGTTTGCCTTGCGTATTTGTGCTTGTGATTTTTTTCATGTGTGGAATGTTTGTCTCTAGATCTAGATGGACAAGAAAATATAACAACACTGAGAATGAAGTACACGGTGACGTTTACGTTATGCTACAAATCGCTAACATCCTCAAAGATAACTAAAGCTACATTCGTAACAATACAGGGGGACTGGGAAGGGAAATCACTCGATCCACCTCGTAGTGTCTGTCTAGTAATTGTTATGTATATGTACAGGAATTACAGGAATTTTGCCTGACTCAACGGGTCATTCAGAAACCAAATATGCCAAATCCTTATGAAGACTTAGGCGATCATACCGCAACAATCATCACACTATGCTCTTCACTAATACTAAATGTCTATAATGGTGCTTTACATCCTGTAGGCAGTCATATCCCCAACTGAACACTCATTATGAATGGTTAAGACATGCGACAGTCTAAGGCAACACAAAAGTTATTCGTTTTTTCGAAAGCGTTTGGCTTTCTTTTATTGAGCCATTAATTATTAAAAGGACAAATGGTATTGTTCTTAATCATATATTTATTTAATGTCATGTTACAACATAATGGCATGCATTGCGTTTGGTTCATTTGCATGATTGTTCCTGAACACGTGAACTTTTAGCCATGGTAGTAACTGTAATAATAAATTTTATATTTTTCCATACTTAAAAAAAATACCCCAAATCAGACGCTCCTCCAGAAGCCGTCTTATCTGAATTGAAAAAGTAGTAAAGTCAAGCAGGAAAGGACACACATAAAACGCCGCCGTCACCAAAACGTCGATAGAAAGCAAGTAATACACACACATGAGATGGAAACTTTAAACAAGAACAAACGCACATGTACAAAGACACCAGACCAATACAAATGTAAGGGTGAACACACATAAACACGCACACATGAGACAAAATCTATAAAGCTGAACAAACACATAAGTAAACAAACATAAAGCAAGGGTGACAAATAGAGTACGGCCTTTGAACGGTCAGTGGCAAAACCACCACTGGGGGATTAAACAGGTTTACGGACGTCACATTTATCTCAAAGCCATCCCAGCTAAACAAACAGCGTAAATAAAGGAATCCACGCCGGATTTTCCACAACATAGAACCCTACTCTTTTTGCAAAGGCGTTACTATACCTGCATTGCTTTTCTTGCAGTAACGTACTGAATTAAACAAACGTAATTACGTGTTAATGTGAGTTCGTCATTATCTTACTATGACAAAGTCATCTGCCACATAACTCTACTCCCTTTTTGTGTCACCTGCCGAGAGGCAGTGTGTCACTTAGGGATCACTTTTCCGTCGTCTGTCTGTCTGTATGTCCGTCTATCTGTCTCTCCGTCTTTTTCTTTTGGCTGTCATTTATAAACTAATCATTTTAGAGCTTTCAAAGTTCACATATGCCTTCCTCTCATTGAGTACCATTGATACTTTTTGAGTTATTCCCCTTTGTTCTGATTTTCGTCACACTATCTTTTCTGGCTGTCATTTCTGAACGAATCATTATAGAGCTTTCAAATTGTACATGTGTCTTCTCATTGGGGACCATTGATGTCACTATGGTCAATCACTATGCATGCAATTGTTTTGAGTTATTTCCCTTTGTTCTGAGCTTCGTCACACTTTCCTTTTTTGGCTGTTATTTCTAAACTCATCATTATAAAGCTTGCAAATTTCACATGTGTCTTCTCATTGGGGACCATTGATGTCACTATGGTCAATCACTCTGCATGCAATTTTTTTGAGTTATTTCCCTTTGTTCTGATTTTTGCACTCCGGTATATTAACAGTTTATGTGCCAGTAGCAAGCAGGTGACACATATGTTTCTCCAAACAATATTGTTGTTTTAGGTATTGTTAAAATACCTCGGTTGAGTGACGCATAACTTGGATTGTGATCTGAGATTAGGTAACCCGGTACATAATTTCGCCAATTTTGCATTAAAAATAAGTTAATAATCTGAATCGGTGTGACTTGAAATCAGTATGATGCTAAGGCACGTGCTAAGGAAATCATAGTTTGTATCGAATAAAATATAGGTTTATTAGCTTCTTGAAGCAGGCTTCACAGCATACATGCTTTGAGACATGGGGTCTAAGACATATGTTTGAGGTCACATTAGTGTTGAGTTAGCTTCAAACCATAGGTTTCATTAGAGTTTAATGTTTAGGGTCTCAAACCGCACAGTCAAGAGTTATATGGCTCACATTTATACAGTTTTATGATATAGCTTGAATATTGTGTACCAAGCATCATTTTGAAGTTGGCTCGCCGACTTGACGCTGTAGTAGTTGTTCGCAGTTATAGTTTATTGTTTTATTGTTAGCCCCAAAGCTGTGATTTTATTGATCACTATTACATATGTTTTTTGTGTATAGTTTATGCTTCATGTTTTATAGTGTTCATTTCAGGCAAAGTAGCATCAGAACACCATAGTGCTAGCATAGCACAGACACATCAATTTTATAGTTTCAAACATTGTGTTATGTTTGGCTGAAGATAATGTCACATCACAGAATCCCCCTAATATTTAAAACAAAAGGTCTGAGGTTGGGTTTGTAATTGGGCATCACCCATCATCCTGACAGTGTCATAATACGTGATTATACCCTATGAATTGACGACCTTTGGCTCTAAACTTTGTTATATAGATTCTATTCTCTGACCTCTGACTAAGCAATATCTACAGTGTTTGTTTTTTCTTTCTATTAATACTTCAGTCATATCGCAACGTCCACCTTAAGGATAATCCCAACGTGTTAACTGTGCATGGAAAAAATTGCATTGATTTATGCCAAGGGAAACAAGAGGATAAACCAACACTCTACTGCAAAAGGTACATGTAAGCGTCATGCAGGAAACACCGCATACAAAACACACAACCGCCCAAACAGCACCACGACGACACGCAGCAAATGTATATGTATATAAAAGACACAAAGAGACACACAAAGACAAAACAAACATACAATAGTGGGAAGATGGAAGTACCGCATTTGAACGGTCAGTGACACCCAACCTCACACTTATTCCCCACCCAAAAATACAAAGAGTGTAAATAAACGTACCCCCTCTCTGACTAATCTACAACAACCGCGATGGCAAATACAGTGGTAAAGTGTATGTAAAACGAAATCACATTTAAGTGAAGTAACTGTATCCACCTATCGCTAGTGTACTCAATGATTGAGCTGAAAACAGAGTAAACCAAATGTTAGTATAAGCATTTATCAAAATGTATATATAAATACATACGTATTTATTTATTGCCGTAGCATGTGTGTTGCTTTACAATGACACCAATCACAAATATAATGTGACTGTGGTACGAGCAATACGAAAGTTCACGAAGACAATTTCTAATGCCTTTTTCAAATGTTTACAAAGATGAGTCAGCAGTATGGGTTTAATGACACACGAATGTCTACAGCAAACCTAATTGCGGTACTGTGTTAGCACGCACGATTTCTGATATACGTTTGACCTTTCTCAATCTAAGCGAAAGTAGTATCTGCTGAATCTCAGATTTACTGAAATGTTCACTGACTCACGATTCGTTCAATCATTTGACAAACTATTGACCGATTGTCAAACCAGCTTTGATCGCGATGAAACACCGAACTACTCGGCGTCTCAAGAACTACTCGGCGGACCAAGCCGTATGCAAATTCCTGTCAAGAGGCGCTTAACAGCAAAAAGAGGTAATAAAACGATGACATTATTTAAATAAACATAATCGGGCAGATCATGGTTCCGTATTGTCTAGACCACCGTCTACCGACCTAAAATAGTAGATAATTTAAAAGATTTAAACGCATGTCTTACAAGACCGATTTTCACAGTGCAATTGATATAATCATATCTTTTTCGTCCTTGTTTGACAGTGAAATATAGATAATGATCAGGAACAGACGATAAATGCCGTTCAAGCAAGGGAGACTATTCGAGTAAAAGAAATTGTATAAACGAAATGTAGAAACAGGAATTGAAATTTGAAGATTGTAACAAATCGACAAAGACCGTGATTAAATGAACGATTTGTTTTCTTATTTAGAATCAGTCATATATGCAATTACATAATTTGTTAACACTTGCCATGACAATTAGGACAATTAGACATTTACATACATCGGCATATACTCATTAACAATGATCTCTGCAATTCTCGCTTTGGTAAGTGACGACTGATCTAAAATTATTCTGTTTACCTTCGTGTCCATTGAACATGAAGGTCCTACTTTATTCCTTTACTTTGAGGAGTTAGCAGTTCATAGTATGCTTTGTCTGCTATTTAGTAGAACCTGTCTTTAAAAACGTCTCATAATATGTCTGTAAGGAAATTGATAGCTGCCTGATGCAGGCTTGATACAGGCCAAAACTAATGCAGAAAGGTCGTATATGAGATGTCTGCATTATGTTTGCCCTCCATTAAGCAACCAGCTACCTTTTAACACTCCTGTGTTCAATACATGAACGACCGCTTAGGGTCTGTTCTACTGTATTCAGGTGCATATTTATACCATCTACTGTTTTTCACATCAATACACTTACTTACTCTTGATTTATGAAATAATAATGCATTTAATATGATGTATAAATATAATCAAGTAAGTGCAGTCGTCTATAAAACATAAACATGACTACAGTGTCCATTACACTATTCTAAAGGATATATGAACATTATATCAAAAGTACAAAAATGAGTCATGCAGGAAACACCACAGACAGAACAAACACTCGCCCGAACAGCAACACAAGGAAACAGCAAATGTACATAACTAGAAAAAACAACAAAAGACGCACAAAGACAAAACAAACATACAATAGGAGGAAGATGGAAGTACCGCCTTGGAACGGTCAGTGACAAAAGTCACTGGGGGGGGTTAAACCGCCCAACATCACTCTTATTCCATCCCAACCCTAAAAGACAAACAGTGTAAATAAAAGTATCCCCTCTCCGACTAATCTACAACAACCGCGACGGCGAATACAATGGTAAAGTGCATGTATAACGAAAAAACATTTAATTGAACATACTGTATCCACCTATCGCTAGTGTACTCAATGATTGAGCTGCAAACAGAGTAACTGTAGAAAAGTAATAAAGGGTACGACAAAAATGAAATAGTACAGATATCCGACGTTCTCCTTCCATTTCTGGATTTAAGAGGTCGCCTTCATAGAGTACTAAACCTTTCTTGTCGGCGTACATGCAAAGAGGCCAGCGTGATTGCCAACTGTAAAAGGGTTCACAACCAAACATGCAGTATGTTGTAGTACTACCGGATCATATCCCTTTTTAATGAATTGTTTAACACATTTGATGAACAAAGTGAGAAAATGGGTATGTCCAATAATTTTACGAAGTTTGTAAATCACATCACCATAAAATTCAGGATGTGAAATACCGTGTCGCAGAAGCACCTTGAGATTACATTGGTACTTGTCAATAAGCGAGAGATTTCGATAGTAAATTTAGAGAAACTTTTTCTTAGTTTATGGTATCTATATCCTTGCTTAAGCAGTTTTTCAGTTAAAATGAGATTTCGACTGTTAAAATCGTCAATAGATGAACAAGCTCTAGCAAAACGAATAAGTTGAGATATATAAACCCCGTAAGATGGAGCACGGGGAACATCCCCGTCAAGATGAGGAAAATTTACAATATTAAAATCAAAATCATCTCTTTTGTCATATATTTTAGAAGAAATCATTCCATTATTAATTTTAAGGTCTAGATCAAGAAACGCTGCATAATTGTCGGACGGGTTAGCTTTATTCAATTTGAGTTCTTTAGGATAAATTGTAGGAATCACAGCATCAAAGAAAGGGTTATCTAAGTTAAAAATATCATCCAAATATCGACAAGTTTCATTGAAGGCTTTTATAACATCTTCTTGTGATTGAGGATTCAAACGCAACATGAAATCTCTCTCATAGCAGTACAAAAACAAATCTGCGACAAGTGGTGCACAATTCGTACCCATAGGAATACCAATTACCTGACGGTATATAGCATTCCCATAACGTACAAATATGTTATCCAAAAGAAAAGTAAGTGCTTCGCAAACTTCTGAGCAAGTCCAATTGGTGTAATATTTCAAGTCAGTATCACAGGTGTCAACGTTTAACTGCTCACGAACACATTTCTTGCACAGCTTATATTCCATAACTAAATGAGACTTGACTAATCCTTTTCACATTCTATACAAAACTATATTTGTAAGTATTTCAGAAAAAATAGTATAGTAAAGGATAAGTAAATTGGCAGTGTAGAATAATAAAATATGCAGGAGTTTTAGAACCGACCATAAGACAAGGGCACCGCAATGGATAGTAATCCTTCACAATAGATGCCATTGACGTGTATAAACCCTTTCAGTGTTGCAATAGACTCAAAGGTCATACATTGGACTTTTACACGGTTCTGTTTTCTGTAAATACTTTTGTAATCAACGAAGGCCTGTCTTCACCTGTCATGCGGGCTCCTAAAATAGTTACAAAAAGGTGTTTTTTTCAAATGCTGGGTATGAAAGAAGCGTCAGTTTAGACTATCTTATTATTATATTTCTCAGATTTAGGTGACATTCAAATTCAACTTATACTTGACTTAAAACTCTAGACTAGGGTTGATTTTAGATGGTTACGGTAGCAAGGGAAATCTATAAAACAATATATTCTAACAAACGAAAACTCATTCATTGGAAAAGGGAACGGCTCTTAAGAACATAGCATATATTAACCCAATACTCTATGAATATTATATAATGAGGTTATGAATATCAATTACATTAATTTGTATAATGGTATATGAACACAGGACATGTTGGTCATGTAATTGTTTTTCTATATTATTTCATGAGCAATCAAAGTAGACCATGATCAGACGGCTCCAATAGGAGCCGTCTGATCTATATCTACTACGTTTGTAAAGGCGTAGAAAGTCGTATTTGTGGAGTAAAAGCGTCAGTCCAGCAGATGCGTGTTTTCCTTTTTATTCTTTACTTTATCAACCGATAGTGTCGCTAAAAATTCCCGACCATCTGGCCATTTAATTATTATGTCTTTTGAATATTTGACCTCGTTATGATTTTTGAATAATAGTAAAAAGGTAAATGTACATCAGATATTTGACGAGAAGCGTATGCTGTGCAGCTCAACGTGACAACGTGCCAAATTGTCACATATCTCATCTGACTTTGCATTCCACAGAAACAACATCACTTGCAAATGTCTATAACTTAAAAATATTAATGCCAATCATTTACAAACAATAACATACAGTGCGATTAGTTTCAATTGCACATTAACCTGACTAACCAACATATCATGTATGGCTGATGTTAAGTTCAAATATCCCATGTGACAAACTGACATCTGCAGTTATGAGATGTTTTGCTGTTTATCAATTATTGTTTATGACGTGCTTGATTATAAGTAGAACATCGAGACTCTCATACATGTTAGACATGGTTCTTTGATAAACAAAAATAAAAATCGAACTATGGATGTCATGCACCTTTCAATATCTTGCTTGAAGAGATCGGAATGATGTCTCTTTTCACATTATTTTTATGGCATCCATCGAGAGGAACGTTTTACATATATCTATATTTTCTTCGACAAAGGTAACTTAACTACTTCAAAAACTATGATTTCTTCAATTTACACTTAAAGAACTGCCTTTAAGTTAATAAAACAAAGCGAACTTATATAACATTACGGTTTTCTTTTTAGATTTGAACCTTTCCATCACAAATGATAAAGTTTCGTCAAAAATATACGATAAAAGGGAAGATTTGATTTTTAAAATTGTTAATTATCCTTTTCTAGATGACGATGTGCCCTGTTCTACATCCTATGGGGGTTATATTTCTCAAATCCAGTGGTGTTTTTGCTACTGACCGTGCCAAGGCGGTACTCTCTTTGTCACCCTTCCTTTTGTTTGCCTTACGTCTTTGTGCTTGTGATTTTGTTCATGTAAGGAGTGTTTGTCTCTAGTTCTTGTGTGTTTGTTGGTGTTTTCTGTGTTCATCTCGTGTGTGAGTGTGCGTTTGGGTGTATAGTTGTGTGTGTGTCATGCTATCTATCGGTGTTTTGGTAGTGGTTGCGTCTTGTATGTGGCTTTGCCTGCTTGACTTTACTACTTTTCCATTTATTCGGTTTGCCCGAGCCTGGTCTTTGCTAGAATATTTTAACAGTCGTTATTAACTGATAACTGATAAACTTCTTAAGCAAGGTTACATATATCACAAACTTTAGAAAACGTTTTCTAAATTATATTATCGACAATTTACCTCTTATTAGTAAATATTATTGCAATATTCGGACGTTACTGCAACGAGGCATTTCTTACCCAACATTTTATGGTGATGTTATTTATAAACTTAGGCACATATCCATTTTCATAATTTGTTTATTGAAGTCCCTGGACGTCCTGAGATCGAAAAATGACACTTTGGTGTTTTTGATAGAGTGCCTATCCATTTGAAAGAAACTGGTCTTAAAAAGTTTCAAACGTAAGGTTTTGTGTTAAATTACATGTTTTTTTTAAATCGGTGAAAACGAAAGAATTTGACGACATTTTCACAGTTGTTATGCTATGTTTTATATTTTGTCATGTGTTTACATTCTTCTACGTTATGGGAAAGTCCGGCGAGGATAGCTTAATTACACTATTTGTTAAGCTAGGGTGACTTTGAGACAAGTGTGAGGTTATGATGTCCGTAAACCGGTTTAAACCCCCAGTGGTCATTTGCCACTGACCGTGCCAAGGCGGTACTCTCTTTGTCACCCTTGCTTTTAAGTTTGTTGGGTATCTTTGTGCTCTTGTATTCGTGCTCTTGTTTTTGTATGCTGTTTCCTCTCGTGTGGTGTGTGTGTATGTGTGCGCGCTCGCGTGTGTATTTGGTTGCGTGGATGCGTTGCTTGCTTTCAGTTGGTGTTTTGGTGTTGGTTACGTTTTGTGTGTGTCTTGGCTTTACTATTTTATAATTTATGATGTTTGTCACAAGTGAATGTGTCTATGTTATAATGATTTAATATATTAATTACAACTAAGTCTACAAAATACACACGTGGTTCTCGTACAACAAGGTTAACTCGTAACCGAACATGGCTCTTCGGTTCGAGTCTTATTACTGGACAGTAAAGTTAAGTTTTCATTATCACGTTCTTTGTATTGTTCAACAATCAGTGACATTCGTCAAAAGTAGTCACCACGGATGATGTTTTACATGATTGCAATAGCATGATATACCCGATGGGATAGTAATAGCTTTGTTATAGCGGGGATAGTTGTTTATCTATATTGGTGCGATGCGAGTTCAGTTATGCTTATGTAAGTGTTTGCAGGATGCAAACGGCATCAGTTTGGCCTGAATCATTGAAAGTACGCACGCACGCACAAGAGATGAAAATGTCAAACACCCTTGTGTCTAATGATCATGCAATGAGAAGGCCCTAAGGAAATACAAGGTGAACAGAACATCCGAAAAAATAAACGTTGGATTGAATATTTATTTAACAGTTAATAAAATGCTTCAAAACGCGTATTTCGAGAAACACAACAGTTTTATTCCTCACCATTTTCCATTTCAGATTCCTGTTTAGAAAATACATTTGAAATGTCAAGGTTTTTATCAATTCATACTCTTACTTAGAGGTGTACTTATTTGCATTTAGTTGTTCAGGTTAATGCATAAGACACTTTTGGATTCAACAACTAAAATGCTTTAAATTTAAACCGATGCAAAGTTTCCATTGATGCAAAAGACAATGCCTGTTTTATTACTAAGTACTTCAATTGTATTGTCATGTTGTGATCGTCTTTTCAAAAGAAAGTTATCATTCCTACACGAATGGACTGGCGATTGTTGCCGACGACATATTTTGGTATTCTGGAGTTCAAACAAGCATCTTGTAGTATCGTTTAGATGTAACACTTTAAAACACGTTTAGCGTTAATGTGCAACATTTAGTTGATCAGAAGAAATTTAAAACACAATGATCCCTTTTAATACTGGATCGCCTCGAACGTAAATAACGATGGAATAGTTCACTTCATAAAGTCATTATTCAAAGTCCAGGTCCAGAAACAATTAAACAATTACATAATTCCTAAATGGAAAAGTAGGAAAGTCAAGAAGGAAAAGACACGCATAAAACGCAACCACCACTAATACACCGAAAGAAAGCAAACAACACACACAACCACACACGCACGCACGCACGCACGCACACAAACGCACGAGATGAAAATTACAAACACAAACAAACGCACAAGCACAAAGACACAGACGACAAACAAACACAAAAACAAGGATTATCAAGATGGAGAGAGTACCGCATTGGAACAATCAGTGGCAAAAACACCACAGGGGGTTTAACCTGTCCACGGACGTCCTAACCTAAATGTATCTACATAAACATACATCGATCTATTAAATGTAGTCAGTTCTGTCCAGTTAAAACTATCATGATTCATAGGTTCTTCAGACAAAAGAGACATATAAATAACGTAACCGAAGTTAATTAGAACACACTGGACAGTAAGTAATTAGTCAACCGCTTCAAGTAGTCTTGTTGTTTGATAAGGGGTCTACACTACTCTGCATTCATATGTATATATATCAATTCCTGTATTAACAAAACTAATAACCACAATATCTGTTATTGTATAAGGACGTGTATGAAAAGTACTCGCATGCTTTTGTTTCGATGTTTCGTTAAAGACGAATAAAACAGATATGCCAGCAATATAAACTAAATGATAGACATAATTATTCACAATATTCCAATACGGTGTTGTGTCAGCGTATCTTAAATGAGCCACATTTGGACAGATCATGTTTCCAGTATGTCTGCAGCTTAGTCCACGGCCCAAAATTAATAGATACAGCTTTAACTAAACATATTTCATAAACGACTGCTTTTCACGGTGCATTAGATTTAATCACTGTCTTTTTCCAAGAGTTTGGATATCGAAAATGGACAGCGAATGAGTCTAGGTACCGTTCAAGCAATGCAGATTAGACGAGAGAAAGTACCTGTATTAAGTGATGGAAATATATTTCAAATTCCGACATAGATAAGATCTACAGAGCTCCAAACTATGCCAGATTTATTTTTGTTTTGCCTAGACGTTGATAAAACATCTAATCATTAGTCGGAGCAAATGAAATTACGACACTGACAATGACAGGCAGTAGGGACGGATTAGCGTCACACTGTTTTCCACTATATTGAGGGAGCTATTGGTAGACAGTATGTCCTGTTTTACAATTTGGAGAGTCGACAAGGTTGAGTCTACTGCGCTTTGTCGCAACATGTATAATGTGCCAATGTCATCAATCAGTATCGGAATATAAGTATACATTATTCACCACCGGTTAAACATGTACAATAACAACCCTCTTATCCATTTTTAAAATTAGTAGCATTGTTTTTTAACATATTACAACTGAATGCATGATGCAAATTGTGCAGGAAACGCCCAAGTGAACAGTATTCATAGCAACACAAACCTTGCATTAAGCAGCCACCTGCCCAAGAACATATACATTCTTCTTTGCTAAACTCCAAGTTTATACGACATTAGATATATTTATTTCAATATCGAGCAACAAGACAATAGTTAACAACACTTTACAGTACAGTAGAACCTGTCTTAAGCCGTCTTCATACACATGCTTAATTATGGACCTTTAACGCAGGTGACTTTAATGCAGGTCAAACGCAATGAATATATATTCTATAGGAGCTTGCTTTATGTATTACGTTTCACCTTCATTAAACAACCACCTGTTTTGAGACTCCTATATTCAAAACAATAATGGTCGTTTAAGACAGGTTCTACTGTATATGGAATATCTAGTACTGTAGTCGCGCAGCCCACTAATCAATAGTTGATATTGTGTGAGATGTATTTCACGATATTTCCATTCAACCCTTTCGGCACCAAATTTCTAATTGTCGTCTACAAACCACTTCTGTTAAATCATTTGGTAAAATAGGGGAATGAGATAAATAAATGCAAATTTCAAAGGAATAAAGCACAGATATAGCAATAGAGTTCGAGCAAAAAACGAAGTACCTGATCAGACGCCGCCTTTTTATGGCGGCGACTGATCTATAACTGCACTATTTTTCGTATGCACTCAGTAATGATATAATGAATGATCTGGGTATATCTATTTGGAAATGCGTTTTATTTAAAAGTATGTGTACAGAGTAACGGTTTGTGTGGGGATACATGCGTGTGTGGGTGGGTGTGCGTGTGGGAGGGGGCTTTTGTGGGGTTGTGGGTGGGTGTGTTGGTGTGTGTGTCTGTGTGTGTGCGTGCGTGTGTGCGTGTGTGCGTGCGTGTGTATGTGTGTATTGCTTGCTTTCTGCTAGTGTTGTGGTGTTTGTTGCGTTTTGTGTGTCTGTTTCTGCTTGACTTTCTACCTTTTCACTGTAAACAATAGTTAAAATAGTTTACAATATTTGAACCAATTTAACAACAGAAACTCCGGCGTTATTTTTACCTTTTTTTTTAAACAAAAATGCTATAAAAATCGGCTACACTGGTTAAGAATAACTTCACGGAGATTTTCCAAAACCTCACTATATTTATTACACGCTAAGGCACTTCCGGCTACATAAGGAACTTGCGTTTTCCGTTTAAACAAGTTTCTTGTGTAATACGGAATTCCAGCCCGTTAACTTGTACTCAACGCCAGTTTTGGTATATGTTCTTGTCCTTTGGGGTCATTAGTTTTAATGTTATTAGTTTTAAAAATTGAATACCGCTTAAGCCGGTGATAGGTGGCGTGAGTAGTGTTGCACTTTTAATTGCTACTCATGAACAGACTCAATAAAACCGAGTCTGCATTTTGCTATTTTCAAATTGTTGCTTTTGCACTTTTCTCTTTTCGCATTGATATATATATATATCCGCGCTGTGTTGAACATTGGGTTTACACCTGCCACGGTGTGTTGATCAAGTTCTTTCTTTAATCGCGGTACAATACTGCTATTTTGTAATTTTTATTGCAAGTTATTGACATTTATTCTCAATCCAATACCTTTCTTCTAATTTGACAATGTTACGCCACTAACGTGATCAGTTCAAATTGTAACGATAGTTTATTATTCACTGGCATTTACAAAAACAGCAACATAGATTGCCATTGTATTATTCATTACATATTGATACATATATGCGTTTTTCATTCATGGATCAGTTACCAACAGCATTTGATTAGCTAATCTAATAATTTATCATAAGCGTCATCTGCAAATTTGTCTAAGACCAAAAGTAAATAGTAACGAACCTTTTGCGAATAAATATTATTAACTGACATGAATGGATATTAATTGATTCTTCATAATGGCACTATGAATAAGGGATTTTTATCATGACATAATTAGAAGATTTATATCTATTTTAATTCATAAGCAAACCGAACAGACCCTGATTAGATGGCTCCTATTGGAGCCGTCTGATCTGGATCTGCTTTGCTTGCAAAGGCATATAAAGGCGTTATGAAGACACTGTTCAAGTTTTATACGCATTAACTAACTGGATTTATATAACACAGTCTCAATACGCCTGTTCTTAATCCAAAGATTCTTGATTTATATAGAACCAGCGATCTGAGGTGCCTGTGAAATTAGTTATATCCATATGGTAGCACGGATGCGTTTTATATTGAATATCCACCAGCGATCTGAGGTGCCTGTAAAATTAGTTATATCCATATGATAGCACTGTTGAGTCGTCGTAAATCTTCATCTGAGGGAAGTTGCAGGCATGTTGTACCAGTTTTGGATTCCACGCTTATAAACTGTCGACAGTTTTAACACTCGAAGGGATTATTACTCTAGTGCAAGTAAATTATCGAAAGCCAGGCGTGTATTGCATTCTGTATTTTTTATGGCGAAATTGCCTTCATAATTTACTTGTAGATGTGCTACATGGGAATAATTAACAGCTAGTTAGACCCGTGATCATGAGAGTTAGTTTGGGTTTATTTTATGGTTACTGTTCAGGTTAATCTTTGTTGAAAAAAATCGGTTGTTCCCGTAACAATTCCAGCTTTTATTTGCATACATATACCATCAAATTTAATTAAGATGCATTGTTTCACTCTCACGCATTCTAAAACTCCTGGATGGTCTATGTTCATACGGAGTCAATCTGTAGCTCTGCCAATTAACCCCTATTTCATATAAACGCTTTCATGCCTTTGAAAAATAGAGTAGACACTAATTAAGCAGTTATTATACGAACAGTCTGGAGAAGGTAAACTATGCTCTGTTTGTTTAGGGTATGATATAGATCAGATTATGCAGTTTCTCGAAGAGTTAAAATGTCCGGTGTTCATACACCATTATACAATATTTTTTTTAAAAATGGAAGTTAGCATTTCTGTCATGAATATTCCACAAGAAATGATGATGGTAACTCATTTTAAAGTAAATATATGTAAAGTTACATTTCGAGATAACTCAAAGTAAAACGATCGGTCCTTACAAACTTTACTTACAGACTTGTTGCATAATGTATCACTATATCAAGAAACACGTGTGACAGCTTAATTCATGTCGAATGCATGTGGTATTCTATTTAGACGTGCATTAAGCTGTGAACTCAGAAAAAGGTTCGTATAAGACATCGCATGAGTCGAATCTCAGTTATCTCGAAGTAAATTGTATGGTCCCTTGAGGTTCGAGAAATCGAAGTTCAACTTATAGCGTCGTAGTGTTCTGGGCATGTATCTTGTTCATATGAGACGATTTATAAAGTTATATTTACATTAACGTATCAAGCAGTTTAGTGTTTTCGCGTTAGCGTTTGTTTTAAATGTACATGTAGAATTAGAAGGGCATTGATTAGTGTGGGATTTAGGTTTTCAGTACATTTACAATTCCATACAATAATGATAACATTGATTGCATTTGTAACGTGCAAATGCATATATTATGTACACATATGCAACTACAGCTTTTTTATTTACGCACATCATTTTTTCCACCTTATGAAAATATTCTAACACAGTTAAGATATCGAGTTCTCCCCCGAAACGACACCAAATAAGAGGACATGCGTATTCTTATACTTCTAATGTTTCATAATGTGCCATTATTTGGTAACTTCTTACATATATATGTTCACTAGTACTCGAGGCACCCGCTATGAAGTATTACTTAAATGTTTGTCTGCTATAAAATACCTTAAACATACCTTTAGAAGGAAATACTTGCCTGGGACAAACGTCTGTCCAAAGAAGTCATTTCTCATCGGAATCAATGGGATTTGTGATATGCACAGAATGTTACTGATTGCAATCTCTTGCAACATATGTAACTCAACAAACATCATAAGACTGAAATGCCTGGCAGTAGATTAAGCTCTGCTAAACGTGCAGACCTTTGATATATGTTCTTGCATGTTAAACACACACCTGCTTCACAAACACATCAAATTGACCTTGCAAAACTCACACTGCTAGTGTTATGCCTGTAACTAGTCAATTTGTTCACTACTGCTGTGCAGTCTGCTTTCCTACTTTTTCAATAGCAAGTTCGATTATTGGGGCCATGAAGTAGATTGACATTTTTTAAAATATGTTATCAGATTTACAAAAACATATGTCACTACCACTCGTATATTTGCATAAATTTGTTATCAAGTGAAACTGTTAAGCAGTTATGTAGTATTTCTTCACATTCTGAACAGCGTGTGCATGCATTATTACACCAGTCTTTAGACCAGAAACCGATTGATAAACGTCTAGATGCGTATTATGTGTATTGGAGTGGATCTAATTTGATAACACTATTTCTAGTGTTTTAAAAGTACATGTATGAGCCATGCATGCATACACAACACACAGTCGCACAAACGGCACAATGGCAAATAAACAAAACGTGTTATATTTGTCTCATTTGAAACAATTTCTAAATAAACTACACCTGCATAACACATGTTTACAACGTTGAAATACACATCCAGATACACCCCTGCACTGGATCATTTAATCACAAGTGATATATACTAAATTGCATTATCGTCAATGGCTTACCCGTCTGAGCATATTGAAGGAGATCTTAATTTCAAAACAACCGGCTGTTGTTTTACAACGAACTAACATTTTCATAGTTATGGAGATGGTTTTATATAGTAAAATGTTCCTACCTTTACACAATAATGTATGGCATCAATGCCCGTTCTTATTCATTTCTTTTGCACCTGGTTTACCCTGCATGATCGGCACCATAAATTTAAACTTGACATACACTTGCTCGATGCAAGAAGTTTTAAGTGCAGAATACACCAACGCAAGAACCCGTTAAATGCTATGATAGAAGAAAGAAACGTCGTTAGTAAAGCACTTCATTTTAAGAGAAGTATACTTTGCACTGTAACAAAAGGTGGTGTCCTCTTTTAGTACCGATTACATATACGTATGACAATCACAGGACCATTTTAGGCGGAATTTAAAATCATATATCCTGTGGGATGAACTGATATTGCAGTTATGAGCAAATATTCTGCTTAAACATTGTTTGTGACATGCACAAATATCTCTAAAACATCCACTCTCTCTGATTGTCAAGAGTATAACTAAGATCGGCAAATATATTTTATAAATAATGTTACGTAGAAGCGTATTAACTTTGAATGACTGTATTGCGCTCAGCAAATGAGAAACGGCATACCATTCCGTTGCTCTGTTACTCTAAGGGATTATACCACTGAACTATCGAGAAACATAATAGCCTTTGCAGGATAAAACAAACTCTTTAAATATGCATAGTTATATTTAAACGTATGTATTGATGTAAAATGTGTCCATCAGCTAGTCTATGTGTCATAGTTATGTGCGTATATGACTGAAAAAGAAAGGCGCAACACTTTTACCGATTGGTTCCTGAATCACTTGATCTCTGCTTGACTTTACTATTTTGCTATTTAAATATTACAAATATTTACTTGTTAAAAATCCTGTCTTTCTGAAACAGTGTTTTTCTTAGCAAGACGTCGGTCGAATACTTAAACATGTGTGAATTGTGATTGTCGTGAGATTTGTAGAGAGCCTAGGTGAACTTACCGCCTTTTCGATATTGAATTGTCAAGTAGTTCAAACAGACAATGCTCTTAATTATTATATCCATTTGGCTAGCATGGATGGGAATTGAATTGTATTCATATGCAACTTTAGTGTGCGTGACTGCATGGGTCATTTATTTTCTATCGATGTTATGGTGAAGGTTGCGTCTTGTGCTTAACTTTACTACTTTTGTATTTACGCCTTAGAGATAAGTAAATTAGTGAGACGTGTGTTTGGAGATCAGTTGGCTACTAATTAACGTTATCCGTTATACACTATTACATTTGCCTTGTCAACAATGAAGTTAATTACACACAATACATGCTTTAATGTTCATACATTTCGACAGGCATACATAGTTGTAGAAAACGTATAAGAAATATTTACTGACGTTACGTGCAATGGTTATCAAATGCAGGGCGAATCTTATTCTAGTGAACAATGTGTATATAAATTGACAGCCCCGTGTTATTATAATACGATTAGGGGCTTGTAGATTTACTACCATGCAGAAATATGACAAACATATTACGATTTAATAAAGGCACTAACATATTTCAATTATACGTTTCACATGTTATCTTTCTATGAGAACTGCCAATAATTTAACTACTACGACATCTAGTGGATTTTGAGATGTTTGAATTGATACATCAGAAAATCATTTTATAGGAATCGACCTTTAAGCATACACAATTAGTATTGTCAGTGTTTGAAAATATATGTGTTCTTGTACTTATTAACATATCATTATGTTGTCTACATAAAGTTTTATTCCACATATGTAGGAAAGTGTCGTATAAGATCACAAATGTCAGTACTAAACTCCGTTATGAATATTTAGTGCACCTATTAAGGACACAATGACATGACCACTTGCCTTGTATATCATACTGAGATGTGTATACTAAAGTTGTTTGTTGAATTTTTGAAATGTAGAAATGTCTATTGAGCGTACAATTAATCTAGAAACAATTTTGTTTTCAATTTTTGTCATTTTTAAATTACGAAATAACTTTATATATGTATTTTATAGCATAGACAATGTTTGAAAATGTCACTTGGTTTTGCATGATACAAAAATATTGGTTTGTACGCACTGAAATCACAAAAATGCAATTTGAGTTATCAATATACTTGAATTATGGAAGAAGTGGAAAAGCAGGGAGCGCTAGACACAAAAGTGCACGGCACAAAACCTATAATAATAACAAATTACGACATATTATATTCAAACCGACAAACTGTAAGGTGATCCAACTGCAATCATTTATGAAATGTTATGTGAGTTTCGTATATTATCCATGTAAACTAACACGATCCTTTCAAAGACAAGTTTTGTATGAATGGAATTAAATATAAAGCTGTAACACATGAGTAAACGCATCAGTGTGTTTGTATCAAGAAATACAAACTATAAAGGAGTTGGGCACTTGCACACATGTAGTTTATTGCTCAGCAATATCCCATTGTGTCGATACTGAAGGGATATTGCGAATTCGTGCAGAATAGTATACACTTTAAAATTGGCATCAGTTTGAAAATCATATTTAAAATATTTTTGTGTATTTATATATATATACGAGTTAGAATCTGAACATACAACAGATAAGTGTTTAGCACTTTCACTTGACAAGGCGTTGAGGGAAGTTGTTACAGGTTCATCAGACACAGAGGTCCTATCGCGCATAACTGCATAAGATGCTATGATAATAACAGCTGTATATCACGACAACTGCCTAACCAGTTACAAAACAGCTATAGGAACATGCATGATAAACGGCAAACAATGACATGTGGTGCATCTGAATTCTTGATTCAAGGGGTTTTGCCGAACTAACGACCTAATTTTAGATGATGTGAAAAATTGAATTTACCGATTAAAAATGTCTGACCTACATCCACTGTATGCGGAAAGGCTCTGAATTTAGTTTTATTACAAAACTTGGTGTTAGAGTATATTAATTCAGTATATCAGATCAATCACATGCTACAACTGCACATGGAACGTGTGTATCAACTGTTGTACTAAAGTTCCTGTGCCGTAAATTGGAATCCAATTACATTATTTCAGGCATAGTTGTGTGTACCTGTAGGTTACATTATCTTGACTCACAGGTGTAAACAGCTTGGATCTAGATGAGACGCAGCGTCACGTGGTATCTCATCAGAATGTTAACTCTTTGACACTCGGTCAATAATTTCACATCAGGTTGTAAATTGTTTGACACCCGGTCAATAGTTTCTCAAATGTTAAGTCGAATCAGACGTACTCAAAATTTAGTTTTATTTAAGTGTTAGTTAAATGCAGATTGGCTTTTATGCCAACTATTTAAGAGGATGATAAATACGTATTGTATGAATCTATAAAATGGTACCCATACTTGCATATTTGAATAAAGGGACCAATTCCATACCAATAAGTTACATTTTCTCTCATAAGCATTTTGTTGGTGCTAAAGTTTTGTACAATTTTATGTTTCATTAATATCCAGAGAAGACAGAACCAGTGTTTAAGTATCAAGCATATTAAGTATTAAGACTTAGTAAACATATTTATAGTTGATTGTTACATTGTAACCCGTATTGATATTGTACATTTTGTTTAGCTTAATTCTATTTCATTGTAATGTTGTGTAATACATGTGTGGTTGTTTTCAAGTTAAACATACCTCTTAAATTTTAATGCCCTAAACAATTAAACCTGGCTCCTCCATAAACCTGACTCCTCCATTTCTCCGTATCGAAGTCGCCTATATTCATTTTAGTGATGGTGTAAATCTAATACAAAAAACAATTTCAAATGTGGCACTACAATTCAGTAGTAAACGATTACATCTTGTAGTCATTTGTTTAATAGACATGTAGTTTTTTGTTATGTTAAGCAAGCAGTAAACTAGCGAATTGCAAATGTAATTCAATTCATTGTGTTTTGATTGTAGCAATAGTGAACCGGAGGCTGTCGAATGACAATTACTGAAACATTTAAGTCTGCTTGTAGAAATGCACATGATATTATATTTCCTGCAGGCTACGTATGTGTATGGCGTTCATTTTAAAACGTGATACGATATATGTAAATAGCCATAATAAAACTCTCTAACTCAGAGGCATATCTAAACATTTTCGTTATGTCTCTTGAAAAACATGGTTATTTTTGTTTTCTTCGAATAACAAAGTTGCTTCTGTTTGATACAGGAAACACACGTAACACAACATTTTGTTCAACGGACAGAAGAGCCTCAGTCCGTGTATTGGCGCACTTATCAGATTCAAATAGAACGTATTAATTATATCAAGTGCACTCAGTGCTGGTACTTTAGAATGATGTATGCGTACATTATGTCAGTTTCAATATTTGACAACAGGTATTCATATGGGATAAGTGTGATACGGTTGGGAACCCACAAACCAGACATAAGCACCAATAGCTATTGTTTGTTACTGCCCGTTCCAAGGCGGTAGTCCTGTTTTCGCCCTATGGTCAATTTTGTTATATAATATACTTATGTTTAATGTTTTATATCTTGAGTTGCATCCCGTTAGGTTTTGTCTTGTGGCTGTGTCGTTTCTTGATTGATGGTGTTTGGTGCAATGTCCTTTCTTATGCGGCTCTCCCTGTTAGACTGGTTGTTTTCCACATTAACAATAGTTATACTTGGCGTTGATTACGGACACTGGGCTAATAATGAACGTACTGTTCATGGTAGATTACTAAATATTCTGATTAAATAAAACCAACTACAGAAATACGACATTAGTCTAAGACATGTTTCTGTTAATAATGTTACATGTACTTTGTTGTGGCTAAATGTCCACTGTGTCAAATAATCGGTCGCTCACATTGCGGTATTAAATCTAAAATAGTAAATGTAGTAAAGCACTATCAGCATTGCTTGTAGTAATTCAATACTTTCATTTAAAAGGTGCAAAATTCATGTGTGTATTAATACGCAAAATATCGCGTTTGTTTATTAGGAATAATGATCTACACTATGATAATACGCTCGTAAAAACATACACGAGTGTATTTGCGCAAATAGTATTTGAGATCTTATTTAAAAAAATATTTAGTTATCAATATCACTGTATGGCATGTATTGTTCAATCGCGGTCGTTCTTTGTCAAATGTGTCGAAACGTATGTACTTATAAATTGTGAGTTATTAAAAGACTACATTGTTTTATCATTTCTTCAAAACAAATACTTACTTTATAATGTCACTGGCTTTGTCTGTAATTCATGAATATAAAAACCATGCGAATAAATTTGATTTCAAATTTCAAACATGTATTTATTCAAAGTAATTAGATAATTGTTTGTTATATTGCGAGAATTCTGTTAGCTCTGACTTCGATATTTGTTCAGCGGAATATGTATGTTATTGTGTTCTCGTGTTTTCAAACATATAAATATCATTTATAAATACTGTTTATGTAGACTAGTGGCCAGAATGAATGACGATTTGTGTACCTGAACGTCATTCCAAAACCTTTGAACACAAGGTTGTGTGAGTGTGTTCCGCGCTTATTTTTATCGGTGTTTTGATAATGGTTGCGTCTTGTACTTCATTTTCAGTTTTGTTTTACTTTCTATTTATTACATAGTTTCGATGTTACAGTATTTGTTTTGAAAATTAGATACCGCTTAAGCCGGTGCTAGGGGGGCGTGAGTAGTGTTGCACTTTGAATAACTTGTGTGGCGTCCGTAAAAAGTCGCCAAGTACTTCATTCGCAGTGTTGTTATACTTTCTGATCCTTCGGGATCATTTGTTTCCATGTTACTTGTTTTGAAAACTGAACACAACTTAAGCCGATGCTAGGGGGATGGTTAGTATTGCACATTGATTTACTGCTCATGAACAGACTCAATAAAACCGAGTCTGCATTTTTACCTTTTTGCATTGCTGCTTTTGCTTTCGAAGGATCTCCTACTTTCAGAATTTTTGTATGTGGCTTTTCTGCTTGACTTTACTATTTTTTTCATATGTATTTATAAATGATAACATAAGGTTATAAAAGAATAAAAAATAATATGTAGTGTTTTAACACATACTGTTTTGAAATGGTTCTTTGAGGATAGATGCCTATATTTGCCCTCCTAGATCATATACAGTAGAACCTTTCTTAAGCGGTCATTCATTTATTGGACATAAGCAACTTAAAAAAACAGGTAGTTTCTTAATGCAGGGCAAACGTAATGCTGAAACTTTCGGTTTATTTTTTACCTGCATTTGCCTTATAGACCCATTATTAGATGAGTCCACTGTGGATGTCCATTCAAAAAAGCGGTACTGCTATCTTCCCCTGTTGTTTGTTATGCCTTTGTGCGTTTCTTTGTGTCTTACATTTATATACATTTACTCTTTTTTGTGTGTTTTGCATGTGTTTTTTCCTGCATGACTCGTACATGTAAGTCTATAAGCTTTTTAATAAGCCAGAAGGTAATTACAGTCCAGTGTTCAAAATAAGTTCTGCCGACTTTGTGTAATGTGTTTCAATCATTAATGTTAGGCAAACTGTAATTTGCCTAGTCTAATTTAAGCAAATCCGTGATAACCTCTGCACATGGTTTTGGTCAAATAATATACCGAGTGACTTTTTTTCAAAAGGGTACAAACGGCTTTGCGTTTTTATTATGTATTTGAAGAGATTTAGAAGAAGGTACGATTTGATATCTAAATTAGAATGTATTTCCTGCTAACAAACTGCGCTCAGCATACTAATTGTTAAACATATCTACAAATTAGAAATGAGACTGAAATTAGAGTACGCGTGAAAGTAACCGGCACTACCTTTAATCAGGATACCTATTACGATTACAGTTTAAACATATCTGTGCGCCATGACACCTGACTTGGCTTCTTCGTATCATTCACACCCAAGGCTTTCTAGCACATAAATAAAACTGGGCGAAATGGTATGGTTCAAATAAATGATCTTCGAAAAGCATTTGTAATATAAAATTATTATTGTGGTGAACGTTAGATAGTTCAACATCATGTTAGGTCGTTTCTCCTCTATGTTGCGCAATGAAATAGTTTACCCATTTCCCTGTTGAATATTCATGTAAGAAATAATGACATCATTACTTTTAATTAGACATACATGTACATGGTATACAAGACATAGTAATTTGGCTCAGAGACAAACTGTTCTCCTGCAAATTCTCTTCTAAAATAACCTGATAGTTCAATTATAAATAAACACGAGTATTACTCACTTATATCACTTGGATGACTTGTATATATACATATATTAATAAACATTACCAACTATTACCAAGTATCGGTCGAAATCCTTTTCAGACTGATTATATTGAGTGTGTAATATGAATTCTTCCTTGAAAAAATGGGGCATTATTTAATACAGATATGAATGTATTATATATGAGTTCTGTTATACTTCTTCTAGACAAATTAATATTGATCCATCGCATAAAAACTTGACTTATCCCAATAGCCTTGATTCGGAATAGTCTAGAATTATTGGTACTTTATATATATTGATTCCATCAACCGAACGATTCTTAGTTATTTGATACAATATCTGATTCACGCCCTTGGTATAATGAGGGGGGATACGCGTAGACAGCAGAGAAAAGCAAATAGTTATACTTATATCAACGCAGCTACCAATCCTACCAATATTGATCTTATATATTTCAGTATTTTTTTGTATAATAACTTTATATTTTATCATTATATGTTGGGTTATATTATATGATATTAATAAAATATTATATTACGCCATAGTATACAATATATTATAATATGTTACATTATATTATATTATTGTCTGCTATAAATATATATGACCAATTACTCATCGTATTACCGACTGAAACAGCCTAGTAGCATGGCTTTGTGGTAGCACATAATTGGTTTCTTTTAAAATGGTGACATGTTTTACTCTGAACTTAAGCTGGTTCCGTCTTCTCGCTACCTATTCTATCACTTTGGTACTCCTGAATTCAACATGTTCCATTTCGGGCATTACATACACGTGTGTTAGCAAATCAAATTTGAAAGCAAAGTGTAACATGAGTAACAGTTTTGAGAGGGATCCTTTACGAGCCCTCTAATCTTTGTCTGCACTGTTTGCAAAGGACACCAGTAACTCTTTTCCAGCACAAAAAGTATTAATCAATAACGCTATATTATAAATAGTTACCTTTAGTTTTTTAATATATTAAACTCTTCATGCTATTTCAAAAATGTCTTCCACATATATAGGAATAAACTGCTTACATGCATATCAAAACAGCAGACAAAACCTGTTATATCAGAAACAATATCATATACGTGGAACAAAGCCATTACGGGACGAAATTATTGGGGAAAAGACCGCCACGTTAACCAGTCTATTTGATATTATTTCTCATCACAATATGCCATTGGCTACATATGATAAATATTAGAAAATTAGTACCCATTTGCTTGCAATTGACGCGATACCTCATGGGAATAATATAATCATACTTGTTGTCGTTGGTTAAAATATAGCACAGTTCATGCGTAAACATTGTTCTTGCACGACACTCAAAGTTAACAAACTAATCAATGATGAATGTATGATTAACACTTGATTCCGCCGTAGTTTTGCGATATTATAAACTTTATTGATTATGAATCAACTTCGTGATTATTAAATCAGGAAAACAATATGATTACATCAAATACAATGTCAAGCACGAGATTCGCTGTACATTCCACAATATGATTAACGAACAAAATGAAAAGATAACACGAAAAAATATGTTAGTCCAAATATAGGTACAGCTTTATACGGCTATGCAAACTTTGAAAATTAGACCAAGATCTGATTCGTCTGATTTGTGAATGTATGTTGTTCGAGCTCATTTGCGGCTGTTAATTTATTCATATATTTAACCATTTACTCCATAAATTCTACGAATTATCAAAGAGAGAAGATCTAGATCAGACAGGTCCAGTAGGAGTCGTTAAAACAGGGTCTTCTCCGTTTGCTTATGAAATAATATAGATCTGGTTCTACATTTTCTGCGTTTGCAAACGTTCTTGCATTCATAAGTTATTATAAACAATATGTAACAAAGTGGAATGGTCCATCATTTTTAATAGCATAGTCTAATTCGTATGAAAGGGTTAAAAATCTGAATATTTTGGAATCACAATAGTGCAGACCCTGTTCAGATGGCTCTTCTAATAATCATCTGATCTGGGTATACACTGTTTGGAAATGACAGTACACTTGTGTCCTGCATTCAAATGGTTAAGAGAACTGAGATCAGTAAAATTGCGTATTCAAATGGTTAACCCTTTCCCTCATAGAACCGTGTTTTCACGCATTCGCATTTGCAAACAGAGTAGACCCAGATCAGACGGCTCCTAGAGGAGCCGTCTGATCAGGGTATGTTCTGTTTGCTAATTGAATTTGGTAGAGCTGTTTCTTTACTTTCTAAAATGGCTACAATAATCCGCCTTCCATATTTCATTGTATCTATTCAGTATGTATTGAATTTGGAATAAACCTAGAACAGGGAAAGGGTTAAACGAAATGGGGACAGTAAAAATTGCGCATTGTATGTCAGTGTTTGAGCAGACATGTTTGTTTTACAGCAGAAGAGGGTTAAATGTTCTTGTTTTAATATGATCTCAGCAGATGAGACTACTGCAAAAATAATAACTTATTAATGTGGTATACCTTACACGTTTTATGTTTTACCGAATATATTAACCTTTTACTCCATAAATACACCTTTCAAACGAAGTGTAACTCCGGATTTTAACCCTTTCCTTCATATAATTTATTTTTCTCGCCATATAAAACGGCTCATGTATATAGGAGCCGTCTGATCAGGTTATGTTCTTTTGCTTATGAAACAATATACATGTAGATACGAGTCTACAGTTTCTGCAATTGACAAACATCCCTGGGCGTATGTGTAATATTGGAAAATAATCTTATTATAATTCATGACGTCAGTTAAAGTGTCTCAGCTGTTTGAAGTGACAAGTAATATAATAGGTTGAGTTTAACTAAGCGGGAACCGTGGACGAATTACTTTGAAAAATACATGAATATAGAAATCCCTGTTGAAATAGTTTGACACCACCTTCCGGTCTGTATTTAGGTAAACTATTTGCAATAAAGGTTGTGTTCCCACGTCAACCAACTTTACTTGATGAGCATAGATGTTGTGTTTTGATTCGTTTGGTAGTTCATTTTGCAATGTTAACTGTACACTGTGTATTTGTTTTACTACAGTTGAACATTCAACAGACCATGCAAATTAATTCGATTAAACAGAGGTTCGAATCATCCGAATTCTAATCTAATCGATTTTTTCAAGTTCACAGCTTAATTCAAGTCTAAAGTAATGCTGAAATGAGCTTTCAGCATTATTTGCGACCTACCTTAAGCTGTCTTATGGGTTTCTATGTATGCGTAGTGGTACAATTTAGAACAATTCTGTAATTTAATTTTATTTTGAAGTACCGAACTTTTAGTTCAAGTTATCCGAAGTTCAAGTTGTCCGCGTTCGAGATATCGACGTTCAACTGTATTTATGTAGTCTACAAAGTCATGTAGATTTGTGCAGAGTAATATGTCTACTTATGGTTCTGTAATGCATGTTGTTGATTAATGCAGGTCAAAAGTATTGTAGAAACTCATATATACATGCACGTCCTATAGGAGTTTTCTGCATTACATTTGCAATTATTTGAGCAACCATCTTCTTTTTAAAATTCCTGTGTTCAATACAAGCATGTTCGCTTGTGATAGGTTTCTACTGTATGCATACAGTGCTCCCTCTCTACAACGACACCCTTTGGGATACGAATATTGTATGTGATGTTCAGAGGGAGTTGTTATAGGGAGGGAAAATCAAACATAATTAGCTTGTTTGCAGACCCCCAGATAAGGTGTATTTCGAGAACTAAAACCGTTATGCCTCAATCAAACCCTATGTTGTGACCACCCTTTAGAATCGTCACAAAGTGACGATTCTAAAGAGTGATCACAACATAGGGTTTGATGGAAGCATAAAGAAAATACGATGGAAATATGTTGTTTCTGGAGCCTTGTTGTTTGGGAAACAGTGACATGCGTTGTTGTAAGGAGGGAATCGTTATTGAGAGGGCCGTTGTATTCATGCGTTATATTTGTGGCAGTCGTGTTGGACCATTTATACAAAGAGGTTTGGTCAAGATGAGTTACCGAGTCCTTCATCGTCTCATCAATATCCGGACTGTTTGATGATGAATTTACATTTTGCAGACAGCATTTTTATGGCGACAAACTAATTATTCCATCACATTGGAGATAAGTAATTGAACCATTCAGTTTGAATTATCATCCGCTATGATTAATTGTTTTAGCACACGATAGTGGCATGCTTGTGTTACCAATTAATAAAACTCTTATTTAGCTTAATTGAAGACAATAGCATTGCGTTGGAACACTTAACTCGTGTCAAGTTGTCTGGATTGATAATGCAAAACCTTTTTCTATGACATTGCTTCTCTGACATGTACCTAAAACTATATGTTATGAATCTTTACAGAGTAAACAAAATAATCACCGGTGGTCTTCAGTAAACGTTGGTAATCGTTTCCCGTCGTGCAACCGATTTCAGTCGTAGAGAGGTTGCTCATGCACTACATCACCTTAGTGTCCAGTTCAACTAGGCCTTACAACCCCTTAAGACCTTTCTAAGATTGCTAGCGACCCCTGGTCACCGATATCCGTACGAAGGTCACACGACAATTCAATTATAATCGCCGGTGGTCTTCAGCAATCGATGATAATCGGTTTTAGTCGTGCGACCAATTTCAGTCGTAGAGAGGTTGATGATCATTCATAACAACCTTCTTACGATCGAAATGTCGCCGATGGACGTTAAAATCTAACATACGAGTAAGAGGTGATAGGTAATCGTACGGTTCATATACGAAAGTCTCCAACAATCTTTAACTGGTCGTTTGTAATCTTCCCTACAATCGTTCGACTGTCAGTGACATTTTCTACAATTACCTACGACTGCCGTGCGACTACCAGCGACTGCATAAAGATTAACCGCGACTAGGCATAGACCACGTGACAATACAACAGGTCGAAAGTGATTATGGAACCTTCGTACGAATACCAGTTACTTTTACTTAATGCATGCTCGTCAGCAACTTGTCGTACGATGGTCGCAGAAGCTGCGAAGCATTTTCTGTAATTTAGTCCCCGACAATCGCAGACGATCGCCGGTTTCAGAGGTCACCAGTGGTCTTTAACAATAGCAAACGCTAGTGGGATTGTAGCCTTAGAGAAAGCAAACTCTTGACACATATCGGAATTTTTCCAGTTTGTCTACCAATGTAGGTTAAGTAGTAACTCCTGGGTTGATTAAATCTTCCCAATTTTGTACTGTAGTTTGGATTGATGGTATACAGGGATTGAAGTGTCCTGTGCAAACGTTTACATCTGCGTGTCTGGTGTACACATCGTGATTGTACACTTTTTGAAATACAGAAGCAGCTCTCTCTCTCTCTCTCGTTCTCTCTTTTTTTCTTTCTCGCTCTCTCAGACATAGTAGTCTCATGAACGTCGTGCATATGGCTTTCAGACGGGGTGTCCTTTTCAATGACGTATATATATATACTTGCATGCAGCACGATCGTTGAGTTAATGAGGCTATATTGATATACTCGCTTATATGTGTAAACAGGCAATTGTTTAGTATGCTACTGATATATTTACTATACATGTACATAACCTAATATTTCACTCCACAAAAGCATATTCCGTCACGATATAACCCTTACGCCGCTGACTTTTCAAATGGAAAATTCCAAAATTCAAACCGGTCCAGCTTATTTTGAATATTTAGGATTTTTTCTAAAAAAAATGTGTAACATGGCAAACAGTGCATATCCTGATGAAATGTCTCCTCTATGAACCACTCATCTGGGTATTCACTGTTTGCCAAGGATAGTAGTGGTTTGTGTCCCGAACTGTAAGGTTTAACACGTTGAACATGTTTTGTTGGAAGGAAATTAGTACAAAGAATGTCTACGTCATCAACAAAAAATTAATCAATTCCCCCATTTTAACGCCTCTGTAAAAGTCACTTTTTGAAACAATTGTGATAAAAAGAGCGATTGGTCCATTGGAGCAAATGCTCTATTTTTTTACAATGGTTTCAAAACTACACAATTATAAAAGTTTCTCTTTTTCTAGCCAATGCTCCTGTTCTGTAGATTTATTCAAGAGGTTGCGTCTACAAATATCCCAGGAGGGGATGTGTTAAATCGTGCTGGTGAGAAGCAGAGTCGTTTTATATGAATACGAACAGTTTGCTGAACTAATCACTAATGTGCCTCTGTCATGTTCATGGTAAAATTAAGCAATTATTTAGGCCGCTAGCTATTCTCATACAATTTCTACTGAAACAATTATTTATATTGATTCAATTAAGATCATTCACGGGCAAAACAGGAAGAAAAAACGTAAGATGCAACTGCGGAAATCGAATATAATTATCAATGTCAATGTCCAAATAGCCAAATACAATATGCAAGGTATCAATGTCAATGTCCAAATAGCCAAATACAATATGCAAGGTATTGCAATGTCAGTAAGTGTGTATATAGAAGTCTGGCTTAAACTTGTAAGAGGGTGTTAACGGCAATCAGTCCCGACCCGATTTCGAAGATTGCTTTAATCTGTGTCCGCACCGTTCGCACATGACAGTGGATCCCTTTCCCGCATTAAATGGTGTCCGGCCTTTGCAGCATAATTGTAATTTCATCTTTGATGATATTTATTCAAGCGAGAAAGGCTTAGGGAACACACTTTGACCCGTACGAGCTTTCTGAATTGTTTTCAGTCTACATTAACCCTTCTCTTGCTGAATTTTAAAATACATTTCTTCTTCTTTAACCATGCCCTGTTGTGTAATTACATATATCCTAACTGTGTACACGTATTTCGCTGTGCAATCACTGCTGTGGAGTGCAATGGTTGCACAATCAACTTGTAAATAGTGCAGGAGCTGTCTCATCTGGGTCTTCACTATTTACAGGTAGGTATATTGACGTGAATAGCAAGCGAAGGGTTAAGCAACCACCTATATACAAAATGCAAGGGTCTCCGTTTATTATGATAACCCCCAAGAGCGTTCATTCGTGATGAAACGGTATGTATGCCAGTACAGATAGTTACAATCTTGGAACAGTTAAATCTTCCACAGTAATAGGTCTGAGGTTATTAAACCTCTCAGTCTGAGCCTGAGATCATTCTCAAGTATCTGATTGCTGTGATATCTATGCGAACAGTTTGGATCCAGCTGAGACGCAAGGAAACTCGGAGTCCAACTAGAATACAAGCTTCCTGCAATTCTAGCTGTGTTTTTGTCTTATAAATTGAACTCTTAAATTTTAATCAGATGACAGTTTGCAGAAAAATGTTAATGACATTCGTAAAATTGAATACTGTCACAAGACAAACAAAACAATTCGCGTCCAGAGGGCAATGACGATATAATTTGATTTTATTACATTTACGCGCCATTTGCATGAGACGATGCATCAATATTAGTTTTTCATTATTGTTTGAATCATTATTGAATGAATATCTCATGAATCAAGGATTTGCAACAAGGAAGAAATGCAAAAATACATTTTTGTCAAACCCATTTCATTTCACCGTAATGATTTGCTCAATAACGGCATCAAGTCAGATTTTCATACAAAGCTCAATTGAAATTGCAAATATTACTATTGATCCAGAAAAATAACCATGTTCTGCGTGCTTGGATTACATTTTGGTTAGATTTTAGTTTGTTTAAAGGACAGCGGTACTACAAAAGCCCAAAATCACTTTTATTGTTTACGCAGAGGAATAATTGCATAAATGTCTACTCCGATACGTATATCCATATGTAGATACATTAGAACCTGTCGTAAGTGGTCATCAAAATGGGCTTTTGATATTTCATTTTTGTCGTACCCTTTATTACTTTTCTACAGTTACTCTGTTTGCAGCTCAATCATTGAGTACACTAGCGATAGGTGGATACAGTATGTTCACTTAAATGTTTTTTCGTTATACATGCACTTTACCACTGTATTTGCTGTCGCGGTTGTTGTAGATTAGTCGGAGAGGGGATACGTTTATTTACACTGTTTGTCTTTTAGGATGGGGATGGAATAAGTGTGAGGTTGGGCGCCCATAAACCGGTTTAACCCCCCAGTGACTTTTGTCACTGACCGTTCCAAGGCGGTACTTCCATCTTCCTCCTATTGTATGTTTGTTTTGTCTTTGTGCGTCTCTTGTTGTTTTTTCTACTTATGTACATTTGCTGTTTCCTTGTGTTGCTGTTCGGGCGAGTGTTTGTTCTGTATGTGGTGTTTCCTGCATGACTCATTTTTGTACTTTTAATTATGGGTATGTAAAGTAGGAGGTAGCTTGATGCAGGTCAAAAGTAATACAGAAAGATCATATAGGTATACTTCTATAATGACATATTGAATGCATGATATGGCCAAAACGAGATTAATCCATCATGAATACATATTAGCTCTGTTTTTCATGGGATTTGTTTTGTTTTGACAAAACCTATAGAACCCGATCAAAAGCAAACAGAGCACATCCTGATCAGACGGCTGCTGTCAGGGTCTACTTAAATGCGTTAAAAAGCGGGGGGTTAATAGTCATCACTCTGTCATTATAAATGCATCAGCATAAAGAACATAGGCGTAGAGGAATAATTCTTTACAAATAGGTTCTTTATTTCTCTACCAAATCCTATTTTTTTACCTCTCATTAGAATCGTTTCTAAAAGACACAGGTTAACACATAGAGAATATACTGTTAACATTTACCATTAAAAGTTTACGATAATGTGATTTCGATGACGCAAGTAAGTCATTTCAATTGCATTCTTGCATAACCTCTGCCGTTTATTCCGGAGTTGTGGGTGTTCAAGTGATTATCGTGTGCACGTGCTGTTAATATATCATGACAATGGGTCTTAGCATACATTTGTTTTACGGTTAGTAAACACATTCAGATGCTACATTTTGCCAACAGAAATCCGGTGATTTTCCTTGCTGTTGATTGGAACTCATATGGTTGAAACCTATTTGTATGCAACATAACTCTTCTCGATTGCCGAAAATACGCATGCCGTCTACTGGTGATATTTTGGTCTGTTTCAAGGTTTGAAGGGAGCGCGTGTTCAATTTTTTAATAAAGATACAGAATGTCAAAGCGTTTGGACACTGATGTTTTCAGATGATGTCAAAACCACATTTTTATAACACTGAAGATGTTAAGAATATTATAAGGTATTCTGCTATTCTATATTATAACATGACATACATATCCTGTTGTGCATCATTTCCGTGGGTCACTGAGTCTACCTGGCTGTTCTTCTGTGCACGAAACAGTGCATTCTGACCTGTGAACAGACTAACCTCTGGGGTCTTCCTCCACCTGTAATTAGCTGGACTGGAATACTGCTATAAAGACATAAACCCTGATAACATCAAACCAAACATCCTATTTATGAAAAGATAGTGAAATTAAGCAGGCAAAGCCACATCCAAGACACAACAACTACAAAAACATCGTTAGACAGCATGTCACATACACACACACACACGCACACACACGCACACACACGAGGTGAACACAGAAAACACCAACAAACACACAAGTACAAGAGACATGAACAAAAGAACAAGCACAAAGACACAAGACAAACAAAAGTAAGGGTGACAAAGAGAGTACCGCCATGGCACGGTCAGTAGCAAAATCACCACTGGGGGTTAAACCGGTTTACTGACGTCCTAACCTCACACTTAACTCAAAGTCACCCTAGCTTAACAAATAGTGTAAATAAAGGTATCCCCGCCGGACTTTCCCACAATGTAGAAGACGGTAAACACATGACAATATGTAAAACATACCATAACAACTGTGAAACATCCTTCAAATATGTACTCAATGACTTTGCTGAAGTCAGGGCTACTGCAAGGAAGCCGTTTAGGACACGACAGGGAAAAGGTAATACATGAGTCTTGTAAACTCATCCCGTTACTAAGCTTAAGAGCATACCATCATAGAGTACTACCCTCGGCCTGTCATCACGCAAGCAATGAGGGAAGCGTGTGTTCCTCGCCAATTCTGCAATGTATAATAACATGACCGATACAGTATCGTGAGCTTCTAAGCCTAAATGGCATTTTCGATAAAATAAGTGTTTGTGTAATCTAATATGCTTGAATAAAAACTACAAGACATGAAACTTTTCTTAAACACTACACACTCTCCAATGCAATGTATGATCCCGAAGGACCTGAAAATATATAGCAACGACGAGGATGAAATATGGGGCGACTTCTTACGACCGCCACACTTACACTGAACACCTACTGGTAAAGTTCATACATTCTGAATGTCGGAATTCTTTCCAAAGCAAATACAGCAATAGAAAATTGCAGCCTCCGTCTTATTGAGTCTTTTGTTGAGAGTACATGTATGAGCCATGCAGGAAACAGCTCATACAAAACACACAGCCGCCCAAAACAAATAGCATCACGACAAAAAAAGTGAATGTACATGCATATCGAAAGCCATTTTTTAAATGCAATACTACTCACGCCCTTAGCACCGGTTAAAGCGGTATTCAATATTCACAACTAAAATCATTGAAAGTTATTATCCCGAAGGACCAGAAAAAGGCAGCACTGAGAATGAGGGTTTCATTGGTTGACTTCAGGAATGGTGATAATTTGATGCGAGGCGACTACAAAATATAAATCTCCAGGCGGGACATTTAGTCTGTTATTTTATATCACCATTGCCAATTACCAAACGATTAATAAACGAGTAGACTTCTGTACCCTTAAAAAGACCAAAAAGTAATTCTCTTAATTATTTAACCAATCAATTATATGATTGGTACACAAAATATTAACTAACTTTTGTACTATGTTATTAATTATATGGACTCCTTTGGAAACTCGTTAGCTACCAACTCTAATACTCGTATATAGAAAATGTCATGTCTATGTAGACTGTCCGTACAGCATGTCCACCTACCATTTGTCATCAGTTTTAGAATGATATAATATGTGATGTGATATAAAACTGGTGTTATTCTAACAACAATAGCATTGATGTGACATTCATGTGTAATTCGGCGATGTTTTAGTAATTTTTAGGGATGCGTTTAAGTTTCGTAAATGATCGGCATAGACATGTATTTTTTTGTTATATAACGAATCGACGAAAACGGTTGATTTTATATTCCAGGGCATATTCGATATCAAAGTACAAAAATGAGTCATGCAGGAAACACCACATACAGAACAAACAGCCGCCCGAACAGCAACACAAGGAAACAGCAAATATACACAACTATAAAAACACATCAAGATACGCTCAAAGACAAAACAAACATACAATAGGCGGAGGTACCGCCCTGGAACGGTCAGTGACAAAAGTCACTGGGGTTTAAACCGGTTTATGGGCGCCCAACATCACACTTATTCCATCCCCGACCTAAGAGACAAACAGTGTAAATAAACGTATCCCCTCTCCGACTAATCTACAACAACCGCGATGGCGAGTACAGTGGTAAAGTGCATGTATAACGAAAACATTTAAGTGAACAAACTGTATCCACCTATCGCTAGTGTACTCAATGATTGAGCTGCCAACATAGTAACTGTAGAAAGGTAATAAAGGGTACGACAAAAACGAAATAGTACAGATATCCGACGTTCTCCTTCCGTTTCTGGATTTAAGAGGTCGCCTTCATAGAGAACTAAACATTTCGTGTCGGCGTACATGCAAAGAGGCTAGCGTGATTGCCAACTGAAAAAAGGGTTGACAACCAAGCATGCAGTATGTTGTAGTACTTAAGATCATATCCCTTTTTAATGGACTTGTTTAACATATTTGATGAACAAAGTGGGAAAATGGGTATGTCCAATAATTTTACGAAGTTTGTAAATCACATCACCATAAAAAAGGAGGTGAAATACCGTGTTGCAGAAGCGCCTTAATGTTACATTTGTACTTGCCAATAAGTGAGCGATTGAGATAGTAAAAAATAGAGAAAGGTTTTCTTAGTTTATGGTATCTATATCCTTGCTTAAGCAGCTTTTCAGTTAAAATGAGATTTCGACTGTTAAAATCGTCAATAGATTAACAAGCTCTAGCAAAACGTGAGATAATTTGAGGGATGAGGGAATTTTACAATAATAAAATCAAAATCATCTCTTTTGTCATACATTTTAGAAGAAATCATTCCATTATCAAAATTGACAATCCTTACAGGAATGGTTGAACATAGGGGGCGTGAGTAGTGTTGCACTGTTAATATCTTCTCATGAACAGACTCAATAAATCCGAGTCTGAAATTATCTCTTTGCGCTTTGCTAATGTTGCTTTCAAAGGATCTCATACTTTCAAAATTATAATATGTACCATGTGTTATTATATTATTAAAATTATGCTTATAGTGTAGAGGCTGTCACTTTAGTACCTTATATGTGACATTCAACTTGCATTTGTTAGTACAGTGAAACCTCTCTAAACCGGACGTATATTTTGGTATAACTATTGGTTTTGGAGACAGGTGGCAGCTTAATGCAGGGTGAAAGTGATGCAGAAAGCTCCTCTAGGAGCTTTCTGCATGACTTGTACCCTGCAGTAAGCAGCAACCTGCCTAAAAGTAGCTAAATTCTTCTCTTCTAGAATTCCGGTTTAGAGGGCTTTTACTGTATAGGTTGTGCAAATGAACTTAAATAACAATAAATACATGAATATAAGAAGCATTTGAATGTCTCCAAATAGATCATCTCTATGTATAACAAGCACCACAACGATTACATTCAAATCTAGTCAGTACTATATAACTTGTTAAATTATATTATACACTGTTCCCATATAACTATTCAATCATGATAACACGTTACCATTCTGGTGTTGGATACATGTATAAAAGTACAAATGAGTCATGCAGGAAACACCACATACAAAAAGTACAAAAATGAGTCATGCAGGAAACACCACATACAGAACAAACACTCGCCCGAACAGCAACACAAGGAAACAGCAAATGTACATAGGCAGAAAAAACAACAAGAGACGCACAAAGACAAAACAAACATACAATAGGAGGAAGATGGAAGTACCGCCTTGGAACGGTCAGTGACAAAAGTCAAAACAAACAAACAGCCACCCGAACAGCAGCACATGAAAACACAGCAAATCCGTATAACTATCAAAACTATAAAGAGACACACAGACAAAACATACGTACAATAGAGGAGGATGGAAATACCGCCTTGGCACGGCCAGTGGCAAACCTCACTTGGGGTTTTAGGGCGCCCAACCTCACACTTATTCCATTCCCTACCTAAAAGACAGTGTAAATAAACGTATCTCCTCCCTCTCCGACTAATCTACAAAACGCTCGATGGCAAATACAGTGGTAAAGTGCATGTAAAACGAAAGCATTTAAGTGAAACTAACTGTATCCACCTATCTCTAGTGTACTCAATGATGGAGCTGCAAACAGCGTAACTGTAGAAAAGTAATAAAGGGTACGACAAAAATGAAATAGTACAGATATCCGACGTCCTCCTTCCGTTTCCGGAGTTAAGAGTTTGCTTTCATAGAGTACTAAACCTTTCCTGTCGGCGTACATGCAAAGAGGGTAGCGTGATTGCCAACTGTTGACATGCAGTATGTTGTAGTACTATAGAAGCATATGCTTCTTTAAGAATGATCCGTAATTGTAATACAACAAATAAAACAGAACAATGTAATCACCTTGCAACATTGGGATATAACACCCGAAGAATTAGAAGCATGATGACCAACGCTTGTACTCCAAGTAACTCTTTTATCCAGTTTTGATAAACGCGACGGCAAAATGCCACAATGTGTCAATCCATGACACCGTGGGCCAGACGGCATGCCGATGTGAAGACATCTAACACAAGAAAGGTGTTTACATTCAAAGTCATTGTCGAATTGCTAACATGTTCCTCGTCGAAAGAGTGTAAATGCGTGAACCGAGACATAACCATACATCTTAGCGTTTATTGCATAACACTTGATACATTGTCTACTGTCAGCTTTTGTAACGACATGCGGCCTGAGTTGATATTTTATGTCAGCCATAACCGTTGAGACTTATATTTATATATTCATTAGCATCTCTTTAAACAATATTGTTTGAATCTATATCATGCCTTTGATCACAGGTCGATGCAGCGGACACATATGATTATCAAGTCGGAATGTACTTCGAAACAAAATGCATAACGTGTTACAAATATACATACGTGTGATATTTTATGATTCTCTGAAGCTCCGTTATTTAAAAATTATATAATAATTGCTGATTTTAACGGCGTACAATAGCTACATCAATACAGAATTTGCCTTTACACTTTATGATTTAATAGATCACGTATACCCACGAACAACACTCTGAACTCAATCAGAACATATTAAAACGAACAGAAATGAGATAGTGAAAATAGATAATCTATTTGTTTGAGTATTTTAACCACAAGGAATATATCAATGAAAAAAATAGTAAAAGTCTAACTACGTAATCATAGAACGTTACGTTGTCTTATGATAGTAATAAAAGTAGTGCAAAATCGTATCTTACATTGTGATTATTGTAAATGTTTAATTATCGCCATAAAACCTGTATGTATGCATTTTGTGGTACATGAACGTGACACTTCCACTATAGGTGTTTTGTTGCATAGTGAAATACCTTTGCTAAAACAAGAACGCTGTCATATCAAATATGCATTTGTTTTTATTTGTTTCTCATCTTGGTTTCGTTTTCCAGAGAGATTGGCGGACTTGGGAAATATATATCTATATTCATTTGCATTATATATACACATATGTCCTAATCTAAATATTGTGATCAGGTAATGCTAATACTGAAAACATGGTTATCTTTGAGGAAGTGTATATATCGCCTTAACTCATTATATATACATATAATTTGACATATACGGGATGTAAATCTCAAACTTAAAAGTTATACAGCAAGCAAGTTCCTATATTTTATTTATAAAATCTAATACACCTGTAACGGTCTCAATATATAATCAGGATTACGTAGCTATTGGTTACGATGTCATCGACGTCGCGTCAAATTCCGAGGGACGCCACTCTACGTGACGTCAAAAAAGTCAGTATAGTTTTGGTTTCAGTAAGTAAATAAATTGTCTTTCCCTGAGTCTTCTAGCTGTCATTGTTTATCTTCAGAGGTTTTAAGCAAACTTAAGAATGTAAATAAACGTATCCCCTCTCCGACTAATCTACAACGACCGCGACGGCAAATATGGTGGTAAAGTACATGTATAACGGAAACATTTAAGTGAACAAACTGTATCCACCTATCGCTAGTGTACTCAATGATTGAGCTGCAAACAGAGTAACTGTAGAAAAGTAATAAAGGGTACGACAAAAACGAAATAGTACAGACATCCGATGTCCTCCTTCCGTTTCTGGATTTAAGAGGTCGTCTTCATAACACTAAACCTTTCTTGTCGGCGTACATGCAAAGAGGCCAGCGTGATTTGCCAACTGTAAAAGGGTTGACAACCAAACATGCAGTATGTTGTAGTACTATAGGATCATATCCCTTTTAACGATTTTTTAACATATTTGATGAACAAAGTGAGAAAATGGGTCCAATAATTTTACGACGTTTGTAAATCACATCACCATAAAATTCAGGATGTGAAATACGAAGAATTATGAAAATTCTGGAATAAATCTATTCAGGTCTATCAAAAGCCTAATATGGAAAAAGTGTCAAACAGGGAGAGCCACATACGAAATGACACCGCACCAAACACCATCAAACAATAAACAATATAGCCACAAGACAAAACATAACAGGATGCATATCAAGACGAACTAGAACTATCACTAAAGGTGATTAATACCCCCACTAGCACATTTGACACAGATGGATTCAATGCAGGACAACTGCAATCCGTAGCACTACCCATCAACTCAATGCAGGACAACTTCAATCCATAGTACTACCCATCAACTGAGATATTATTATTATATCTATCTCATGGTCTAAACTGTAACTAATTATAAGGGGGTATAATTCAATAATGATGTGATGAAGTAAAAACCAATATGAAACCAAACTTATGAAACGGGAGATAATTAACGAAAAGAAGAGACGAATCTAAACCCTTATCGCAGATGCACAACTTCGGATGGTGTTCAACAATACTTCAAAATCTAAAAAAGTTCTGTTGAAGCATGACAGAGTAAAGCTCCTGACCGCTAAATTTTCATTTATTAAATTTAAAAAATGGAGATAATTCATGAATGAAGAATCAAATTAAAACCACAATTGCAGGTGCACAATCTCAGATGGTGTTCAACACTACTACTTAATTTTAAAAAAAATATGTTGAAAGAAGTTCTGTTGAGGTATGACAAAGTAAAGCTCAGAACAAAATTTCATATATTAAAATTACGAAAAGGGAGATAATTCAATGGAAAAGTAGTATAGTCAAGCAGGCAAAGCCACATACAAGACGCAACCACCACCAAAACACCGATAGACATCATGACACACATACACACACACACACAACCACACACCCAAACGTACACTCACACACGAGATGAACACAGAAAACACCAAAAGACACACAAGAACCAGAGACAAACATTCCACACATGAACAAAATCACAAGCACAAAGACGCAAGGCAAACAAAAGGAAGGGTGACAACGAGAGAACCGCCTTGGCACGGTCAGTAGCAAAAACACCACTGGAGGTTTAAACCGGTTTACGGACGTCCTAACCTCACACTTCTCTCAAAGTCACCCTAGCTTTAAAAATAGTGTAAATAAAGGTATCCCCGCTGGACTTACCCACAACATAGACGACGGTGAACACAGGACAACATGTAAAACATAGCATTATAACTGTGACAATCCGTCAAATATGTGCTCAATGACTTTGCTGAAATCAGATCACCTGCAGGTAAGCCGTTAAGGGCACGACAGTGAAAAAGTAAAACATGAGTCTGGTAAGCTCATCCTGTATCTAAGTTTAAGAGTATAAGAACATAGAGTACTACCCTCGGCCTGTCATCGGGCAAGCAAAGAGGGAAGCGTAGCTACCATCTGTAAAAGGGTCGATAACCAAACATGCAGTGCGTTGCAATATAATAGGATCATAACCTTTCTTTTTAAACATTTTAATGCGTTTAATAAACAAATCATGAAAATGGATATGACCCCGAATTTTCCTAAGTTTGTAGATAACATCCCCATAACATTCTGGTTGAGAAATGCCTTGTCGCAGTAACGTCCGTAGATTGCAATTATATTTACTAATGAGTGGTAAATTTCGATAATAAAATTTAGAAAAAGTTTTCCGAAGCTTGTGATATCTGTAACCTTGCTTAAGAAGTTTATCAGTTATAACTAAATTACGTCTGTTAAAATCTTCAAGCAAAGAACAGGCTCGGGCAAACCGAATAAGTTGAAAAATATAAACCCCATAAGATGTAGATCGTGGCACATCTCCATCTAGAAAAGGATAATTAACAATTTTAAAATTAAAATCTTCTCTTTTATCGTATATTTTGGACGAAACTTTATCATTTGTAATTGAAAGATTCAAATCTAAAAATGAATCTTTAATGTCAGATTGATTCGTTTTGTTTACAGACAGTTCTTTTGGGTAAATTGAAGAAATCATAGTTTCAAAATAAGGATTATCTAAATTCAAAATATCGTCTAAATACCTTGAAGTTTTATTAAAAGCATTAACAATATCGGTCTGTGTATCAGGTTTAAAGCTAAGCATAAAATCCCTCTTATAGCAATACAAAAACAAATCTGCAACAAGAGGGGCACAATTTGTACCCATGGGTATACTAACAACTTGACGATATATGGTACCCCAATAACGCACACATATATTATCTAAGAGAAAGGTAAGAGATCTACAAACATCAAGGCAAGTCCACATTGTGTAATGTTCAACTTCTGAATTCGAAAAGAATGAACGTTGAACACTACAAGCAATGAACATTTTGTTTTCTCTGGCAAAGGTTTTTTCTATTAATTTAATCAGTTTATCCTTTATAAGATGGTGAGGTAGAGTAGTATAGAGTGTAGAGAAATCATAAGAGCTCAGTAAAGAAATGTTATACTGTTCATTTTCAAGTTTCGTTAATACATCATTTGAATTTTTTATGGACCAACAAACATTAATACAGATTTTTCATATATTTGATCACAGTAGCGTTTTACATGTTCTTTGATCGTAGTAAGACAGGACGTCACAAGTTTAGATAATTTAGTAGTGGTACAACAGCTAGAGTTGGCAACAATACTGCGTAATTTAAAAATCTTCCATTGAAGGATAGCAGAGCTAAGCTCCTGACAAAATATTCGCCTATTAAAAGTACGAAAAGGAAGATAAATCAATAACGAAATGACGAATCAAATCCGCAATCGCAGGTGCACAACTTCAGATGGTGATCAACAATACTGCATATTTTAAAAATGTTCCGTTGAAGGATGGCAGAGTAAAGCTTCGGAAAAAAATCCGTCTACCGACGGCCGGACGGACGGACGGACGGATGGAGTGATTCCAGTATACCAACCTACACTTCGTTGTGTGGGGTATAAAACATTAAACATTAAGCATATCAAACAACAAAGTTGACCATAGGCTGAAAGCAGGAGTACCACCTTGGTACGGTCAGTAGCCAAAAACGGCTACTGGGTGGCTTAAACCTGGTTTACGGGTACTCAACCTCGCCCTTATCCCACTTTCATCAAAGTCAAAATGTAAATAAAATTTCTCCTCCAGACAACTTAACAAATGAATAACGATGTCTGCCAAGATGAAATGATTTTAAAATAAACGGCAGAAGTAAACAAGCGACGTCATCATTTAAATTATGTCATCATTTAAAAGTACGAGAAAAATATATGAAACATTTCTACACCGATATGTTTTAAAAAATAAATCGCAAGAAGATATAAATACAAGTGGATACTAAATATGTGCAACTGTTTTATTTGAAAAAGAATGAACTTGACATCGTAGACATGTACTCGATGACTATTCAGAGTTATCTGTGGAGAAATCATTTGGGGTACGACAGAACTGGCAAAATACAAATATCCATTATCCTCCCTCCGTAAACGGGTTTAAGAGGAGATCTTCATAGAGTATTAAGTATTTTCCGTCGTCTCACAACCAAAGAGGAAAGCATAATGATCAACTGTAAAGGGATCGACCACCACGCATGTAGTGTGCTGCAATATAGAGGGGTCATAGCCCTTTTTAATGCATTGTTTTGTATGTTTGACAAACAAAGTATCAAAATCTGTGTGTCCAATAATTTTTCGAGGTTTGTAAATGACATCACCGTATAACTCCTGATGTGAAATACCTAACTTTAGAAAATTACAATTATATTTGCTGATGAGTAGAACATCACGGTGTAAAAAATTTAAAAATGTTTTACGAAGTTTGTCATATCTGTAGCCCTGTTTTAGTAGTTTTTCAGTGATGATAAGGTTACGATTGTTAAATTCAACAACAGAAGAACAAGCTCCAGCAAAATGAATAAGCTGAGAAATGTATACACCGTAACATGTAGCACGGGGAACATCCCCATCCAAATGACGATAGTCATCCCGTTTTTCATAAATTCCAGAATAAATTGTTCCATTGTTTATAGATAAATATAAATATAAAAAGGCTGCAGATATGTCAGAACAATTTGCTTTATTTAGCTTGAGCTCTCTATGGTAAATTGAGGTTATCATAGAATCAAAATATTGGTTATCAATATTAAATATGTCGTCTAAATAACGTGCTGTATTGTTAAAAGCATTGATGACATGACAGTGAATCGGTTTTAAGGTTAAGCATCAAACCCCGTTCTTAACAATACAAAAACAAGTCTGCAATAAAAGGAGCACAGTTGGTTCCCATGGGAATACCAACGACCTGGCGATATACAGAATTACCAAAACGAACAAATATATTGTCTAACGTAATTGCGTCACAAAGATCTAAAAATGTCCACGATGTATATTCAATTGTAACGTCATTGGTAAAGAACGCATGTCTAGAATTACAGGCAATAAATGATACTTTTTCTCTAGCAAATGTTTTATTTATAAGGTGTGTAAGTTTGATCTTTATTAGATCGTGTGGTAATGTGGTATAAAGTGTAGATAAATCGTATGTGCTTATAGTGTTAGCTTGGTGTTGCCTGATTTTTAATTTAGTTAAAACCTCATTGGAGTTTATATAGACCAAAAAAGGTTAATTGCCGAATTCTCATACGTTTTGTCACAGTAACGCTTAACATGTTCTTTGACCGCTGTTAGACACGATGTAATTAGTTTGGATAGTGTGGTAGTCGTGCATGAGACCGATTTTGCTATAAAGCGTGATTTATATGGCGTTTTATTGGGTTTAGGTATTCAGTGCATTGTCGGATTGTAAAACTAACTGTACACAACTCTTCCTCATGTTTTAATTAAGGATAAGCTTACTAACTTGATCCAGAAAGTATTTGCCCGAGAAAAACATCATTCTTGGCAAGTAATGCTGAAAAAGCTTTCTTTACTGACGAGCAAATGAAATATTACACCAATTGGACTTGCTCAGAAGTTTGCGAAGCACTAACCTTTCTTTTGGATAACATATTTGCACGTTATGGGAATGCTATATACAGTCAGGTAATTGGTATTCCTATGGGTACGAATTGTGCACCACTTGTCGCAGATTTGTTTTTGTACTGCTATGAGAGAGATTTCATGTTGCGTTTGAATCCTCAATCACAAGAAGATGTTATAAAAGCCTTCAATGAAACTTGTCGATATTTGGATGATATTTTTAACTTAGATAACCCTTTCTTCGATGCTCTGATTCCTACAATTTATCCTAAAGAACTCAAATTGAATAAAGCTAACCCGTCCGACAATTATGCAGCGTTTCTTGATCTAGACCTTAAAATTAATAATGGAATGATTTCTTCTAAAATATATGACAAAAGAGATGATTTTGATTTTAATATTGTAAATTTTCCTCATCTTGACGGGGATGTTCCCCGTGCTCCATAGTATGGGGTTTATATATCTCAACTTATTCGTTTTGCTAGAGCTTGTTCATCTATTGACGATTTTTACAGTCGAAATCTCATTTTAACTGAAAAACTGCTTAAGCAAGGATATAGATACCATAAACTGAGAAAAACTTTCTCTAAATTTTACTATCGAAATCTCCCGCTTATTGGCAAGTACCAATGTAATATCAAGGTGCTTCTGCGATACGGTATTTCACATCCTGAATTTTATGGTGATGTGATTTACAAACTTCGTAAAATTATTGGACATACCCATTTTCTCACTTTGTTCATCAAATGTGTTAAACAATTCATTAAAAAGGGATATGATCCTGTAGTACTACAACATACTGCATGTTTGGTTGTGAACCCTTTTACAGTTGGCAATCACGCTGGCCTCTTTGCATGTACGCCGACAAGAAATGTTTAGTACTCTATGAAGTACTATTTCATTTTTGTCGTACCCTTTATTACTTTTCTACAGTTACTCTGTTTGCAGCTCAATCATTGAGTACACTAGCGATAGGTGGATACAGTATGTTCAATTAAATGTTTTTTCGTTATACATGCACTTTACCATTGTATTTGCCGTCGCGGTTGTTGTAGATTAGTCGGAGAGGGGATACGTTTATTTACACTGTTTGTCTTTTAGGGTGGGGATGGAATAAGAGTGAGGTTGGGCGCCCATAAACCGGTTTAACCCCCCAGTGACTTTTGTCACTGACCGTTCCAAGGCGGTACTTCCATCTTCCTCCTATTGTATGTTTGTTTTGTCTTTGTGTGTCTCTTGTTGTTTTTTCTAGTTATGTACATTTGCTATTTCCTTGTGTTGCTGTTCGGGCGAGTGTTTGTTCTGTATGTGGTGTTTCCTGCATGACTCATTTTTGTACTTTTACTCATTTTATCAGGAACTTAATCCAGAAACTATTTGCCAGATGAACAAAAACATCATATCTTGCATGTAATACTGAAAAAGCCTTTTTACTGACGAGTCAATGAAATATCACACCAAATGGACATGCTCAGAGGTTTGCGAATCACTTACCTTTCTTCTGGATAACACATTTGTACATTATGGGAATGCTAAATACCGTAAGGTGATTAGTAGTCATATGAGTACGAAGTATGCACCACTGGTCGAAGATTTAGTTTTATACTGCTATGAGAGTGATTCATGTTAAGTTAGATGTCATAAAAGCCTTCAAAGAAACTTCTCGATATTTGGATGTTAAATTCAACAACAGAAGAACAAGCTCCAGCAAAGTGAATAAGCCGAGAAATGTATACACCGTAACATGTAGCACGGGGAACATCCCCATCCAAATGACGATAGTCATCCCGTTTTTCATAAATTCCAGAATAAATTGTTCCATTGTTTATAGATAAATATAAATATAAAAAGGCTGCAGATATGTCAGAACAATTTGCTTTATTTAGCTTGAGCTCTCTATGGTAAATTGAGGTTATCATAGAATCAAAATATTGGTTATCAATATTAAATATGTCGTCTAAATAACGTGCTGTATTGTTAAAAGCATTGATGACATGACAGTGAATCGGTTTTAAGGTTAAGCATAAAACCCCGTTCTTAACAATACAAAAACAAGTATGCAATAAAAGGAGCACAGTTGGTTCCCATGGGAATACCAACGACCTGGCGATATACAGAATTACCAAAACGAACAAATATATTGTCTAACGTAATTGCGTCACAAAGATCTAAAAATGTCTGGATGTTATTTTCAACTTAGATAACCCTTTCTGTAATGTTATGATCCCTACCATAAACCCAAAAGAACTCAAATTGAAAAAAGCCAACCCTTCCGACACTTATGCAGCCTTTTTTTATGTAGGCCTTAATATTGACAATATATTGACCGTCAATTTCTTCTAAAATCTATGACAAAAAGACGATTTTGATTTTAATATTGTAAATTTCCCTCATCTTGACGGATATGTTCCCCGTGCAACATCTTACGGAGTTTGCATATCTCAACTTATTCGTTTTGCTACAGCTTGTTCTTATATTGACGATTTTAACAGTAAAATATCATTTTAACTGAAAAGCTGCTTAAACAAGGATAATTATAGAGATCATAAACTAAGAAAAACATTCTTTAAAGTTAATCATTGAAATCTTTAACTTATTGGCAAGTATAAATGTTATCTTATGGCACTCCTGCGATACGGTATTTTACATCCTTGATTGAATGGTGATGTGATTTACATACTTTTTGGACATACCCAGTTTTTCACAGAATCATTAAAAAGGGATATGATCTTATAGTACTACAACATACTGCATGACTGGCTGTCAACCTTTTTACAGATGGCAATCACACTGTCCTCTTTTCATGTACGCCGACTGGAAAGGCTTAGTACTCTATGAGTACGACCTCTTTAATCCGGAATAGGAAGGAGTACGTTGGATATTTGTACTATCTTTTTTTGTCGTACTCGTTATTACTTTTGTACAGTTTAAGTAATCGATTCTGTAGAATCATTGTAGTTAGATATCACCGACATTTATATTTTAGAATACATTTATAGATATTTTACTGTGTGACATTTAATGCTGTAGATGACAAATTAATTACCTAGGAAACCGGCGTGAGTGAATTTTCTCTTTGCCAATGTGACATAGAATCCAGGTAGCTTGTTCCCTCAGCAGTTAGCTAGTTATACCCTCTTATCATACATCTAATCAGTCGCGTTATCATGATTGCCAACATACAAGAAGTCATATACCAGAATCATAGTATTGCATTCAATATAAACGCTCAACCGTATTATGTTACACTTTGGCTTACATACCGTGCAGTAAAAGCAATAACAGGAATCACAGATTTGTACAACATTAGTAATACTCATTATCTCGTAGTTTAACAAAACAAGTAAAATCACCTGCCATATTAGATCAACACATTTACAGGAAACACTTTTTGCAGGAATGCTGTTGTAGCATTTTTTTAGTATTACTATTGTTATTATTATCATAAGTATACCACATTTATATTGCGCTCTTTTCACATAAGATATGTGCGTTCCGAAGCACTTCACATGGACGAAATCACTAACCGGAACGAACCGCATGAATTATTATTATCCATCCGGTCAATGAAAAATATGCAAAAGATATACAATAGATATGCAATCACTAACCGGAAGGAACCGCATAACTGTCTATCCGGTTAATGAAAGATATTCAAAAGATATACAATGAATATGAAATCACTAACTGGAAGGAACCGCATGATTGTATAGTAAAATTAGATTGGTAAAATTAGATTGGTAAAATCAGTGTTTATTTCCCCCCAGAGCCTCCGTTTGACACATGTGCATGAGCCACCAGACGGAACGAGGCCAGCCACGGTAAACGCAGTTTTACTACATTCCTTCCCTCTTTAATTAGAAGGAGGAAATGGGTGAATGAAATAACCCAGTTCCCGGATACGCAAAAATGGGGAACTTAGGTTAACTTAAATGGAATCCCTGACGCTAGTTATGGCGAACAATATACCCCTCTGTAAGATAACAGAATTTACTTTGCATTTGATAGAATAACCTTGCGGACACCATACCTATACGAACATAGCAAGGTGATTTCTATGAGAATAAACTTAATAAGCCCAGTTACCTCCCCCAAAATAATTGGCAATTGGCGGCAAGTTAAACCAACCAAATACCACTCGAGCCATTATATACACAAAGTATAATTACGAAATGGTGCATACAGTAACCCAAGTTAATGAACACCTCACAGTGATCATTGTAGTTCAGTGCAAACAATTGCAACATCTGAAACCGATAAAGCCTCCTCACAATCCAAAGTTGGTCGGAAAGACCACTCACAGCCAGGGAATGGGGATCAAGGTCCCGCTCTAACATAAAAACATGTTGATCTCACTAGTGGAGAATAGGGAATGAAATTCTCTCTTACCAACATGAGACAGGTTACTCGCAAGCCCGAACCCCGGATTGTATTGAATAAAGTACAATAATCACAAACACAATCGTCAGTACACAGCGCATCATCCACCGTGATGTTAACACAATTGCCATGAAACCACTTTTCACATTTTATTGACATACTTTATAAATGTTTAGACAATAAGCCTTATCGATATGCAGTCTGCTGGGAGTCTGGAACAACAGCTTTAATGTATTTCAGAATAGTTTTATTCTCTTTTATCTACAATAATTCAAGCGGTTCAATACAACATTCAAACATTTTATGTTTAACGGAAATTGAACGACAGGGGTAATGGCGGTTCATGTTTTTAACATAATTGTAATGTCCCATAGTCGGACAGATATAATTTTATACTAATTTATAATGACAAGATCAGACAAGTGACCACCGTATATGCATTGTAAAAGTATCTTTAGACAAACGAGAAAATCTTATACAGTAGAACCCCTCTAATGCGACCATTTAATTGACATCTCTATAAGCAGGCGGTTGCTTAATGCAGGACAAAAGTAATGCAGAAAGCTCCTAGAGGAGCTTTCTGCATTACGTTTGTCCTGCATTGCCTTCATTAAGCAACCACCTGCCTCTAGCGCCAAGAATAATACCTCTTTTAGGTCGCATTAGCGGGGTTTTACTGTATATGAGTATATTACATTAGTGTGACAGAGTCAACAAAGGACCAAATAAACAACAGTAGCAGAGACAATGGCGAATTATTTAGCTGTACGGGTAGACATTATGTTATGTTCATATGTGAAAAGCAGTACATTACATGTTGTCGATAAATCATTTTTATTTTAATTAGTTTATTATTTGACATGTGTTTCTTTCAATCCATTGTTTTTGCAGATTCCTAACAGTATAATCTTTTATGAAGAGTAAGTATCAATTAACACACCGTAGCAGTTCCATATTCATGAAAAGGGACATTACCGGTTTGTTTCTTTGCAAGTTACTACAATACATACTATATTTGATTGCATATATTGTTGATACTGCTATTGTTTTGTCAGTCGTGTTCGCATAAATACAACTATCCACCTATTGGCATTGTTTACTAACAATGCGTATCCCACGTTAACGAAAACATAGATTCAATGCACAGTAGACTCGGCTGATGCTAACCAGCTGTGTTTGTAAAAAAAGGCATATACACTTACCTTGTAAATGGTCATTATACTATTTATCACTGATGTAGAACCCAGTGACGTCAATGAAGTAACGAATTTATGAATTATTATTTGACATATTGTAGAATCGTAATTAACAACAGAGACGAATGATTGTGATGTTAAACAAATGTAAACCGTGACATATATAAATACTTTAAGAATATAATAATTCCCTAGTACAATGTCTCGTGCGTGATTTGGATATATCATATAAACTAAAAGAACGTCTACAGGGAGTTGCACGGTACAATGATATCTGAAACAAAAAACAGTTGCAGACATTTAACTGTCTTTGTAGAACGTTGAGAATCGATGTGAATGTTTGAAAGTGCGATACCTATTGTATGAAGTCAGACTGTATATTTCCCAAAAGATTTAAGGTCAAGAGTGGTAAATGTTTTATTTTCCCACCGGGAAATCTTTCGCTAAAAGACGAGAAACTGTTCATTAATTTTGTAATATTACTTGGCAAAGTAAGGTTGCTTTAATACCGTATAAACATCGAAGCATTGAAAACTTAGCATATATAATTCATTATAGCAAATAGTTACATGTTTCTAAACTGATTATATGATGCTTGAGCTTTTAAAACGTCCTTCACGGACCCCTAGATCAAAGGCAGGCATCCAGCAGCATACAAACAACCGAACGCAATTACTGACGGTCAAATACGTGCCCAAAACCGAGGCATCGCAATAAATTGTTCTAGGAATAGATGGAGTAAGCAAATGTGCAAGTGAAAGAGTTCAGCTCATCACTAAATATGTCCTATAACCTTAAGGTTGGACAGTCCATCCATAAAAGCCCCCTGAATTGCTCCTAACGATATATGCGCTGTAGTATGGTAGATTGGATTACGTTCAAAAGAACATTTTGAGTTGACAAATGGAAATGCACACATTCAACTGCGTTAAGTTATGAACGATTTGACATCAAACACTGATAATGAAATGATAGGAACTACAGCATAATTCTGCTTCAAGTATGCTTGTTTGTTATCTCCGCCGTAGGGGGGTAATGTTTTAACATCGTCCATTTGTTCCTCAAATGAAAATATAGTAAAGTTAAGCAGGCAAAACCACACACAAGACGCAACCACAACCAAACCATCGATATATAGAATGCCACCCAACTACACACCCAAACACATGTACATACGCGAGATGAACACAGAAAACAATAACAAACACACACGTACTAGAGATAAATTCTGAAGGGTGGTGATCCCCCGAAAGCAAAAATTGCAATACAAAAAGAGAAAATTGCAGACTCGGTTTTATTGAGTCTGTTCATGAGCAGTAATTGAAAGTGCAACACTGCTCACGCCCCCTAGCACCGGCTTAAGCGGTATTCAATTTTCAGAACAAGAAGTACTGAAATTCATGATCTCGAAGGATCAGAAGGTATAACAACACTGAGAATGAAGTAACATTCCAAAAATGTACAAAAGCATAAGTACAAAGACACGCGGCAAACAAAAGTAAGGGTAACAAAGAGAGTACCGACATGGAACGGTCCGTGGAAAAAATCATAACTAGGGATTTAAACCGGTTTACGGGCGCCCTAACCTCACTCATCTCACAGTCACCCTAGTTAAGCAGTGTAAATAAAGGTATCCCCGCCGGACTTTAACACAACATAGAAGACGGTAAATACTTGACAATATGTAAAACATAGCATAAAAACAGTGAAATATCCGTCAAATATGTACTCAATGACTTTGCTAAAGTCAGAGAAACTGCAGGGAAGCCGTTAAGGGCACGACATGGAAAAGGTAATACACGAGTCTGGTAAGCGCATCCGGTTTCTTAGTTTAAGAGTATACCATCAAAGAGTACTACCCTCGGCCTGCCATCGCGCAAGCAACGAGGGGAGCGTAGCTACCGACCGTAAAGGGCCAATAACCAAACATGCAGTGCGTTGCAATATAATGGGGTCATAACCTTTCTTCTTAAATATTTTAATGTGTCGTTCTATAAACAGATCATGAAAATGGATATGATCCCGAGTTTGCCTAAGTTTGTAGATAACATCACAATAACATTCGGGGTGAGAAAGGCCTTGTTGCAGTAACGTCCGTAGATCGCAAAAATATTTACTAATGAGCGGTAAATTCCGATAATAAAATTTAGAAAAAAAGTTTTCCGAAGTTTGTGATATCTGTAACCTTCCTTAAGAAGTTTATCAGTTATCAGTTATTCTAACGCAATCTGTCATTTTTCTGCAATCTGATTGGCTCATGTGACTAAATTTGCGGCATATAAAAACTGTTTTATATGTCGCAAATTCAACCAATCGAAAACGGCCGAATAACAGCATTAGCCTGTAAATATATTAATGCGCTTTGTTTATCTAACACTTAGATCTACTGATAAATTCGTATGCATACACTGACATATATTCAAGTTCAGTCCGTTTTTTTGAAAGTTATTAATTTCCATTCTTTGTCACGAATTGACCGGTCTTTTATATGTCATGTGGAGAATTATTGATATACTCAAAGCGTTGTGATTCAGATTCAACCTTATTTATCATACTCTTCAAACATAACGTTATAACGTGACGTCATTGTTACAGACGACGTTTTCGCGTACGGCGCCAAAGACTAAGATAACGTTACTTTTCCTGACATGTGTATTGAAAGTGTATTGAAATGTAAAATAGCTGTCGCGTAATGATTCATGACAAATGTAATAGTGAACTTAGAACTGGGCCGGTGTTTTGACTGTAAACCAGGGTGAAAAAATCCAGTTATTTTAAGAAATCTGAGAGAAACTGGGCACTATTTCTCGCCTCTTCACTCATTTAATCACCTGCGCACATAGGATATAACAACAATTTGGCATTTTTCGTGTTAAGATTGCGTTAGAATAGGGTTAATCCTACTGTAAATTGAAATTTGCGACGGTATATGAGGTTTTTAACGGTCTTAAATTATTTTAACGGCTCCGCCTTCGGCGTCGCCATTAAAATAATTTGCGACCGTTAAAAACCTCATATACCGTCGCAAATTTCAAATTACAGTAGGGTTAACCCTATAATTACGACTGTTTAAATCAGAATTATGACTGTTTGAATCTTATAGCAAAGAGCAGGCTAGGGCAAAACGAATAAATTGAGAAATATAAATGAAAAAGTAGTAAAGTCAAGCAGGAAAAGCCACACACAAAACGCCACCATCACCAAAACACCTACAGAAAGCATAGCAATATATACTCATACACACATACAGTAGAAAGTCACATACAAGATGCAATCACCACCAACACATCAATAGACAGCATGTCACACACACACAACCAAACACACGCAAACACACGAGAAGAACACAGAAAACACCACCAAATACAAGAGCACCAGAGACAAACATGAACAAAACACAAGCACAAAGACACAAGACAAACAAAAGTAAGGGTGACAAAGAGAGAACCGCCTTGGCACGGTCAGTAGCAAAATCACCACTGGGGGTTTAAACCGGTTTACGGACGTCCTAACCTCACACTTATCTCAAAGTCACCCTAGCTAAACAAACATTGTAAATAAAGGTATCCCCGATAGGATGTAAAACTGGGCACATCTCCATCTAGAAAAGGATTATTAACAATTTTAAAATTAAAATCTACCCTTTTATAGTATTTTTTGACGAAAGTTTGATCATTTGTGATGGAGAGATTCAAATCTAAACAGGAAGCCATAATTTCAGATTGATTCGCGGTGTTTAGAGTCAATTAAGAAAGCATAGTTTCAAAATTATGGATTATCCAAATTTAAAATATCGTTTTATTAAAAGCATTAACAATATCGGCCTGTGTATCAGGTTATAAACTTAGCATAAAATCCCTCTCATAGCAATACAAAAAAACATCTGCAGCAAGAGGGGCACAATTTGTACCCATGGGTATACCAACAATTTGACGATATATGGTATCCCCATAACGCACAAATATAGTATCTAAAAGAAACGTAAGAGATCTACAAACATCAAGGCAAGTCCACATTGTGTAATGTTCATCTTCTGAATTCGGAAAGAATGAACGCTGAACATTACGTGTTTAGCGTGGGATACCAGTTCAGTGAATTCGATTTATTATATAAGAATCAATCTCTATACAAGATTACTGTTACATTTACACATGGATTGTAGGTAAATATTGTACAGGTTGCAGTGACTAATGCGTGTAATTATATTTAACATTCCAAACATGTACAAAAGCATAAGTACAAAGACACGCGGCAAACAAAAGTAAGGGTAACAAAGAGAGTACCGACATGGAACGGTCCGTGGAAAAAATCATAACTAGGGATTTAAACCGGTTTACGGGCGCCCTAACCTCACTCATCTCACAGTCACCCTAGTTAAGCAGTGTAAATAAAGGTATCCCCGCCGGACTTTAACACAACATAGAAGACGGTAAATACTTGACAATATGTAAAACATAGCATAAAAACAGTGAAATATCCGTCAAATATGTACTCAATGACTTTGCTAAAGTCAGAGAAACTGCAGGGAAGCCGTTAAGGGCACGACAGGGAAAAGGTAATACACGAGTCTGGTAAGCGCATCCGGTTTCTTAGTTTAAGAGTATACCATCAAAGAGTACTACCCTCGGCCTGCCATCGCGCAAGCAACGAGGGGAGCGTAGCTACCGACCGTAAAGGGCCAATAACCAAACATGCAGTGCGTTGCAATATAATGGGGTCATAACCTTTCTTCTTAAATATTTTAATGTGTCGTTCTATAAACAGATCATGAAAATGGATATGATCCCGAGTTTGCCTAAGTTTGTAGATAACATCACAATAACATTCGGGGTGAGAAAGGCCTTGTTGCAGTAACGTCCGTAGATCGCAAACATATTTACTAATGAGCGGTAAATTCCGATAATAAAATTTAGAAAAAAAGTTTTCCGAAGTTTGTGATATCTGTAACCTTCCTTAAGAAGTTTATCAGTTATCAGTTAATTACGACTGTTTAAATCAGAATTATGACTGTTTGAATCTTATAGCAAAGAGCAGGCTAGGGCAAAACGAATAAATTGAGAAATATAAATGAAAAAGTAGTAAAGTCAAGCAGGAAAAGCCACACACAAAACGCCACCATCACCAAAACACCTACAGAAAGCATAGCAGTATATACTCATACACACATACAGTAGAAAGTCACATACAAGATGCAATCACCACCAACACATCAATAGACAGCATGTCACACACACACAACCAAACACACGCAAACACACGAGAAGAACACAGAAAACACCACCAAATACAAGAGCACCAGAGACAAACATGAACAAAACACAAGCACAAAGACACAAGACAAACAAAAGTAAGGGTGACAAAGAGAGAACCGCCTTGGCACGGTCAGTAGCAAAATCACCACTGGGGGTTTAAACCGGTTTACGGACGTCCTAACCTCACACTTATCTCAAAGTCACCCTAGCTAAACAAACATTGTAAATAAAGGTATCCCCGATAGGATGTAAAACTGGGCACATCTCCATCTAGAAAAGGATTATTAACAATTTTAAAATTAAAATCTACCCTTTTATAGTATTTTTTGACGAAAGTTTGATCATTTGTGATGGAGAGATTCAAATCTAAACAGGAAGCCATAATTTCAGATTGATTCGCGGTGTTTAGAGTCAATTAAGAAAGCATAGTTTCAAAATTATGGATTATCCAAATTTAAAATATCGTTTTATTAAAAGCATTAACAATATCGGCCTGTGTATCAGGTTATAAACTTAGCATAAAATCCCTCTCATAGCAATACAAAAAAACATCTGCAGCAAGAGGGGCACAATTTGTACCCATGGGTATACCAACAATTTGACGATATATGGTATCCCCATAACGCACAAATATAGTATCTAAAAGAAACGTAAGAGATCTACAAACATCAAGGCAAGTCCACATTGTGTAATGTTCATCTTCTGAATTCGGAAAGAATGAACGCTGAACATTACGTGTTTAGCGTGGGATACCAGTTCAGTGAATTCGATTTATTATATAAGAATCAATCTCTATACAAGATTACTGTTACATTTACACATGGATTGTAGGTAAATATTGTACAGGTTGCAGTGACTAATGCGTGTAATTATATTTAACATTCCAAACATGTACAAAAGCATAAGTACAAAGACACGCGGCAAACAAAAGTAAGGGTAACAAAGAGAGTACCGACATGGAACGGTCCGTGGAAAAAATCATAACTAGGGATTTAAACCGGTTTACGGGCGCCCTAACCTCACTCATCTCACAGTCACCCTAGTTAAGCAGTGTAAATAAAGGTATCCCCGCCGGACTTTAACACAACATAGAAGACGGTAAATACTTGACAATATGTAAAACATAGCATAAAAACAGTGAAATATCCGTCAAATATGTACTCAATGACTTTGCTAAAGTCAGAGAAACTGCAGGGAAGCCGTTAAGGGCACGACAGGGAAAAGGTAATACACGAGTCTGGTAAGCGCATCCGGTTTCTTAGTTTAAGAGTATACCATCAAAGAGTACTACCCTCGGCCTGCCATCGCGCAAGCAACGAGGGGAGCGTAGCTACCGACCGTAAAGGGCCAATAACCAAACATGCAGTGCGTTGCAATATAATGGGGTCATAACCTTTCTTCTTAAATATTTTAATGTGTCGTTCTATAAACAGATCATGAAAATGGATATGATCCCGAGTTTGCCTAAGTTTGTAGATAACATCACAATAACATTCGGGGTGAGAAAGGCCTTGTTGCAGTAACGTCCGTAGATCGCAAACATATTTACTAATGAGCGGTAAATTCCGATAATAAAATTTAGAAAAAAAATTTCCGAAGTTTGTGATATCTGTAACCTTCCTTAAGAAGTTTATCAGTTATCAGTTAATTACGACTGTTTAAATCAGAATTATGACTGTTTGAATCTTATAGCAAAGAGCAGGCTAGGGCAAAACGAATAAATTGAGAAATATAAATGAAAAAGTAGTAAAGTCAAGCAGGAAAAGCCACACACAAAACGCCACCATCACCAAAACACCTACAGAAAGCATAGCAATATATACTCATACACACATACAGTAGAAAGTCACATACAAGATGCAATCACCACCAACACATCAATAGACAGCATGTCACACACACACAACCAAACACACGCAAACACACGAGAAGAACACAGAAAACACCACCAAATACAAGAGCACCAGAGACAAACATGAACAAAACACAAGCACAAAGACACAAGACAAACAAAAGTAAGGGTGACAAAGAGAGAACCGCCTTGGCACGGTCAGTAGCAAAATCACCACTGGGGGTTTAAACCGGTTTACGGACGTCCTAACCTCACACTTATCTCAAAGTCACCCTAGCTAAACAAACATTGTAAATAAAGGTATCCCCGATAGGATGTAAAACTGGGCACATCTCCATCTAGAAAAGGATTATTAACAATTTTAAAATTAAAATCTACCCTTTTATAGTATTTTTTGACGAAAGTTTGATCATTTGTGATGGAGAGATTCAAATCTAAACAGGAAGCCATAATTTCAGATTGATTCGCGGTGTTTAGAGTCAATTAAGAAAGCATAGTTTCAAAATTATGGATTATCCAAATTTAAAATATCGTTTTATTAAAAGCATTAACAATATCGGCCTGTGTATCAGGTTATAAACTTAGCATAAAATCCCTCTCATAGCAATACAAAAAAACATCTGCAGCAAGAGGGGCACAATTTGTACCCATGGGTATACCAACAATTTGACGATATATGGTATCCCCATAACGCACAAATATAGTATCTAAAAGAAACGTAAGAGATCTACAAACATCAAGGCAAGTCCACATTGTGTAATGTTCATCTTCTGAATTCGGAAAGAATGAACGCTGAACATTACGTGTTTAGCGTGGGATACCAGTTCAGTGAATTCGATTTATTATATAAGAATCAATCTCTATACAAGATTACTGTTACATTTACACATGGATTGTAGGTAAATATTGTACAGGTTGCAGTGACTAATGCGTGTAATTATATTTAACATTCCAAACATGTACAAAAGCATAAGTACAAAGACACGCGGCAAACAAAAGTAAGGGTAACAAAGAGAGTACCGACATGGAACGGTCCGTGGAAAAAATCATAACTAGGGATTTAAACCGGTTTACGGGCGCCCTAACCTCACTCATCTCACAGTCACCCTAGTTAAGCAGTGTAAATAAAGGTATCCCCGCCGGACTTTAACACAACATAGAAGACGGTAAATACTTGACAATATGTAAAACATAGCATAAAAACAGTGAAATATCCGTCAAATATGTACTCAATGACTTTGCTAAAGTCAGAGAAACTGCAGGGAAGCCGTTAAGGGCACGACAGGGAAAAGGTAATACACGAGTCTGGTAAGCGCATCCGGTTTCTTAGTTTAAGAGTATACCATCAAAGAGTACTACCCTCGGCCTGCCATCGCGCAAGCAACGAGGGGAGCGTAACTACCGACCGTAAAGGGCCAATAACCAAACATGCAGTGCGTTGCAATATAATGGGGTCATAACCTTTCTTCTTAAATATTTTATAAGAATAATGGACAGGGAAATGGACAGTGTGGCTCTCCCTGTCTGACTATTTTTCCATATTAAATTCGAACATGTGTCCAACACGATTCGTCATCAGCAAATACCAGATGGTCTAAGCCGAATTTTTTGTATATCTTTTTTATGATATTACCAGGATGCAATCCTTCACATAAAATATTATCTTATGCATTTATTCATTTACCCTTTCTTCTGCGTATTTAGAAAACTGATACTATTAGCAGGTGTTCTACAACATACTTTATATAGTTAACATGTTTCTCACGGGAGAGAAAACCGGTCAGTAACAAATCAAAATCTTAATGTATCTAGTAGAATCATTAAGCCCATGTATTGCTTACAAACGACCAAAATAATTAATCATGGTGCATATACATATTGTTTCCCCTTTTTAATCTTATGATGAAACGAACAAATTGTAGGGGAAAGGGGCATGTGAGGGACAGCTGCACGATGTGTGTAAGGGTTCCTTATTTAAGGGTTAGCAGTTAAATAGTCGAAACAAGAGAGTCGTCACGGGTGACAAATGCCCCCAAAGTGTTTGACACCGAAATGCATTTTGGCGGAAAAACAATACAATGTAATGCAGGTGTTACATGAAATTTTGATGCTGTTAAAAATGACACAGGAGTCAGTTTTTAACATTAAAAACAGAACCTTTGACGATTATGATAGCTAAGAAAAGAGTCGGAGGTCGAAACTTAGTTAAAAAGGACCCTAGGTCATTCTCAACGTTAAAAAGGACCCTGGGGTTGATTGTCAACGTTAAAAATAAACCCCGGGTTAATTATTAAGGTTTTAAAAAAAGACACATGGTCAAATTTGGAATCCGTAGCTGACAATGTATAGGAGATATGCTCCGGACAAGCTTTTAGTAAAATCGAGGTCAAAGGTCAAGGTCAAGGTCACTGTGGCACGCGACACTCCGCCATCCCAAGATGAACTCACACACCAAATTTGGAATCCGTAGGTGGTAAGGTATAGGAGATATGCTCCGGACAAGCTTTTTGTAAAATTGGTCAAGGTCAAGGTGACATGAAAATGGTACGCGACACTCCGCCATCCCAAGATCAACTCACACACAAAATTTGGTATCCGTAGCTGATGTGACAAAGGAAATATACTCCGGACAAAAGGTACACACACCCACCCATCCACACCCACACCCCACACCCCACACACACACGCACGGTGCGATCACTATATGCCGCGGAAAAACAATACAATGTAATGCAGGTGTTACATGAAATTTTGATGCTGTTAAAAATGACACAGGAGTCAGTTTTTAACATTAAAAACAGAACCTTTGACGATTATGATAGCTAAGAAAAGAGTCGGGGGTCGAAACTTAGTTAAAAAGGACCCTAGGTCATTCTCAACGTTAAAGAGGACCCTGGGGTTGATTGTCAACGTTAAAAATAAACCCCGGGTTAATTATTAAGGTTTTAAAAAAAGACACAGGGTCAAATTTGGAATCCGTAGCTGATAATGTATAGGAGATATGCTCCGGACAAGCTTTTAGTAAAATCGAGGTCAAAGGTCAAGGTCAAGGTCACTGTGGCACGCGACACTCCGCCATCCCAAGATGAACTCACACACCAAATTTGGAATCCGTACGGTGCGATCACTATATGCCGCCAAAGCCTAGCTTTGGGAGCATAATACAAATAATGAGTAACGGGACTCTTGTTAATCATACTGACTACGTGCCAATATCAGTGCCAGACCAGGTGCAACGAGTTTCACGGCAATAAAATGGTGTGGATATCTCTGGGACGACTTTGGTCGAGGGGTTCCTAATTTCTAGGACTTCTTTGTAGAATAACAGGACATTCAAAAACTATATGCACGTGGTCTTTAACCGATGTAACCGTATCAAATGATCACTAAGTGTCTAGACATGGCTATTTGACAGTAGCAAAAGGTCATAATTAAAACAACAACAAACTGATTGTGATGGTAATTCAGCTGCATCATTTGCCTAACCAAACCTATATTTGGTGTAGTTTTGAGTTACATCCAGTAATAAAGTACATGCATAACGAAGCCAGACATTACAACTTACTGAATTAAATGGTTATTGAAAGTGGATTACCACCCTTCAGAATTTATTAGTTACAGCAGTGCTCCTAATCCACTTTCAATAACCATTTTAAGCGGTATTCAATTTTCAGAACAAGAAGTACTGAAATTCATGATCTCGAAGGATCAGAAGGTAAGTTCAAAAAGTAGAAGATCATTTGAAAGCAAAAAACAGCAATGGAAAAGGAGAAAATTGCAGACTTGGTTTTATTAAGTCTGTTAATTTGTTGAAAGTGCAACACTAATCGCGCCCCTAGCACTGGCTTTAGCGGTATTCAATTTTCAAAACTTATAATATCAAAGGTAATTATCCCGAATGACCAAAATAATTGACATTGCTATGAATTGACATTTCCTACATATAAACAATGTTTGTAAATGAACAACACCATTTCTGCTTATTGTTACGACATTTAACATGCATTATGTTCCTACTCATCCGTATACAGTACAAACCTTCTAAACCTGCCGCTTAATTCAGCATAGTATCGGTCTTGAAGATAGGTGAGAGCTTAATACAGGGGGAAGTTTTGAATGCAGGATACCCTTTGAAAGCAAAAGCAGCAGACTCGGGTTTATTTAGTCTGCTCATGAGTATGTTATTAAAAGTACAACACTAACCACGCACCTTAACACCGGCTGAAGCGGTATTCAATTTTCAAACTATAACAACGAAACGAATGATCCCGAATAGCAGCGAAGGCTCCTCAACGAACTTCCTGCATGACTTTCACCCTGCATTAAGCGATCACCTGCCTAGAAGTATCTAAATTGTATTCTACTAAAGTACCCTTTAAGAGGGGTATTACTGTACTCACATAAGTATGCAAACAATGTTTTACAAAAGTACACGTGAAGAGGGGCATTACTGTATTTACATATGCAAACATCGTTTCAACGGAATCTGAGGAATAATTCTAAAGGCTCCGATTAAAAGGATGTCCTACATTAAACGACTATTTGAAATGAAAAAGTTGTAACGTCAAGCAGGCAAAGTCACATACAAGACGCAACCACCACCAAAACACTGAAATATAGCATGTCACACATACACAACTACACACCCAAACACACACACATACACGGGATGAACACAGAAAACATTAACAAACACACAATTAATAGAGATAAACATACCATACATGAACAAACTCACAATTACAAAGACAAAAGACAAACAAAAGTAAGGGTGACAAAGAGAGTACCGCACGGTCAGTAGCAAAATCACCACTGGGTTTAAACCGGTTTACGGACGTCCTAACATCACACTTAGCTTTACAAAAAGTGTAAATTAAGGTATCCCCTCCGGACTTACAACATAGAAGACGGTAAACACATGCTAATATGTAAAACATAGCATAAGAACTGTGAAAATCCGTCAAATATGTACTCAATGACTTTGCTAAAGTCGAGCACCTGCAGGGAAGCCGTTAAGGGCACGACAGGGAAAGAGTAATACATGAGTCTGGTAAGCTCATCCCGTGTCTGAGTTGAACCCTTCGCTTGCTGTTCACGTCAATATACCTACCTGTAAATAGTGAAGACCCAGATGAGACAGCTCCAGCAGGAGCTTCTCATCAGGGTCTGCACTAAAAGGATCAAATATGCAGTGCGTTGCAATATAATGGGGCCATAACCTTTCTTCTTAAAGAGTTTAATGCGTTTTATAAACAAAATATAAAAGTAGATAGGACTCCGAATTTTCTTAAGTTTGTAGAAACCATCCCCATAAAATTCTGGTTGAGAAATGCCTTGTTGCAGTAACGTCCGTAGATTGCAATTATATTTACTAATGAGTTTTCCGAAGTTTGTGATATCTGTAACCTTGTTTAAGAAATTTATCAGTTATAACTAAATTAATAATGGGTTATAATTCTAATTAATCGAGAATTCTGGTTGCATTTAGTGTGCCTCATTTACTTATTCATATACAATGTATACACTATTAAATGTTTTAATGGAATCTGATGATACAGTTCTAATATATTGTTCAGAGCAGACCAATGTGCTGTATGTGAAAGTAACAAATGTTCCATGTCTTCTCCTTTTTAATAGATTGTAACAACATTTGACGTGGAATGTACGTATTCATATACACACAATTTCAAGGAAATCAGTAAATGAACACGTAATAATAAGTCAACTAGGAAAAGTCACAGACAAGACGCAACAATAACCAAACAATCGATAGAAAATAAGTGAAGCGCACACGCATGCGCGCATACACACATACAAAATGAAACTTTTAAACGCCAACAAAAGTGCAAGTACAAAGACACGAAGGTACAAGACATACATAAATGTAAGCGTGACAACGAGAGAACTGCCTTGGAACGGTTAGTCACAAAATCACCACTTCAGAGTTCAATTCATATCAAAGCGATGGCTCCGGATAGACATATTTCCTATATAAAAAGGCTATTTGCAAGTAACATAGGGTAATAACTATACCAATGTTAATGGTGTTTGATGTGTACCATTCACCTATGTACGTGTTTACTCTTTTCGCATTGATACTTTTGCTATCGAAGAATATCTTATTTTCAGAATGTATATTGCTCATGTGCAGAAAACTGCTAATGTTAGTTACGTTATTAGTTTCATGTTTTAAGTGACTCAAAGACCCAACGTGGCCGGGTGCTGTTAATTGCCTGTCTGTAATACGTATATGCTATGCATGGCACTATGTCACTATAATACATTCTTAACATACGGGATCCTTCGAAATCAAAAACAGCAATACGAAAAGAAAACAATGTAGACTCGGTTTTGAGTCTGTTTGTGAGCAGTTATTAGAGGTGCAACACTACTCACGCCCCCTAGCACCGAAAATTTTCCATCAGAACATTTAGTGACCATTATGTTATGGTGATAAATGCAATACTTTCTGAGTAATTGTAGTATATACAGACATTATTGAAGCATTATAACAACACAGAAACAATATCGCGTATTTGCAGTAATCAAAATGTTAAGAGTCCAGATAAGATGCGTAAACTAAAACATTTTCATGAATAACTCCATTATGTCTTCACCAAAACCCATTACTGTGACCACAATTTAGAATCGTCTCTAAAGACTGGTCACCACCACATATTGTTTGGTAGAGTATTTTTAGTATTTCATTACACCCCTTTATCTGTTGATATTGGTCCAGACATAATTGGACTATGACTCTTGTGATTAATGGATGTACGACGTATGTAACAACGCTGCTACGTGTGTGTAGTACACTCATTTTGTTATTTTAAGTTATGTCTACTGCTTTCCACTTGTAAGCACCTCGTGGCTTGGCTTCGCGAACGAAGATCTAAGAAGGTTGACTCCCACATCTTTTGCATGCACGCTGGTGACTGACAAGGCCAATACGGGATAGGCATTCCCTAGTACAGCGGCTGCACCTGTATGTCTGGCCAGATCTGGTTACAGAATCAACAGGGTTCTTTCTTCGACTTCTCTTGTCCTTGATCTGATTTATTCGAGGAGTCTCAAAGGATGTAGTAGCACTGCTGATTTTGTATTCCCATGCATCACCATTACTGGCTCAAGTGGATCACTGGCGAAGGTCGATTTGACAGGCATTGAGAGATTTCTTCAGCTAGTCTTTGTACCCCTTCTTTGGATCCCCTATGCCACGATTTCCTATGGCCAGTTCGTCATAGAGCACTATTTTGAGTCGGCGGTGGTCTTCCATTCTCGTGACATGCCCTGTCCAGCGGAGTTTAGTCTTCAGTTACATGGCCTCAATGCTTGTTAACCCTGTCCGCTCCAGAACTTCAGTGTTGGTAATGAAGTCCCTCCAGTGGATATGGAGAATGGCACGTATGCAGCAATGATGGAAGCGTTCGAGGATACGGAGGTGATGACGATACATGACCATGACTATGAACCATATAGGAGAGTGGTCAATACGACAGCTCTGTACACACTGATATTGGTGCAATTCTGTTTTTGCCTGTTTTGTTTTTCCACACACGCTTGCATAGTCTGCCGAAGGCAGCATTTGTTAAATTGTGTAGTTTCGATTACGTTTTGAATAGGGTCTATTATCCAAATACCCTGTACAATGGTTGACTCTTACGTATTATGCAAAAGTATGTTTCCACTTTTATTCTTACAGCAGAATTTTTTCTTTCATATTTCGGAATATATATTTTAACCTCGACACTAGTCATCTCATTTGAATTCAGACAGTTTGTAAAAGTATTCTCCAAGTAGTCCATAGCATGCTTAAGACTTGAATATGTGCAATAATACGAGCGTACTTTGGACATACACAGTAAACCGCATTGATGTTTTTGCTTTCGACGGACCTCCTACTTTCAGAATTATGTATTTCACAATTGTGTATTGCGACCGAAAACAAAACTCACCCTGTAAATCATTATTAGTGTTGTTATATTTTGTGATTCTTCAGGTTCATCAATGTCAATGCTTTTAGTTTAATTAAATACGTTTTAAGTCGGTGCAAGGGGCGTGAGTAGTGTTGCACTTTTAATAACTGCTCATAAGCAGATTTAATAAAACCTGAGTCTGCATATGTTATTTTCGCATTTTTTCTTTTGCTTTGGAATGATCTCCTACTTTCAGAGATGATTAGTACTATGATCAGTACTTTCCTACTTGATGATAGATATGACACTTGACTCGTGTCAAAGAGTACATTTTAGCACAGCAGCAGGTGTAAAATGCTCGAGTGGCGGTACTTATTCGGTGCTAAATGGCGTGAGTAGTGTTGCATCGTTAGTAGCTGCTCATGAAAATACTCCATAAAACCGTGTCTGCACTTTTTCTTTCTGCATCGCTGCTTTTGCTTTAATAGGATATCCCACTTTAGATTTTTATTGATCTTTCTGGTTGCATCTGTAGGACACCTGTGGGTACTGAACCATGCACCGTCCAACATTAACCCTTCGCTTGCTGAATTTTAAAATACATTTCTCCTTCTTTGCCCATGCCCTGTTGTATGATTACATATATCTTAACTGTGTACAAGTATTTCTCTGTGCAAGCACTGATGTGGAGTGCACTGGTTGCACAATCAATTTGTAAATAGTGAAGACCCTGATGAGACAGCTCCTGCAGGAGTTGTCTCATCTGGGTCTTCACTATTTACAGGTAGGTATATTGACGTGAATAGCAAGCGAAGGGTTAAATACGCCGCAATAATTTTTAATTTTACCCCCAATCAGTCAATACTATATAAATTGACAAAATAACCAAATTATCGTTTTACTGTGATATCCTCATTATTATATTATATGTCTGTTTCATATTGAAACGCCATGTTACGCAGTTATTTTGGACGCCTTCTACAGACTTTAATCCGCAAACAGTATTGTCTGCTGTATCATTTAATTACTTTATTTTATAATCACATGCGATCGAGTGTAGTGTACTTTGTAAACAGAATGTAAACACTCCATTTGTAATGTGTCTGAAACCAGTATATATCAATATCAGACTGTTTACTCAAATGACCAGTTTATATAGTGAATGCTAAATTATGAATGCGGTGGATTCCGTCCGTACTGACACAGGCTAGACTTCATATATTATTGAGAGCTCAGAAGTTTTTATGCCTGGAGCGAATTGGAAAGTTAACCGCCAATAACCCGCAAGACATTTCAAAGTAGCAGTTAACTTGTGTTTAGTTACGAAACAAATTTATTAAAAGTTTAATTCCAAAAGGGCAAACACAGTAAATTAAAAACATATTAAATTATTGATAGATTAAGGCAACACATTCAGAACATCGGTGTTTTAACTCTGGTAATAAGTGTTAGCTTTAGCCACGACCAAGTATGTCCTTTTGATATGTTGGTAATAGAAGCTGTTCAGTAGTTGAGCCTATATTAAATGTTGGTCCTTATTTCGTTACCTATTTTCGTCATCATATTTCTTTAAAGCGTACTCGTGTTTCTAAAAGGCAAAGTACTTTCTTCCGTTTTGGAGTATTTTCCCCTGAACGTATGGCTTTATGAATTGTGTAGTTATGGGAAAATAATCCCGTTTAAAATGAATTGTTGTGTAATTTGTATTTGGCATGTAATGCTGAAAAAGCTTTCTTTACTGACGAGCAAATGAAATATTACACCAATTGGACTTGCTCAGAAGTTTGCGAAGCACTTACCTTTCTTTTGGATAACATATTTGTACGTTATGGGAATGCTATATACCGTCAGGTAATTGGTATTCCTATGGGTACGAATTGTGCACCACTTGTCGCAGATTTGTTTTTGTACTGCTATGAGAGAGATTTCATGTTGCGTTTAAATCCTCAATCATAAGAAGATGTTATAAAAGCCTTCAATGAAACTTGTCGATATTTGGATGATATTTTTAACTTAGATAACCCGTTCTTTGATGCTCTGATTCCTACAATTTATCCTAAAGAACTCAAATTGAATAAAGCTAACCCGTCCGACAATTATGCAGCGTTTCTTGATCTAGACCTTAAAATTAATAATGGAATGATTTCTTCTAAAATATATGACAAAAGAGATGATTTTGATTTTAATATTGTAAATTTTCCTCATCTTGACGGGGATGTTCCCCGTGCTCCATCTTACGGGGTTTATATATCTCAACTTATTCGTTTTGCTAGAGCTTGTTCATCTGTTGACGATTTTAACAGTCGAAATCTCATTTTAACTGAAAAGCTGCTTAAGCAAGGATATAGATACCATAAACTAAGAAAAACCTTCTCTAAATTTTACTATCGAAATCTCTCGCTTATTGGCAAGTACCAATGTAATCTCAAGGTGCTTCTGCGACACGGTATTTCACATCCTGAATTTTATGGTGATGTGATTTACAAACTTCGTAAAATTATTGGACATACCCATTTTCTCACTTTGTTCATAAAATGTGTTAAAAAATTCATTAAAAAGGGATATGATCCTGTAGTACCTCAACATACTGCATGTTTGGTTGTGAACCCTTTTACAGTTGGCAATCACGCTGGCCTCTTTGCATGTACGCCGACAAGAAAGGTTTAGTACTCTATGAAGGCGACCTCTTAAATCCAGAAATGGAAGGAGAACGTCGGATATCTGTACTATTTCATTTTTGTCGTACCCTTTATTACTTTTCTACAGTTACTCTGTTTGCAGCTCAATCATTGAGTACACTAGCGATAGGTGGATACAGTATGTTCAATTAAATGTTTTTTCGTTATACATGCACTTTACCATTGTATTTGCCGTCGCGGTTGTTGTAGATTAGTCGGAGAGGGGATACGTTTATTTACACTGTTTGTCTTTTAGGGTGGGGATGGAATAAGAGTGAGGTTGGGCGCCCATAAACCGGTTTAACCCCCCAGTGAATTTTGTCACTGACCGTTCCAAGGCGGTACTTCCATCTTCCTCCTATTGTATGTTTGTTTTGTCTTTGTGCGTCTCTTGTTGTTTTTTTCTAGTTATGTACCTTTACTGTTTCCTTGTGTTGCTGTTCGGGCGAGTGTTTGTTCTGTATGTGGTGTTTCCTGCATGACTCATTTTTGTACTTTTGGGTGTATTTGGTGTGCAAAACGTTTATTTGAAAAAAAACTGAACTCTTCCGTTCCTTTCACTGAAACACATTTTTGTATAATACATACCAAATTAAATCATCTCGACGGCCGTATTCGTGTGTACAATTAGTTTTGTGTTACGATTAAGACATATTTATATGTGTGATTTATACTATATAAGGAACACTATTGTGATGTTTATTATTCCATTACCTTTAATTGTTAAATTAAATAATGAAGATGGCATACTGATTCGCGTTATTTACACAGCTGTTAGTTAATTTCAATTGATTAGACTATCTTTAACCCTTTAAGATAGCTAATAATATAATATCATTTTCATTTTTTATATTAAAGAACAGCCAATAACCTCTTCTACCGATTGTATTAACGAAATACCACTAGGAATACCACAAACGCCGTGAAAATCACCTTTTTCTTTAATACTACCTAGCTTTTTTCTGGCTTAACCAGTAAGTCATATGATAAAACAACAGGCAACTATAATCAAATCATACTGTTATTTGGCAAGACGCACCATCGATAAGCGGTGTGAAATTATGATAATAACTGGAATACATGTATATGTTTATGTTATTTAGAGAAAACTACATGAAAGTGCTACGCGGTAAATAAATACATTGAAAAAAGAGAAACGACGAAGACAGATTACGCAAAACAATTTGGGTTTGTGTTGTTTTTGATAGTTTCGGCAAATGCTCGTTTAAAGTAGTCGATTTGAACAGTCGAAATCTCATATTAGCTTAAAAGCTGCTTAAGCAAGGCTATAGAAACCATACACTATGGAAAAACATTCTCTAAATTTTATCATAGAAATCTCTAACTTATTGGCAAGTACAAATGTAATCTTAAGGCGCTCCTGTGACACGGTATTTCACATCCTACATGTTATGTTGATGTGATTTACAGACTTCGTAAAGTTATTGGGAATACCCATTTGCTCAGTAAATTTGCTCAGTAAATACATTGAAAAATTCATTAAAAATGGGTATGATCCTATGGTACTACAACATACTGCATGTCTGATTGTCAACCCTTTTACAGTTAGCAATCATGCTGCCTTCTTTGCATGTACACCGACATGAAAGGTTTAGTACTCTATGAAGGTGACCTCTTAAAATCCGGAAACGGAAGGAGGGCGTCGGATATTTGTATATTTGTACTATCTAATTTTTTGCGTACCCTTTATTACTTTTCTACAGTTACTCTGTTTGCAGCTCAATCATTGAGTACACTAGCGATCGGTGGATACAGCTGTTTCACTTAAATATGTTTTCGTTTTACATGCACTTAACCACTGTATTTGCCATTGCGGTTGTTGTAGATTAGTCGGAGAGGAGTACATTTATTTACACTGTCTTTTAGGGTTGGGATGGAATATGTGTGAGGTTAGGCGCCCCTAAACCGGTGTTACCCCCTAGTGACGTTTGCCACTGTTCGTTCCAAGGCGGTACATCCACCTCCCCTATTGTTTGTTTGTTATATTTGTGCGTCTCTTTGTGTCTTTTATATACATATACATTTGCCGTTTGTTGTTGTGGTGCTGTTTTGTCGGTTGTGTGTTTTGTATGCGGTGTTTCCTGCATGACTCATACATGTGACTCATACATGTACTTTTTTAAACATACATAACTTAATTTTCAGTGTTTTAATATTTCATGGTCCTTCGGGGGTCATTTGTTTCGATGTTTAAAGATATGAAAATTGAATAACGCTTAAATCGGTGCCAGGGTGTGTGAGTAGTGTTGCACTTTTAATGACTGCCCATGAACAGACTCAATAAAACAGAGTCTGGAATTTGCCATTTTCAAATTGCTGCTTTTGCGTTCAAAGGATCTTCTACTTCAAGAACTTCTGTGGTCTGTGTCCGAAATAGACATGGTTTGCGGCACATCAAAGGCATTGTCTCGGTGATTAACTCGTGTCAGGGAGGTGTTAACAAATCCTGTGATAATGTATTCGATGCGGAAATTCTATATTTGAAAAACTGCACGCTTCCATTACGTCGACTGAAATACACTTACAATACACTAGTTAACACAAAGACGATAGGCACGTAAACTGTCCGCCCGCGCACCAATACCGTTGGACCCTAGGTTATGTGTTGAAAACAGAATACGTTTCATCTGAAGATGAGCGTACAAATGGCATCCAATAGACACGGGCAGAATATGACACAGGCCTTGATACACGTCAATATGAATATTTGACTGGCATGATTAATTTAGACTCAAATGTTGTGAGAAAACATACGACGGTCAGACAAACCTGTTTATATCCTCCTCCCCTTTCAATTCAGTCCTTGAGAGCAAACACTGCAGTAAAACCTCAATCATACATCCAATAGCGTCCCATAGGCCAAACAAATTTGTTTTATTCCTTATAACATCAACCTGATGTCTGGGAGCAACAAAGAAACGTAATATCTAACCAACAAACGTGTAACAACAGCTGCCACTGGGTCATTGCATTCCAAAAAAATAGTATTGGCAATTTACTGGATAATGTAACAATTTTTAACATACGGGAGGCAACATGTACCAGAAAAGGTTACTATCGGGAGGAAAAGCAGATTATTTGATAACAGACCAGCTTATGTTTGGCCTATTTGTATTTTACATAAGAAATAACAACTTGAAATCGTTCTGTCTCCTTTAAAGCAAGCTATCCTTCGTTATAGTAAAGCCCATCTAAATTCGCATTATTTGAACAAAAGACATAGGGTGTATCCAATAATTACTAAGTGCAATAGTAATAGGTGTATGTGTTGCAATTTAATTTCTACTAGATCAACAATTAAATTTCTTGTTAATGGTAGAGGGTTTAGTGTGAAGATTAATTCTGATTTTGACTGAAACTCATCTAATATTATATATGTTCTTACATGAAATGCGCCACGCTGTGGCATTCAATATGTAGGTCAGACAGGACGTACTTTAAAAACTAGGTTTCGTGAACACATTTACCATTGCCGGGTCAAAAAAGTACCACATTTTCGTCATACAGGACATTCTTTCAAATATGTTTCGGTTCAACCAGTAGAACAAATTTATTATGATTCTAAAACTACTAGCAGTTTAAAATGCAAAGCTCGTTTTGTTACAGAGCTAGACTGGATAAAGAAGTTACAAACACCTTTTCCTTTTCCTTTAGGCCTTAATGATAACATCTTCCAAAGCGGCAACATTTCTAAAGATCCAAGCATCGATTTGAAAACGTGAAATTAGATCATATGGTAGACGTCGAAATGGTAATATTAAGCGTAAATTACGTCGTAATATGTATATTCATGATTTACATACCATGCTAAAACAAACTGGCAAACATTCTATGTTATCTTGTTTATCGTCTTTACCCTTTTCCTGTCTCACGTCCATAAACGAAGAGGCTGATAAAATATATATGCGTACAGATCCGTTAATTAATACTGCCTCACTTATACAAAGTTACACACTGCATGTTATTCGTCCTCGTATTAATAAAGAACCTGAACATGAAAGACATTTTCTGAAACTTCAATTCCTAAATAAAGGTATCGAATTTATTGATATTCAAAGTATATTTCGTGATAAGAATGTAATCGATACTATTCCCAAATATTTCATCAACTCTGAATCACCTATCATCTGTTATAAATATAATAAACCTATTAGGAATGTTATTTTTAACTACAATAAAATTGTCTCTGACTTAAATATTGATGTCAATACCCCTGTTTCTTGAGATTGTAGCATTTCTAGTTTTGCTATAAACCAGTTGGTCATGTCATTACTGGTAATTTTGATATCATTAAGGATAAACGTCTCAGGACCCTCCTAACTAAAGGATCTAAATATAGATTACCTTCCCTTATTGATTTTGACGCTTGTCGAACTCATATTGCGGAAGCTATTCAAGAATTCTGCAACAAATGGTGTCGACGAGAACATCCCGATGTTAATGCCCTTTCGGATCGGAAGAAATCTATTTTTGATAGTATTGATACTACACTCTATACTACTCTACCTCACCATCTTATAAAGGATAAAGTGATTAAATTAATAGAAAAAACCTTTGCCAGAGAAAACAAAATGTTCATTGCTTGTAATGTTAAACGTTCATTCTTTTCGAATTCAGAATTTGAACATTACACAATGTGGACTTGCCTTGATGTTTGCAGATCTCTTACCTTTCTTTTAGATAATATAGTTGTGCGTTATGGGGGTACCATATATCGTCAAGTTGTTGGTATACCCATGGGTACAAATTGTGCCCCTCTTGTTGCAGATTTGTTTTTGTATTGCTATGAGAGGGAATTTATGCTTAGCTTAAAACCTGATACACAGACCGATATTGTTAATGCTTTTAATAAAACTTCAAGGTATTTAGACGATATTTTGAATTTAGATAATCCTTATTTTGAAACTATGATTTCTTCAATTTACCCGAAAGAACTGTCTTTAAACAAGGCAAATCAATCTGACATTATAGCTTCATTTTTAGATTTGAATCTTTCAATTACAAATGATAAAGTTTCGTCCAAAATATACGATAAAAGAGAAGATTTTAATTTTAAAATTGTTAATTATCATTTTCTAGATGGAGATGTGCCCCGTTATACATCTTATGGGGTTTATATTTCTCAACTTATTCGGTTTGCCCGAGCCTGTTCTTTGCTTGAAGATTTTAACAGACGTAATTTAGTTATAACTGATAAACTTCTTAAGCAGGGTTACAGATATCACAAACTTCGGAAAACGTTTTCTAAATTTTATTATCGAAATTTACCACTCATTAGTAAATATAATTGCAATCTACGGACGTTCCTGCAACAAGGCATTTCTCAACCAGATTTTTATGGGGATGTTATCTACAAATTCGGGGTCATATCCATTTTCATGATTTGTTTTATAAAACGCATTAAAACATTTAAGAAGAAAGGTTATGATCCTATTATATTGCAACGCACTAAATGTTTGGTTATCGACCCTTTTACAGTCATTAGCTACGCTTCCCTCTTTGCTTGCGCGATGACAGGCCGAGGGTAGTACTCTATGATGGTATACTCTTAAACTCGGATACGGGATGAGCTTACCAGACTCATGTATTACTTTTTCCCTGTCGTGTCCTAAGCAGGTGCTCTGGCTTCAGCAAAGTCATTGAGTACATATTTGACGGATTGTCACAGTTATTATGCTATGTTTTACATGTTGTCCTGTGTTCACCGTCTTCTATGTTGTGGGTAAGTCCGGCGGGGATACCTTTATTTACACTATTTGTAAGGCTAGGGTTACTTTGTGAGAAGTGTGAGGTTAGGACGTCCGTAAACCGGTTTAAACCCCAGTGGTGTTTTTGCTACTGACCGTGCCAAGGCGGTACTCTCTTTGTCACCCTTCCTTTTGTTTGCCTTGCGTCTTTGTGCTTGTGATTTTGTTCATGTGTGGTGTGTTTGTCTCTGGTTCTTGTGTGTCTGTTGGTGTTTTCTGTGTTCATCTCGTATGTGAGTGTGCGTTTGGGTGTGTGGTTGTGTGTGTATGTGTCTCATGCTGTCTGTCGGTGTTTTGGTGGTGGTTGCGTCTTGTATGTGGCTTTGCCTGCTTGATTTTACTACTTTTCCATTGATAATGATATTAAACTAAGTTTGATCACGGATATCTAATAAATACGAAATTACTATGATATGACGAGTATAAATAAAATAGTCGTACACTCAAACAGGAAAGCAACACACAAAACGCATCTGCCACCAAAACATGGATAGAAAACAAGCGACAAACGCAAAACCACACTCACACATACACATATACACACACACATACAAACAAACACACGAGCTGCAAATTTTAATTAAAAATCAACAAACGCACAAGTACAAAGACACCAGGAAAAACATAAAAGGGTGACAACAAGTACGGTTAGTGGTAAAACCTTCATTTGGGGTGTTAAACTGGTTTAGGTACGTCCTAGCCTCATACTTACCTCAACGTCACCCTAGTTTAACAAACTGTGGATATTCCGGCCGGACATCCCAACAATACAGAACACGATCAATGCAGGACAATATGTAAAGCAAATCGTAAGAACAACTGTGAAAGTCCGTCAAATATGTACTCAATGACTTTGCTGATGTCAGAGCAACTGCAGAGAAGCAATTAAAGGCACGACAGAGAAAAGGCAATAATGAATCTGGTACGCTTATCCCGTTCCTGGGTTTACGAGTATACCATCATAGAGTTCTACCCTCTGTCATCGCGCAAGAAAAGGGGCGTAACTACCGACTGTAAATTGGTCAATAACTAAATATCCTAAGTAGATAACATCACCATATAATTCTGGGTGAGAAATACCTTGTTGCAGTAACATCAGTAGATTGCAATTATATCTACTGATGCGAGGTAAATTTCGACAATGAAATTTAGCAAATGCTTTCCGAATTGTATGTTATCTGTAACCTTGTTTACCAAGTGGTTTATCAATAACATAACTCCACCGTTGAATACTTGATTATGTTTGTGTCTTAGAATACTTAAAATACATCTATGTACTCTCGTGTATTTGGTACAGTTTGACAATATGGTGTCATTAGCTTCGGCTGACTATAATTCCATTATAGATTGGAGTACAAATTGCCTGAAGAGCAGCACTTTAAGCACTTTAAACATCACTGTCGTGGTGTTTCTTGGCCATGACATTTTTCTCTCTAACAAATAGCCTTAATGTGTTAAGCTAATGTTTCGAGCTAATGTTTTGTTAAGAAGAAACTATTCATTTAAAGATCGAATGCCATTAAACTTCTTGTTAAATGTATTCAGTAGACTGAATATCTGTCTTGAAAAATCAACGTTTCAATTAAGTCGATTGAAAAATAGTTTCAGGCTGTCAGTTAACCTTTGTGACACTTGGCTATATTGATGAATGAAGTCGTCTCGTCGGGAAGTACACTCAGTATTCCAATATAGCTCACCCCTTTCAATTCTGAATTATCAAATTATCAAAGTGGGGTGTCCCATTTGCGGATAACTTATAGAGTCCACTATGTATGAAATGCTTAAGTAGCTAAATGATTTTGAATAACAAACAATGCAAACTCGGGTCGACTGTCTCATCCAGGAGCACTCTAATCTGGGCCTACACTGTTTGCAAATGGTGGTACATGCGTGTCCCGGGCTGAAAGGGTTAAGACATTTCTTTAGGAGTCAGTACCATAGGTTTGCTGACGTTTTATGTTAATATTAAATGAAACATATCTGTTACACTTAGTAAACAAATAACGAAAAAGATACTTCGTTCAGATGATTTATATAAAACTTCTATAGAACAACTTTATTATGATTTATTATATTAATAAATTGTGTAGTTGAAATCAAAGTCGTGCGTGTCCATTGTATACTTGTTTTAGAAAAATATATTAGTTTAAACAATAGACGTTAGTGATTTGTAGATATATAACTTCTAACTTTTAAATTCCTGATATCAGATTAAAGATTATTATAAAGTCAGCTTCTCCAATTTCATTGCAAATTTGGTTTTCAATATATGTGCCGAGCAAGATAAATTCTGATAGACGAGATCCTTTGAAAGCAGAAACAGCAATGCGAAAAGAGAAAAGTGATAAGTGCAGACGCAGTTTTGAGTCTGCTCATGAGCAGTAATTACTAGTGCAACACTGCTCACGCCCCTAGCACCGGCGTAAGCGGTATTCAATTTTCAAAATTAAAAACACTGAAATTGATTATCCCGAAGGACCAGAATATATAACAACATTGATAATGAAGTAAATGGTGATTTTACGGCCGCCACGTAGGCACTTAACATCTGCTGTTGTGAAGTAAATAAATAAACAGCAATGGAAGGAAGACTCGGTGTTTTGAGTCTGTTCATGAGCAGTAATTAAAAATGCAATAAATGCATGCATGGTTTACGGCGTTAATCTGTTTCAGTCTGACTGCATGTAAATAAAACCTTTTATTTTAACCCTTCTCTTGCTGAATTTTAAAACACATTTATCCTTCTTTACCCATGCCCTGTTGTATTATTACATATATCTGCACTGTGTACAAGTATTTCGCTGTGCAACCACTGCTGTGGAGTGCACATGTTGCACAATCAACTTGTAAATAGTGCAGACTCAATAAAACCGATTCTCGCAATTTTCTCTTACTGCATTGATATTTTTGCTTTCGAAGGATCTCCCACTTTCAGACTACATTATAACGGTCTTACATATGTTGAACATGTTACCATTGCCTTGCCTTGGGACTGTAGATATATAACAAATGGTTTGTTTTCAGGCTGTCCTAGTTCTTATTTTCAAATAAATCATAAACAATCAAAAATAATTAATTTTAAAAATGAAACGAAATAAATTAAAGACATTATATACGGGTTTTACTAATACACTTCAATTGAATTATTAATTCAACATTTCAACGGCAATTAACTAAATGCAAATGTAACAAGTGAGGTCTTTCGGGATCATACGTTTTGATGTTATTAGTTTTGAAAATTGAATACTGCTTAAGCCGGTGCTAGGGGGCGTGAGTAGTGTTGCACTTTTAATTACTACTCATGAACAGACTCAATAAAACAGAGTCTGCAATTTTCTCTTTTTGCATTTCTACTTTTGCTTTCGAGGGGTCACCCATTTTCAGAATATGGAACTACTTCTTTTTACTATGCATGAAGTTAGTTCTATTTATAGACACATTCCTTGAAACCATGTTGACGTAGAATTATTTGGAGAAAATGTTTTGAAGTTTTGTGGAGCGCGTATTTTGAAATTTAAGTGTTAAGATTGAAACTTATGGTAAAAAGCAAGATATTGTATTAATATCAAGCGCCAGCAGAGCCAGGCGACTCGCATGGTGTAGAGAGAAAGGGACGAGGTGAACTTATGGGAGGTGGGATTAACTGTTTATTTTTCGGATGGAAGTAAAGTGGTGATCGGCAGTGATAACCTGTGTTGATTTGGAGAAAACAAAGCGAGGGCTACAGACCAGACTTAGTGTCAAAGTGGCATGGCCACTCTGCCAGTAATAACAAGACACCTCCCCGTGAAATCAGTTATTTCAGGACGACAACGTACTGGTAGGATAGCTGTTTACCAAGCCAGAAATAATATTTTAGATCCAATTCTTGGCCTGCACAGTCACCGGGATTTGAACATAATTGAGAATACTTGGCTGTATATCAAACGTAAACTTTCATGTAGAGTGCATTTTATTGAAAATAAAAGGGATTTGTTCAAGAGATTTTGAGGATCTGGACACGTATTCCACTGGTCTATGTTCAGAGCTTATACATATCGATTCCAAGGAGGATTATGCAAGTTAATCGATTAAGAGGAAATATGACAAAGTAGTAAGGTAGTACATGTGTTGAAATAATTCTGTTTATTGCTTTTTAGTTATTGTTAACTTCAATTTGTTGCAACTAGGTCAAATAGTTGAGAACAGTCTATGATACGTCATCTATGACGTAGAATACAGTACACAAAGTGACATAGTTGTTAGAATGTATATTGATTGAATTCCTACGCACGGCACTTAAAATAGTCAATGTCACATTTGTCTACAGGTAACATTTTTTAAAAGGACGGATGGGTGGAATTATAAAGATTGAATTACATTTTGGTTGTGTTCCTTCGGAATTCATGCAAGTTGTGTGTGATCAGGTCTGGATTTATACATCGATGAACACAACCAAAATGTAATTCAATCTTTAAATGCATGGTGACTGATCTGTAACAGGGACAGCTTTCTTTCCTGCTCGACTTTTGCTACTTTTTATACGCCCACCTAATAAAGGTGGTCGTATATTGGCGTGGCCCTGTCCGTCCATCCGTTCGTTCGTTCGTTCGTTCGTCCGTCAACATTTTATTTGTCCGCAGTTTTCTCGGAAAACTGTTTGACAGATATTAATGAAACTTCACACAAATGTTTAATGTATCAAGATCTGGAGCTGAGTTGATTCTGAGGTTCATTTGATTTTTCGTTTCAGAGTTATGGCCCTTGTCCTTAAAAAATGCAAATAGTTTGTCCGCTGTTTTCTGGGAAAACTATATGAGATATATTAATGAAACTTCACACAAATGTTTAATGCATCAAGATCTGAAGCTGAGTCGATTCTGATGTTCATTTTATTTTTTAGTTTCGGAGTTATAGCCCTTTTACTTAAAACATAATGTAAATACATGCAAATAGTTTGTCCGCTGTTTTCTGGGAAAACTATTTGAGAGATATTAATGAAACTTCACACAAATGTTTAATGCATCAAGATCTGAAGCTGAGTTGATTCTGAGGATCATTTGATTTTTCGTTTCAGAGTTATGGCCCTTGTCCTTAAAAAATAATGCAAATATATGCATATAGTTTGTCCGCTGTTTTCTGGGAAAACTGTTTGACAGATATTAATGAAACTTCACACACATGTTTAATGCATCAAGACCTGAAGCTAAGTCAATTCTGAGGTTCATTTGATTTGTCGTTTCTGAGAAATGGCCCTTGCACTTAAAAGAAATAATGCAAATATATGCAAATATATATGAGGATGGCCATAACTTTTTCATTTGAAATGATATTTACTTCAATTTTGTTTATATGGTTAAACCTTAATATGAATTTTCACATATATTGCGGGGTTTTTGGTAAGTCATTTTATTCTAAAGTTATGGTCCTTGAACTTTGTGTGTTCGTTGCTTTGTTTGTCTGTCAGCTTTTAGTTTGTCTCTTGTTTTCTGTGAAAACTATTAAAATGATATAAATGAAACTTAACAGAAATGTTTTAAGCAACAAAATCTGAAGCTGAGTTTATTTTGAGGTTCATTCAGTTTGTCTTTACAGAGTTATGGCCGTTTCACTTTTCAAAAATCTGCAAATATGAGGATTAGCTATAACTTCTTTATTTAATAAGATATTCACTTCAATTTTTTTTTAAAAATAGAATCACCTTAATATGGAAATCAAGATTTGAAGCACAGATTAGAAAATGCCAACACTTATAAGGCATGTTGAATCAGAAAAAGTTTGCAAGTGGGCGTATTATGTACCGTATGCGGTACTCTTGTTCATTTATTCACTGATGTTATATTCTCTGGTCTTAAGGGGTCGTCAGTTTCGATGTTTGTACTTATAAAAAATTGAATACAGCTTGTACTTATAAAACAGTGAATACCGCTTTCGTCACTGCTATGGTGCGTGCGTGTGGGGTGTTGATGTGTGGGTGTGTCCGTCTGTTTGTCTATCTGTGTGTCTGTCTGTTGGGTGGGGTGTTTTGGATGTGTGTGTGTGTGTGGGGGTGTGACGGTGGGTGTGGGTGTGGGGGTATGTCTGACTGTCTGTGTGTATGTCTCTCTGTTTGTGTCTGCGTGTGTGCGTAAGCTTGAGCCTGTGTCTGTATTTGCATGTCTGTGTGTGTCTGTATATGGGTCTATGTTATTTCTGTGTGTGTTGTCCTTACATCCTTAAAGCCCTGATGTCGTGTAGGGCTAAGGGTGCCTTGAGATGACACTTCGGAAGGAGAGATTGCTTTACATTTAGGACAGTCTTTCGCTACATGTATAATTATTACCACTATACAGCCTGGCCTAAATGTGTTTAGTTTGTGCATTTGATCTTATACTTATAATAGTAATCTGAGAAATCACAGCAGTGAAGTCCTTGGTCGAACGCCACTTTGAAAAGGCGGCATCTTATCATGGACTGTACTGTTTGTCCATTGGGCCGACATTGGCGGTTTATTTTGCGAATGTAATGGTAAGCAATGTTCGTGACAAATGTTCCCAAATAAACATTACACAAATGTTCGTATTGTATTATACGTCTGTAATAAATGACATACTTCAATTTACTAGAAACGTTTTATTTGATTCTTACGACCCTAATGTACATGCAACATTAGCTCTTATTCTCGAAGCAGAAAAAGCCTGAGGTATCAATTACCAACTGCAATTGTTTTAACACTTGTCAATACCACATTGCCGAAACGGCGCAGAACTTCTGTATATGATATCGTAGAGAACATGCTGCTTTCTAGATGGAAGAAACGCTTGTGTTGTTTAATTGATACCCGAAAGGCGTTTAGCCAACCACCTTATTCCACCTACTTCTAGATATATGCCATTTAATAACATACTAGTATGCAAATACTAAAATCGTCATTTCTCCATCAAACCCTATACTTTCTATACTGTGACCACTCTTTAGAATTGTCTCGAAGAGTGGTCACTGTACATGGGGATTTTTTGAGAAATACATTAGCTATTATTGAAATGTTTATATTTACGCATCTTATCTGGAGTACTATGACAGTTTCAATATGCTAATATTTAAACCAACAAGTTGTTAATAGTAAATCATTCATTACATAGTTCCGGAACATTTCCAAACGTGCAAATAGTTGGACACTGGTGTAAAATCTAAAGCGCATTTCATTGCGAATTTAAGTGCATGCACAATAATAAATCTTTTCAAAACGTTTGACATCTTTGATAAAAGTTTCGATAATTCTGGAATATATTTGTTTTGGCCCATTCTATAATTCTCGAATTTGGGGACAACCGTTACGTATCTGAAGATTTGCAACAGTATATCGGTGGTTTATATGCGCAAATATAATTTTGCATGAGACGCGTCAGCGGAGCATATAAAACTGATATTTACAATATATAAAACACCGATATACTGCTGCAAAATTTCAAATACGTAGCGGTCATCCCTTTTCTAATTTAACCATATATCTAGACCATAAAACACAAACAACACTTTAAGTCAGATATTTTCTGTTGGTCGTCATTCAAAATGACGTTATGAAACACTGCATATGACGTCATGAAACGTCACATCACTGCATTATCGTCAAACGATTCGAATAGTTCGTGAAACAACGCACTATCGTCTTCAATTTCAATTATTCTACATCATCCATTAGCTGACTGAAATTGCCGATATTATCCATGTTTAAATTGTTTTACTACGATCGCGCGTATGAACATTTCGTAGTAAATTTACTTACACAACAAGTAGCGTCATCGGAGGTATTTTCGAACACCACCTGTTTTCGAACATCTCACTTTTTCGCGAAAAATTCCTTGTATGCATGCGCTATGACGTCATACGTTTGCCTAATACACTATAAGTGTTGATAAACAGATGGACAGCTATCAAAATCAACAATGCGCAAAAAACATGTAATTTTACATGACGTTATAGTTTTTGAGAGAAAAAATGGCCATTTCTACTATAACCAGTATTGTCCCCAGTTGAGAACCCTGATAACCCTAATATAAGTACAATTTGAGGAAATGCCACCAGCACTTCCCTTCCGAGTTTGTTGTGGAAATCCCAATGTAGATTATGACGTAGCTGTTTTATGATGCATATAGGGCAGTTCAAAAAGTCCATTCCCTTAATGTGTATGTAACATAATAGAACACGTGACCTTTCCGCGTTCAGAAACTTACTAGCCATGGTAGATCTATCTTTTAAGGCCAAACCATCAAAGTATGTGGGCAAATACAGATTGTATTCTCCCACAACACTCAAAAATGCTTACAAAGCTGTCAATGGCCTAAAAGCATTGAAATTGACGATCCTCATAATCTAGTTCGGGAAAAATAACCACCCTGTTAAATTCCGAATGGGATCTAGCCACTAACTGCTATCAATATTTTTTATACTTTTATTAATACTTAAGTAAACATTTTTTGTGACCAACTTTTGTTTATGGTTTTTATACGAAAGCGGAATTAATGGCATGAACGTAACTGCACTAATAAATTTACTATGATAATTTTGATTGGATGTTCGAAAACAGGTTGGGAAACCCACCATCTTGCCATTTAAGAATAAACAAAACACACGTTATCATTTGTGTATTCTAAATCGTAAATGTTTGAAGTTTACATGAATGTATGTAGTAATAGTTGATAGCAATGAAAATAAAATGTGCAAAACACATCCGCTGATTTTTCTCGGTTGAAAATAATTAATTAAGCCTTAGGTGTTCGAAAACTGGTGGGACCACGCTACCTTTTCTCCACACTTAGTAGATTGTTCTACATTATACACTTATATGCTTCATACGCTTATCAAAACAAACAACAACACTTTTATTTACAAAATATTGCTATAGATAGTAGCTTATTTCTCGCAAGCAATACTGATTACTTTTTTACGCATGACACGATTAACGCCTTTCTATGCATTTTCAAATAATGTACATCCGGATAAGACGACTCTTGTAGACGTAGTCTGATCAAGATCTGCTCTGTTTAGTTATGATATAACAGAATTGTACACCTACTACATTTTCTAAATTCAAACTATAATCAATTTGTCTACCAAAATGCAATCAGGCTGTCAAACAGTTTAGATCCTGATGAGACGCCGGGTTACTCAAACTACAAAATTTTAAAAGTTTCCTTTTCTCTAGTTAATGCTCCTTTTCTGTAGATTTATTCAAAGAGGTTATATCTAAAAATAGCCTATGAGGGAATGGGTTAAGGGCGTTATTGTATGTGTATGTACAGCGGAATCTAATTCGGTACAGTTATGACAATGTTCGACGAATACTCCAATTTTACTTTAATTTTGTAATTATTTATTAAACAATACTAACACAGCGCATTACTGTTTTGCAATTTGTAAAGACAATACAAGACGACTATTTAACTAATGCAGTTTCAGGACAAATATTTCTAAATGATAAACAGCAGTCCCTACAGTGACAAATCGCCTTCTCTAATTCGATTGTGCAGTCAGTCTCAGACATTTAATCGAATATTCATAGTACATAATACAATACTGTTTAATAAATACCACGAAATGTACCCTGTGGACGTGATGCAGACAGTCAATGTTAAATAGTGCCTCAATGTTATGCTTCTCCCGGGGATACGTACTTGAGTGTGGAATTAACCCTTTGAATTGTGGGACACGCATGCACTGCCATTTGCAAACAGTGTAGACCCAAATCAGATAGTCCCAGAGAAGCCTTTTGACCAGGGTCTGCACTGTTTGTTATTCAAAACACCTAGCAAGTGAAAGGATTTTATACTAACACTATAGACGGGTCCAATCGTTGAAAGAGTTATGAAGTAAGTTATAGGATATAAATTGCCGATTAACATGAGCGGATCGTAGAAACGCGTAAGACAGTGACACCTCGGGAATTCGAACAATCCAATACGTATCAGTATTGGGCTGTAAGAAAATGTCAGCTTAATGCAAGGTGAAAGTTGGGAAGTAGCTAAATGACTTCGCCTTGCATTAAGCAGTGACCAGCCTTACCATTTCAATTCCTCTTTTCTAATACAGTAAATTCTCGATTATTCGAATTTCCTTTAAAGAAACTTTAGACCCTTTTCAGCAGGTGGCTGCTTAATGCGTTGCGGAAGTCGTGACCCTTTTAAGCAGGTAGCTTAATGCATGGTGAAAGTCATGCAAAACGCTCCTAGTTGAGCTTTCTGCATTTCTTTCACCATGCATTAAGCTGCCACCTGTCTTAAATACCGATAACAATACATATTTTAGTGGTCGAAAAATCGGTATTTTACTGTTTTTCGAATAAGCAAGATTTTGCTGCACAATTCGTCATTCATTTCTTTATACAGTAAAACAACTCTTAACCGGAATCCTAGTTGAGACGATTTTAGATACTAATAGAGGAGCTTTCTGCATGATTTTCACCATGAAATAGGCTGCCACCTGTCTCCAAGACCGATATTTATACTAAACTGAACGTCCAGTCTAGAGAGGTTTTACTGTATGTGGAAGTGTCAAATGTGTAAACCGATTAACAATAAATAACTCGGATGTACACAACTATACGACATCTATATGGTAGCTATAATTTGTTGAGCTACACTCAAGTAATATTTTACAATTAACTTTATGTGTCCAAATTATGATAATTATCATGATTATAAATGAGAATAACGTTTAAAATGGCAGATGAATATAGAAAGTTGTTGCCATGGCAGAAACTAAGGGCTCATATTTATATTTTTCAAGTATGCAAACTGCACAGACTCTGATGAAAAGGGGCGCCTACAGTTTTGCTCTGTTCAGTGAAGTTGTGAGCTCGTTATTTTTTTAGTGCATGCAAATATAAATAACTATTTACTTTTGTCCTATCACTGTTGTAATCCGAGACGTAACAACATGGTATCCATTAGACTGTGTGCTAGATGACATTATAGTCGTAGGTGTATCGCCTAGTTCAAATGTCCCTCGTTTAATATTCACTCCTGGAAAAACTGTTCATGTACGTGTTGTCGATCCCGCTGTACGGTGGTCACGCAGTATCACAAATGAACCACAGTGGAACCCGTCTTAAGCAGTCATTCATTTATTGCAAATAGGAGTCTTAAAAGGTAGGTCGTTGCTTCACGCAGGTCCAACGCAATGCATGACGCTCCTCTAGGAACTCCTATAGGAGCTTACGTATTACTGTTGAACTGTTATAAACTACCACCTGCCTTGCAGTCCCAAAATTAAACCCCTTTTTGATGACCTTTACTGTAATAAAGTAGTAGGAAGATAGAATCAAATGACAAATTGAAAATGTGTCAGTTAATGAAATTGCAGCATTTAAATCGTTTCTTCTGTATGATATGTTTTTGTACATGTAATGAATAAGTTAAAAAATGTACAGCAACCAAATTTCACAGAAATTATGCCCCGGCGATCCTCCGTTATAGTTATTTAAATGGCTCCAGTCCTTTGCATAAGTTGTTTACAGGAGCCAATTATAGAGTTTAATGAAGTTCCATAAAACATGATCTCCCTTCTTCAGAAAGCAGCAAAACCTCTCTAAAACGGCCACTTAATTGTGTTAATTAGTTGGTATTTAGGGCAGGTGGTTGATTAAAGCAAGGTGAAAGTAAAACAGAACGCTCCTGTTGGACCGTTCTGTTTTACTTTCACCTTGCTTTAAGCAGCCACCTGCCTTTGACACAAAATACTTTATGTAATTTATTGGCCGTTATAGAGAGGTTTTACTGTATACAGTTGCCATCAGAGTAGAATGTACACTAAGTTGATTACTGTATATCTATTCCTAAACCACAGACTGGATTTGCTTCAAACTGCAGAAGAGAAGATGACCCTCAAACACGTCACAGGAGCTAAAAATAGATTCCTTTAAACATCTATCCTCCTGAACCACTGACTGGACGTTCATAAAATGACAAAGGAATGCTTTTTAATTTGTATAAATCGATCCGTTGCATGAGTAGAGCACACACTATCATGTATCACGTTGAGCGATAGAGAGCGACCACAGCCCTCGTGTTACAGTTGTATTGAAGATGGGCTGTTGAATATATTTACAGAAACCATTGGGAATTAAATCCAATATCGGATTATTAATCCGTGTGAAAGTATAATACTTTAGACAAATGTCAATGACGGATGACTTTATGTCTAGAATGCACGCAAATGCCAAGTAAAATGATACTGCCATAATGACCCTACAGAAGCATATTGTTTTAACCCTTCGCTTGCTATTCACGTCAATATACCTACCTGTAAATAGTGAAGACCCAGATGAGACAGCTCCTGCAGGAGCTGTCTCATCAGGGTCTGCACTATTTACAAGTTGATTGTGCAACCAGTGCACTCCACAGCAGTGATTGCACAGCGAAATACTTGTACACAGTGAAGATATATGTAATTATACAACAGGGCATGGGTAAAGAAGGAGAAATGTATTTTAAAATTCAGCAAGAGAAGGGTTAACGACGTTTTGATCTACGTAAATGTACGTAAGTTCGATGTGTTATAGTTGAGTCAGCTTAACTTATCCTGTGTTTACCGTCTTCTATGTTGTTGGGAGGTCTGGCGGGGATATCTTTTTTACACTGTTTGTTAAACTAGGGTGACTTTAAGTGAGTGTGAGGTTAGGACGTCCGTGAACCGCTTTAAATCCCCAGTGGTTGTGACACTGACCGTTCCAAGACAATGTGTGTGTGTGTGTGTGCGTGCGTGCGTAGGTGTAAAGTAAAGCAGGAAAAGACACATACAAAACGCAATCACCACCAAAACACCGACAGAATGCAAGTAACACCACACGTGCGTATGTGCGTTCGTTCGTTCATTCGTTTGTTTATGCGTGCGTGCGTGTGTATGTGTGTGTGTGCATTCTTGTGTGCGTACATAAAAAGGAAAAGACACATACAAAACGCAATCATCACCAAAACACCGACAGAAAGCAAGTAACACCACACACACAGGTGCGTGGTGCGTTCGTTCGTTCATTCATTTGTTTATATATGCGTGTGTGCGTTCTTGCGTGCGTACATGTGTGTGTGTGGTGTTACTTGCTTTATGTCGGTGTTTTGGTGGTGAATGCGTTTTGTATGTGTCTTTTCCTGCTTTACTTTACTCCTTTTTCATTCGTCGGAATATCATTATTTACGTATGGAAACTGAAGTAAACAAAACGAACTCGCCTATTTTATTATGATTATTTGAATAAATTAATAATTATATATTTTTCTTATAACATTTTATATTTATTGATAAGGAGAACCGTTACGTTTTCCAACTTTAATTCCAATTAAACATTAAGACCATCTGTCTATCACACATTACACGTGTCCCGTTACGTCCGCTAGTCCACCCACCACGCTTCCGCTAGTCCACTCATCACACTGATTTATGTTAGACATAACCGCATTCTTCTAAAAGTGCTAAGATTGAAACACCAAACCTAGAACAGTTTACCATTATATGATTTACACAACAAGCGTATAATAAGTATGATATACTAAGTTACAATTGTGTTAAAGCTCTTCATAGGGTGTGTCATAACGAATGTAGTCATGTGAAGGAGAAGTCATATGTGCTCTATAATTATTGAAACTACAGTTATACACTATACAGTTCCATTCTTTATTATTTGTATCCACATTTATAACATCAGTCTCATTATATATGCAACCGTGCCGTTGTTATCATTCTATACATTTTCAGAACATACATTTTCAGACTCTAAGAGATGTTACCTTAAAAAGAATACTTTTTATTTTAAAATAAGTGTTTGATTTATTAACGAAACGTTAGAAACATGTTCTTTTTATCTCCGAGGGAAATTATATAAACATAATTTATAGTAATACGTATATTATTATCACTGAGGCAAAATCATAAGGACACAATGTTAGTAATAAATATCATACATTTCTCCATTTACGGAGAACAAGTATCACACCTATCAATAATACGAAAGAACAAAGACAGGCTGGTAATATTTCGCATGCGATGAACATATAGTTATGTACAAAGCAATGGCAGTACATGTTTTGCTATTCAGTTGATCATAAAAATGAAAACAAATAGTATATGCGTTAGGACTGCTAGCCAAAGATACTTTTAAATATTGAACACATATTTAGCTGGGGAAGTGAGGAAAGACACATATGGATGCTCATTCAAATGGCGAATTACAGTGTGTCATGTATTTATAATGCTATAGAATGAACACGAATGTGTTAATTGTTGTTAAGGGTAACCCTCTGAATTTCAGTTTTCAGTGTAATCTATGATCCTAATGTGCTGCTATTTACAGTAGCAATGAATAGCGACATATAAAGCTAGAAGCCTTGGTGGGTTAAGATCTATAATCATTTAAGCCTTTTATTGTGTTATAAATGGTTTCACCTATTTGTTATCTTTTTCGTTTCATTTCTTAGATCACAAACACAACTATATAGTTGTTAGCACCCAATATACCTCTTTACATAGAACTTTGATATGCACATTCTATGCCATGCTATAGTTCGGGTAAATAATTGTACTATTTGAATCCATTTAACTCAGTGATGGTTAATAATTTGAATAAAAGTCTAAAACTCAGCAGATAGAGGAAGTGCTTTTAAATATTGAACGAAGTTAACCCAATCCTTTGGATAATGAGGACGGATTTAGCGGACTTAGCAAAACATATAGACCAATATCAGCGTCCCTGGGAGAACCTTCTGATTAGGGTCTATACAGTTTTCCATTCAAAACGATTTCGCGAATGACACACCCTCATACTGAAAAGACTGTGGACGAACGATTGTTGATCATCCGATGGCACAATAATACATGTATAGTACTAACATGTGATCTGAAATAAAATTCAATAATGCGATGCACTAATGGACCATATTGTATGGGTCTTTCGTTTACAACAACAGCATATTATCTTGTATTTACATGTTTATGTTTCTGATTAACTCATATCAAACTTTTAATACAGCGATTTAATATCGTTAGCCTGACATTTAGACGATTGTTTCTCTGTATATGTCTCTATTTGTGCTTGTCTGACCTACATCTAGCACATAAAACATCAGTTTTACCGACATATAAAGAGCAATTCAGTAAGACTGTTTTGTTACTCAATAATATATCGAATAGTTTAATGCTACTGTTTCCTTATCTATCACAAACATAACAATAACCGAATGTCTCTGTATCTTTCATATGTGATTAAAGTACTGAATAGAAAACATCTTCTTATTTCAAGGACATGTACAGTAAAACCCCGTACGGTAACACCCGTCTAATGCGACCACTCAAACTTGGGCATAATTCTGGGTGGCTGAGGCAGGTGGTATGAGTTTTCTGCATAACATTCGTCCTGCATTAAGCAACCACCTGCTTCAAAAGACGCCAGTGGCTGTTTATTAAGCGGTCGCATTATCGGGGTTTGACTGTAATAAAATATCCCGCAACACAACAACAACAAAGGTTTAGTAAATCCAGAAATGGAAGGAGAACGTTAGATATCTGTACTATTTTTGTCGTACCCTTTATTACTTTTCTACAGTTACTCTGTTTGCCGCTCAATCATTGAGTACACTAGCGATAGGTGGATACAGTTTGTTCACTTAAATGTTTTCGTTATACATGCACTTTACCACTGTATTTGCCATCGCGGTTGTTGTAGATTAGTCGGAGAGGGGATACGTTTATTTACACTGTTTGTCTTTTAGGGTGGGGATGGAATAAGTGTGAGGTTGGGCGCCCCAAAACCGGTTTACCCCTCCCCCACCCCTAGTGAATTTTGTCACTGACCTTCCAAGGGGGTACATCCATCTCCCCCCTATGGTATAAGTACAAAAATGAGTCATGCAGGAAACACCACATACAGAACAAACACTCGCCCGAACAGCAACACAAGGAAACAGCAAATGTACATAAGTAGAAAAAACAACAAGAGACGCACAAAGACAAAACAAACATACAATAGGACCTACACTTATTCCATCCCCATCCTAAAAGACAAACAGTGTAAATAAACGTATCCCCTCTCCGACTAATCTACAACAACCGCGACAGCAAATACAGTGGTAAAGTGCATGTATAACGAAAACCATTTAAGTGAACATACTGTATCCACCTATCGCTATGTCCAATAATTTTACGAAGTTTGTAAATCACATCACCATAAAATGCAGGATGTGAAATACCGTGTCGCAGAAGCACCTTGAGATTACATTTGTACTTGCCAATAAGCGAGAAATTTCGATAGTAAAATTTAGAGAAATATTTTCTTAGTTTATGGTATCTATATCCTTGCTTAAGCAGTTTTTCAGTTAAAATGAGATTTCGACTGTTAAAATCGTCAATAGATGAACAAGCTCTAGCAAAACGAATAAGTTGAGATATATAAACCCCGTAAGATGGAGCACGGGGAACATCCCCGTCAAGATGAGGAAAATTTACAATATTAAAATCAAAATCATCTCTTTTGTCATATATTTAGAAGAAATCATTCCATAATTAATTTTAAGGTCTAGATAAAGAAACGCTGCATAATTGTCGGACGGGTTAGCTTTATTCAATTTGAGTTCTTTAGGATAAATTGTAGGAATCAGAGCATCGAAGAAAGGGCTATCTAAGTTAAAAATATCATCCAAATATCGACAAGTTTCATTGAAGGCTTTTATAACATCTTCTTGTGATTGAGGATTCAAACGCAACATGAAATCTCTCTCATAGCAGTACAAAAACAAATCTGCGACAAGTGGTGCACAATTCGTACCCATAGGAATACCAATTACCTGACGGTATATAGCATGTTTGTTTTGTCTTTGTGCGTCTCTTGATGTTTGAATAGTTATGTACATTTGTTGTTTCCTTGTGTTGCTGTTCGGGCGGCTGTTTGTCTGTATGTGGTGTTTCCTGCACGACTCATTCTTGTACTTTTTTTCTAATCTTCGCTTACGAAGGAAGAGTATATTTGTCTGTCAATATATTTCGGCATGCTGGTCAAAACGGCCAAATTCTCAAACGGTCCACTTTATATCCTGGGTCAAGTTTGCTCGGGTCAAACCGGCCATTCTTAAGGTAGTAAATGTAATGTAAAAATACAGTGGAAATAATTTATATATCTGTATAAATGATATTTATATCATAGTTTTGATTCAAAGGAATATTTATTAGGTTAGGTTTTATAATGACATATGTACAGATGTATACATATTTGGTTTTGGTAAAAATCATAGAACCATGTCTATCATGATTTCATAAGCAATCAGAGCCGACCTTATCCGATTGCTCCAACATGATGAATGTGGGCTATTTGGGTATACGGGCCGTTTTGGAATTTGTTCGTTCTGACCTTTCACCTCGGTGTTTCATCAAAGCTGTTTGATACTACGTCACTAGTTTCTGAATATTTTAACAAATCTTAAGTGAGTAACCACGCTAAACATAAGAGTTTAAACAGGGTCCGAGGTTATAAAATATCCGAGTCTGGGCTCATTCTCAAGTATCTGAACGGTCAGGGTTTGGACAAGCTCTGAGGAAATAGCTTGTTTACAGGCCTTCGATACTTAATATTTTTTTAGTTTTTAGGGGATAAGATTAGTTTTAGATTTGCTGCGTTCTTTAACTATGGTTTAAACCCGTATTGAAAGTTTTCCCACAGATTATTCCAAGGCAGTACTCGCGTCTTCACTATTTTGTAATACAGTAAAACCTCTCTATAACGGAATCTAAAGTGTGTTAACTAGTTGGTATTTAGGGCAGGTGACTGCTTAAACCAAGGTGAAAGTAAAACAGAACGATCCTATAGTAGCGTTCTGTTTTACTTTCACCTTGTTTGAGTAGCCACCTGCCTTAAACGCAAAATACTTGATGTAATTAAGTGGCCGTTATAGAAAGGTTTTACTGTACTAGAATGTCTTTAACAAGATGGGTGTATTTGAAGAAAACGCGGTCGAACCTAGCCTAACAAACATAGTCTATACTAAATGAATTATACAATAATATAGATTTCGTTTTATAAACGAGTCTTTAAATATAGTTGAACTTGGATATCTCGTACCTGGATAACTCGAACGTCGATATAACTCGAGTTAAAAAGGTGTTTCCTTCCGAACAAAAAGTACTGGCTGGTTGTTGTTTCCGAAAGTCAGCTAGGTTATTAACAAAACTAGTGGAATAAATTAAAAGTTCACTTTTATTTGGAAATACAAACTATATTTAAGATGTACATCTGTCTTTCTTTACGAAGATTATCGTACAATTGAACATTTGTTTTCTATTAAATGTATATATACATGTATTTTAATCATTAACAGTGTTAACCTCAGTGTCATGGAAATAAACCATTAAATGATCAATGGAAAAGTAGTAAAGTCAAGCAGGCAAAGCCACATACAAGACGCAACCACCATCAAAACACCGATAGACAGCATGACACACACACATACACTCGTACAACCACACACCCAAACGTACACTCACACACGAGATGAACATAGAAAACACCAACAGAGACACAAGAACCAGAGACAAACAATCAAAACATGAACAAAATTACAAGCACAAAGACGCAAGGCAAACAAAAGGAAGGGTGACAAAGAGAGTACCGCCTTGGCACGATCAGTAGCAAAAACACCACTGGGGGTTTAAACCGGTTTACGGACGTCCTAACCTCAGACTTCTCTCAAAGTCACCCTAGCTTTACAAATATTGTAAATAAAGGTATCCCCGCCGGACTTACCCACAACATAGACGACGGTGAACACAGGACAACATGTAAAACATAGCATAATAACTGTGACAATCCGTCAAATATGTACTCAATGTATAATATTATCAATACTCGAAAACAAATGAAGCAAATATTCCACCCAGTACCTTTAAAATGATCTTTGCTAAAAGGGCACTGAATGGCATGTCACGTGAATAATATTCACATGTTTATGTCTAGAGGTGTCCATCAACTTCTAGTCCTAACATTATAAAAGGGTAGGTAAATGTCCATAATTATAAACGTAAACGCCAACCGATACCAAATCTCAGAATAAAGATGGGATGCACATACTTCTTTCTTTATAAAGATTAACGCACATATGTCCTGGTTTATACCCATTGTCTTTAGTTTGTTTTAATTATAATTTACAAATATTGTCTTTATAAATTTTTATCAGCGTATACATCTGTTTCGTCCTTACCATAGCATGGAAAAATTAAATACACTCAGTTGTGTTAACTTTTCAGGATATATGCTACATTTACACTGAAGGGAACGTATATAAATACTATATGCATATCATCTGAATACTACTTATTTAAAAGGTGTTCGTAATATTACAAATAACACGGTAAAAAACTTCGGTAAATATCTAAAAAAAACTACGAAACAGCCTTATGAATAATTCACTGAATCCTGAAAAGCCAACACATTTCTGTTTGAAAATGAATCTTTCTTTACGGAAAGGCTACATTCATAGCTACATTCATAGCTAACTATTCTCTCCGTAAAACGTCGTAAATCTTCATGTATATTCTCTATCAATTAGTTTGCGTTTTAATATATTAATAGAATGGATATCGGACGATTTATTGAATTGAATTATTTCAATATGCAAACATATATTACAAAATACAATACTTCGCCTTGCAATTGTTTAGTAATATGAATGAATAAGTAGTAAAGTCAAGCAGGAAAAGCCACACACAAAACGCCACCATCATCAAAACACCTACAGAAATATATATAGCAATATATACTCATACACACACACACAGTAGCAAGTCACATACAAGACGCAATCACCACCAACACAGCGACAGACAGCAATATCACAGACACACACACAACCAAACACACGCAAACACACGACAAGAACACAGAAAACACCAACACATACACAAGCACCAGAGACAAACATGAACAAAACACAAAGACACAAGACAAACAAAAGTAAGGGTGACAAAGAGAGAACCGCCTTGGCACGGTCAATGTATTACATTTCCGTAGTATTCATATGCTGGAATGGATATAGTTATGACAATGGGTTAAATGTTTCTTAGTTATCTCACCATTGTTAGTTTTGAAAATAAAATATCAGTAAAACTTGAATGCACAATGGAAAATACCCTCAGCAGTATGGGTGTTTGTATACGAATGGTATGTGTTCATATGAGTATCATCAATAAGAAATATTATGTCACAATCTTATTCAATCGTAAGGTATGATAATGCTATTTCTTATGAAGTTTCTGAATTTTGATTTCCCAGGAGAAATGTAAACGTTTATATTGTTTTATTATGGTTTCAAGGGAAATAAACGGTTGTCCGTCTCTTACTGACATTGCACAAATGTTGTAATAATACTTAACGAGGCTGTCTGGACGAAAATTGGCACTTATATAATATATCTCTGGCAATATCTTTGATCATAATTACTTTTAATAAATATTATATGTATAATGACTACCGAAAGCCAGGTCGAGAAACAGTGAATTATCCTTAAAATCCATTAGTATTCATTAAAGTCGATTACACTGTTCAATAGGTCAAATCCATAACAAAAACAACACACGTATTCAACATTTAGAAACGTTTTCCTTTAAGCCATACTACCGGTAATTGAGATGAAAATAACATTCATTAACCATTTGACTACAGGACACACGTGCACCTGTATTTGCGAAAGGTGCAGACATGGCTGGTTCAAGAGGCTCCTAGAAGAACCCTCTGATCAGGGTATGCCCTGTTTGCCATTCAAAATCCTCTAGCGAAAGTGCACGTATAAGTCATGTAGGAAACACCACATACAAAGCACACAGTCACGCGAACAGCACCATGCCAGAAAAGAACAACAAATATACATGTATGTCAAAAGACAAAAAGAGACTCACAAAGACAAACTTGAAAACACAGCGATGCCCCGTGATTGTGCTTGCCTATCTGCACGTAGCGTCAGTTAACCTTGATATTTGGCTTCAGGGGAGCATGGGCTGGGTGCGCAGTGAAATTATGGATGGTGTTTAATGTAATATGCAAATCCATGCCAACAGCTATAGTGGTTAGTGAGGTATAAGACAATGAAAAACTGTGACAACCAACTGCACGTAAATGTGACAACCAACTGCACGTAAAATTTCCAAGTCAACTTACCTTGACCTTGGGCTTAAGGGCAGCATGGTAGGGGTGACAAATGATAGCACAAATGGTGAATGATAAGTATGTGAAAAGTACAAAAATGAGTCATGCAGAAAACACCACATACAGAACAAACACTCGCCCGAACAGCAACACAAGGAAACAGCAAATGTACATAACTAGAAAAAACAACAAGAGACACACAAAGACAAAACAAACATACAATAGGAGGAAGATGGAAGTACCGCCTTGGAACGGTCAGTGACAAAAGTCACTGGGGGGTTAAACCGGTTTATGGGCGCCCAACCTTACTCTTATTCCATCCCCACCCTAAAAGACAAACAGTGTAAATAAACGTATCCCCTCTCCGACTAATCTACAACAACCGCGACGGCAAATACAATGGTAAAATGCATGTATAACGAAAAAACATTTAATTGAACATACTGTATCCACCTATCGCTAGTGTACTCAATGATTGAGCTGCAAACAGAGTAACTGTAGAAAAGTAATAAAGGGTACGACAAAAATGAAATAGTACAGATATCCGACGTTCTCCTTCCATTTCTGGATTTAAGAGGTCGCCTTCATAGAGTACTAAACCTTTCTTGTCGGCGTACATGCAAAGAGGCCAGCGTGATTGCCAACTGTAAAAGGGTTCACAACCAAACATGCAGTATGTTGTAGTACTACAGGATCATATCCCTTTTTAATGAATTGTTTAACACATTTGATGAACAAAGTGAGAAAATGGGTATGTCCAATAATTTTACGAAGTTTGTAAATCACATCACCATAAAATTCAGGATGTGAAATACCGTGTTGCAGAAGCTCCTTGAGATTACATTGGTACTTGCCAATAAGCGAGAGATTTCTAAATTAGAGAAAAAAATTCTTAGTTTATGGTATCTATATCCTTGCTTAAGCAGTTTTTCAGTTAAAATGAGATTTCGACTGTTAAAATCGTCAATAGATGAACAAGCTCTAGCAAAACGAATAAGTTGAGATATATAAACCCCGTAAGATGGAGCACGTAAGTTTCAGTTGTATAAGTATAGAAATTACTGACAAGTAACATTTGAAAGAACTGTGACAACCAACTGCACCTAAAAGCGTGACACACGGACGAACGGACGGACATGTATGAAACATAATGCTCCTGACTATCGTCAACGGGGGCATAAACATAGTGGAAAGATGTGGGTACCGCCTTGGAACGGTCAATGACAAGTGTCACTTTGGGATTAAACCGGTTTAGAGGCGCCCAACTTCACACTTAGTCCATCCTCATCCTAAATGACATACGAGGGGATATCAAAAAGTTTTGAGCCTCGGGCATTTTTGCATTCAGATCGATTAATGCTTTCACGCCTAATGCGCATCGATATGTTACCTATTGATTACATAAAGGATTATCTTGATTATTGTAATCATTTAGTCACAGCACTTCGATAAAGAGATATACCCCTAGTGAGTTGACAAAAAATGAGGAAAAAATGAGTACAGAGCGGTGATCAAGTTTTTAGTCCTTGAGGGTCAGTCTGCAAAACAGGTTGAAGAGCGATTGATGGCTGTTTATAGAAAGTCTTCCTTTTATCTGCAATTTTCAAACCCTGGGTGAAGGAATCCCAACGTGGCAGACAGAGAGTTTAGAGGATGACCCCCGGTCAGGACTGCCGACCACTAGTACCCGTCCTGAAAACATCGAGCTACTCATCGGACCTAGCCGAATTGGGGTTATTATGCCTACCTACTGAAGCAGGTGCGCAAATCCATCAAGGAAAAACGCCGGGGGAAATCTGTCATGGGGTCCTGCTCCATCAGGACAACGCACCAGTCCATGCCAGCCGAGTTGCGATGAAAGCTGTGCGCGAGTGTGGCTATGAACTTCTTCCTCACCCACCCTACTCATCGGAAGTAGTCCCCAGCGACTTCCCCCTCTTTTCGAGGCTGAACAATTCCTCCGAGGCCTGTGATTTGATGATGGCGATGAGCTGATTGCTGCTGTTGAGGGGTGGCTAGGGGACAAACATGCTGACTTCTCCCGTTCAAGTATTATTGATTGGCAAGCCAAGTTAAACACGTGTGTGGTGTTGGAAGGTGACTATGTCTAAAAATAAAGCAGGTAACTTCCAAAAATCCAGCTCTGTGAGGCTCAAATCGTTTTGATATCCCCTCTTCAGTGTAAATTAACGTATCCCCTCTCTTTCAGTGGACTACATAGATTAAGACTAATGAGCTGTTCTACTCTGTACATTTAGCGCTGCTGGATAATGTTTTAATCGTCTATTTATTTGTTAAACTGCTATGGTAAGTGTGAAGTTGGGCGCTCTTAAACCGGTTTAATTTCCAAGTGACATTTGACACTGACCGTTCTAAGGCGGTACTTCCATCTTCCCCATTTGTTTGTTTATGTTCGTGCGTCTCTTTGTGTTTTTAATATACATGTACATCTGCTGTTTGTCGTGGTGAAATTTGGCGGTTGTGTGTTTTGTATGCGGTGTTTCCTGCATGACTCATACATGTTCTTTTATAATAATAAACTGTCGAACAAATCGCTCCATCCTTTTCCTTTCGAATTTGTTTTCAACGGCAACATACTGTTTTGACACGTCCTGTTGGCAAATTTTAGCAAAGGGCGATTAGTATTTTCAAATTCTGTTGAATACATCCGGTGCAAAATTATACATAGTGTCTAATATATAGTTTAACAAAAGGAAGTATGAAATATTTGATCAAGTGCACATTCGGCATTTCTTTGTTTTAATTGTACACAATGTGGACAAACTAAGATAAGTTGTGTCGTGTGACGCCCATAGCAAATTTTCCTGGCAATTAATGTACCATACATTGTGATATAACTAATTGTCATCTGAAATGCATTAGTCTTATACTATACATTAGTCGCATGGGAATTAAGAATTCAGAACCCGGTTAACAAAAACAATTTCAATGATTGCAAATAATAGTCACGAAGTTTTAGTGGGTTATAAAGAACGTATGTACATGTAATCGTTATCAGCCGCCGTGTCTTAGACACTACCGTTGATATGGGTCTACACTGTTTGCAACTACTAAAGGTCATTTGGTACAGAACTTGTCTCAATACTAACATAGCTTAAAGTAGGCAAACATATTAACCATTGCCCTGTTTAATATCCATGGACAGAATCAAACCTATTGAACATGGAAATGTGATTTTTTTCCACCAAGGTGGTATTGTAAATAAATTCCATAAGCATACGGAGCAGGCTCTAATCATCTGCAAAAGGCGTGAAAAGCTGTTTCTATAAGGGAAATTACTGCAATTATTGATTTCGGTCTATGTTGAATATGATACCCAAATGACTTTTCTGAAGAAAAAAATCAAAGAAGTGAATATTCAATACTGATTGTCTAGTTATCATATTCATATCTACCGGTTGCTTTCAGACACATGAACTACATAAAAACCCATCATAAGTCACAATTAACAAACATAAAGTGCGGGTTATGTGGAAAGATATTATAATCCCTTCGCATAAGGGCTAGATAGGAAGTGAACAATCATCTGCTACTCAAAGAGTTCCGTCCCCAAAACAATATTTTTGACAAAATGGCCTACTTTGTAGCGTTCTCGCCGAACAGTGAATATCCTGTTCAGAGCCATGTGTCATATGCCACACCCGACCTGAGATTTAGGTATTTGTAATGTTTGAGGTTTATACGTTGATGCGCTAGATATTGTCCAATAGTGCTAGGTATAAATAAGATAGAAGTAAGGCAGGACATTTGAACCCAACATACGACACAGCAACATCAGAAGCACGATTGAAACACGCACTCGCACACGACCTTCCTAGACTGTTCCTTGCCCGTTCAACACCAACATAATTTAGGGTACAGCGACACTAAAATGGTCATGTAGGTAGTACCAAAGAACGTAGTTCTAACTACAATTAAAAGCTGACTAGTCATTCCTTTGTGCTGCAATAGTCTGCAATTCGGCTATTGAAATTCCTTTTTTCGGACCAAAGCAATGCCACGGTTCTTACTGACATGTTAATGGCTACACAATGGCTATTGTTAGAGACGCTGTGCTAAGTTTTAAGCATCGCATAATAAAAACACAGGGCACAGATAGGGTACAGAGCAGACATAATGCTAGGTATTCAAAACCTTACGGTTTTGTGTACATTGGCTCTGTCTTAGTACGCTGAAATCACAAACGAAAAGTGTACCCCAAAATGGAATCTCTCTCTATGTACATGATATATATGTTCCGTGCTTATGGTGTTACCTGCCAGTGGTGATGTTATAAGTGTGATGCTCAAAGAACTGCTAAGTGTTCCGAAATCGCATTAAGCTTTAATGTCTTTTTCATCAAAGTACGTCAGCCCCGTGCCATTTCAAGAGTATATGTTTCGTTGACAAATGACACATTAATCCAGGTGAAATCAAACATAGTCGTAGTTTTAAAACCGATGTTCGTGACAAAACATTTGAATACTTCAGGAAAGCTTCAAAACGGTACCATTTTATTTTTTATCGTATCGAATTTGTCCAAACACGCCATTTAGTTTATTTAAAAGACGATGTTAAATTAACTTAAACAACGTATAAAGGTGTATTGAGTATTTCACTCTTGGACGAAACCCTTCGAATAATATTGGAATAAAATTACAAAAGCGTGGATAGGTTAAAAAAGCAACAGGTATATTGAACGCCAAGTGATATTACCAAGTTGTCAACCAATTCATAAATGATGGATGGTTCAAATGCGTTGATCTACCTGTATGTCACATAACAGAATTCCTCCATTCAGATCAAGTGCGGCCGGCAATACTTGTTAAGCAGCTCACAAGCCACAAGAGCAGCTGGCCTGTCACATTACACGAGGACAACAAAATGTGTTCGTTAAGTGTTTGGTAGGTGGAGTTACACTATCTGTTACGGAAAACGACTTTTACTACAAAAGAGTATGTCTAATTAAATCACCGCTCATTCGTTTAAACGTATATGATGAGAACGTGCCACTTTTGACCATGGATTGAGTGGTCAGAAGGCAGTGTGTGTCGTCCCTGGCTACTATGCAATAGACTCAAGTCAAAGTAGGGTAAAGTATTACCATTTACGTTTACCTGCAAGCAAAAGGTTTATAAAAAAGTATCTACTTTGATTAAGGGGACATCTCACGCAAAGTCTATTTCATGCTTAAGCGTTTTATGTTCTCCATTGTTACTGCCAGAAAAGGTCTATGACCATGTGTATTGACTTAACCAGCGTAATTTCCTTTTAGCATTGTTTCAAATTAAAGGCGCATGTTTAAATGGCGTTAATGGCAAGGAATTTGGCAAACGTAAGTTTTGGTACATATCAGTGAACACATAACGCATATAGGAGACAACAATAATGCAACACTAGGGTAACAAAACAGGAATGTATGAATGTTGTAATAAACATGAAACAGACTCTCAAACTTACAAGGAACGAGTATAATAACCTTCACCATTTATAACCTTTTACAGCAAATGCTTCAGAGAAGGGTGTCAAAGCTAATTGTTCTAAATAAGGTTCAATGCGTAGTACGCCAACTGTTTTATAGTATCGATTATCTTTGAACAGAAGAGAAGAGGAAGATCCATAGAGACCCATTTAACTTCTATTACGCTGAGCAACGTGTCTACTGATTTTCAAAACAAACCAATCAATACTTTATTTCGTTGAGATATATATGCATAATTATGTACCATTTTTGATAGCCTATTTCTCTGTCGTGTCCTTAACAGCTTCCCTGCAGTTGCTCTGACTTCAGCAAAGTCATTGAGTACATATTTGACGGAACTTTCATAGTTTTTGCCATGCTATGCTATACCTATTGGCATGTGTTTAGCGTCTTCTATATTGTTGGGACATCTGGCGGGGATAACTTTTAACTACACTGCCTGTTAAGTGACTTTGAGATAAGTGTAAGCTTAGGACGTCCTTGAACCGGTTTAAACTCCCCGTGGTGGTTTTGCCACAGACCGTTCAAAGGAACCGCGGTACTCTCTTTGTCACGTTTGTTTTTATGTGTGTTGGGTGTCGTTATGTCGTTGTGTTTGTGCCTTTGTTTGTGATGTTTTCGTCTCGTGTGTTTGTGAGTGCGCACATGTGTGTGTGTGTGGTTGTGTAGATATGTTGCTTGCTTGATGTTGGTGTTTTTGGGTTGGTTGCGTTTTGTGTGTTTCTTTTCCTGCTTGACTTTTCTCCTTTTTCAATTAAAACAAATTAAATAATTAAGACAACGAGATAAATATATACATCATGCTCTTCAACACTCAATACCCTACATGTTATTCGTTTACATGAATTCGACTATGTATGATGTCTTTCCAAACATAATTGAATATAGTGAATACTTATGTCGACGTTTGCGTTTGTATAATCAGATAATGTAAATATACAATGTTTATGTTTAACTCATTTCCTGATAGGCTGTAATAAATCTACTGAAAAGGATCATTTTAACGTTCAGGCCATCATGTCCATGGTATACACAAGAGCTGCACGATGCTAAACATGTATCACGCAAGTTGGAACGAAACTGGAAAATGTCCAGACTCACGATAGACCATCAGCTATACAAAGAACGCTGTGCCAAAGCGAACAAACTGCTAATAGAGTCAAACGTTGGTTTCAACTCCGAGAAAAGTACAAATATGAGTCATGCAGGAAACACCACATACAGAACAAACAGCCACCTGAACAGCAACACAAGAAAACACAGCAAATGTACATAACTACAAACAACATAAAGAGACGCACAAAGACAAAACAAAAAACAATAGGGGAAGATGGAAGCACTTCCGTAGAACGGTCTGTGACAAAATTCACTGGGAGTTTAAACCGGTTTAAGGGCGCCCAACATCACACTTATTCTATCCCCACCGTAAAATACAGTTTAAATAAAAGTATCCCCTCTCCGACAAATCTACAACAACCGCAATGCCAATTACATTGGTAAAGTGCATTAAAACGAAAACATTTAAGTGAAACAAACTGTATCCACCTATCGCTAGTGTACTCAATGATTGAGCTGCAAACAGAGTAACTGTAGAAAAGTAAAAAAGTAAAATCATGTCAGGAGGACTCAGAGTCTTTTCAAAGTCACTTATCGTCTGTTGCGTTCAAATAATGACATCACATTGCTTAAATATTCGTCCTGAAAACAACTTGCACATTACTTTGAACAGTGCCTTTTTCGCTGACAAAGTAGACAGGATACGGGGAGACATTGCCTCAGGTACTGTGTCCAGTGCATCAGTTATCACTGAATTGCAGCATTCAACGAACTCTATAAATACAGTTGAACTTCGAAATCTCAAACTCGGATAACTCGACCTTCGGGATAACTCGAACAAAAAGTCAATTCCTTCCAAAACTTACAATACAGAATTGTTCTAAAATGTATCGTAAAAAATCAAGAAACACATTTGACAGCTTGATATAGGACTAAAGTAATGCTGAAAGCTCCCAAATGCCCTACACATGTAAGACAATATTGTTTGTGTAGTGGTGTATACCAAGTCAGTTGGTTCAGTTGGTTCTTAAACATAACTGTGTGACGGTCTTGTAGCCGGGTAGAGATTGTGGTGAAATAAGTTGATAGGCTTTACTGTGTGGCTTGGTAGCTCAGTCGGTAGAGTATTGGCGTGGTAAGCCATAGGTCCTGGGTTCGATTCCCAGTCGAGTCACAACTTGTTCACCATGTTACATTTGGCACCCAACGTAAATGGCCCACAGGGTGATGTATATGAAGATAATATGAAGATTATATGAAGATAATTTGTAATAATAAGAAACTCGTGCAGTGTTCTTTGTGTGTGTAGCCGGGTAGAGATTGTGGTCAAACAAGTTGATAGGCTTTACTGTATGGCTTGGTAGCTCAGTCGGTAGTGTAATAATAAGAAACTCGTGGAGTGTTCTTTGAGTAAGAATTCGGGACGAATTCTGGTGTAGAGGGTGTGTGTGAAGCCGGGTAGAGATTGTGGTGAAACAAATTGATAGGCTTTACTGTGTGGCTTGGTAGCTCAGTCGGTAGAGTGTCGGCATGGTAAGCCAGAGGTCCCGGGTTCGAGTCCCAGTCGAGTCGCAACTTTTTTACCATGTTACATTTTGACACTGTGCATATAATGTTATTTGCGTTTTGGTAATCTAAGTGTGCTAACACAATACAATATTACATAATATGACAGTCAGATAAACGTATGGAACAAGGATGATGTGGGTTTACCCGTGATTTTAAATCAAGTGTAATTTTATTATTCTTATCGATATCTATTTATTAAATATATTTTGTTTTAATTATTGTATATGCATTGAGTATACTCGGTTTTATATATATAATCTATTATTGTGAAGCGCTTATGAACGCACATATCCAGTGTGAGAAGAGCGCTATATAAATGTGGTATAACAATAACAATAATCTTCTAGAAAAAAGTAAACAAAAAATAGAAGTGTGTTGTTTTGAAATCATTGTGATGTAAAGATCATTTGCTCCTATGAAGCAAATGCTCTATTTATCACAATATTGTTAGAAAGTTACTTCTACAGAAGCGCAAAAACGGTTCACTATGGGGGAATAGGTTAATGGCAATTTTATGTTACATATTACTTATCATATCTGGTTGATGGCAGTATTGTTATATGTAGTATGTGAAAGTAATATTTAAACAACTGGCCTTGAACGAGAACCTATTTTTTACGAAACAGACGAGACAGGAATCAAATAAATAATATCGGCTTAAATGTCTGGAGTAGTTTCACTGACAGTCATAAAACAGATATTCAAAAGCATGCAACTTTCCGAAACAGTACCTATGCCGTGCAAATCCTAATGGAAAACAAATAACTAACAAATATTAAACGTATGCAATACAAATTGTGAAATTCCACAATTCTAGCTGATTGTTATTCTCTAACAAACACGAGAAAGGCCGAGTGTATCTAAAAAATTGAAAACGCGTTTGCTGAAAGTTGCACATATTTTTTATATAAATATACCCTTAAACGAAATAGCAGAGTGTTTAGAAAATATTTGTTTAATATTGTTAACATGAATGAAAAGAAGGGACATCAGTAATACAGGGGGTGGAACAGCCAAAAGGGCACGGCACCCAATTACCATCATAAATATGTGTACCAACCATTTAAACACCGACCACCCAGCATGCAGTACGCTGCAATATAGTTAGAACCATTTCTAATGTATAAACTTAATCTCAAAATACACGTGCCCGATATTTTTGCGACGTGTGTAAATAGTCTCATCGTAAAATATGAAATACCTAAATTAAAACAACTATGTGAATAAGTTTTATTTGCTAATGAGTAGAACAGTAAGGTGATAAAATGACGGAAAGGTCTGACGTTTGTCATATATGTAGCCCTGTTTCAGCAGTTTTCCAGTGATAGTAAGTTTGCTATTTGTTAAGATCATTAATATATGAATAAGCAAAACGAATCAGTTGAGACATGTAAGCTCCATAAGATGTTGCACGGAGAACATCCAAATGCGGATTGTTTACTATGGTAAAATCAGATCAAAGTCTCTTTTGTCAATACAGGGTCAAGGTCATACAGACACTTCCCAAAGGACTTACATCCTGCATTAAGCAGCCACTTGCTTCTGAATTCTAAAGATCTAAATTCTCCTTTACTCAAATTCTGGTTTAGTGGAGTTTTACTGTATATGTGCAGTTTAATCGTTTTTGTGAAAATTCAAATAGTTCCTGCTACCAATATACGAGTATGCATATAATCAATAATCCATTCGTCAACGGCTTTGAGAATAGCTGCGATATGCGCCGAAGAGGTGTGTAAGCTGTTTGATTCCATCACAAATACAGCTAGAGTATGGTGTGAATTGACTTGTGAAATGACACGATAAAATTTCAAATGTCTTCGAGGGTCTGGAAGAAAATACACACATTTTGTATACTATTAACCTGTGCGAACTATGAATCGAAATGTCAGACTTTGTCAGAATATGGAACAGTTTGTATTCATAACGTATATGCAAAGCACCTGTTTCTGTAGATTTGGTTAATAGAGCGTAATATCCATTGTTTTAGTCATGACACAAACATCAAACCGTTGCAGTAATCGCTTGTTTTTCACTTACGTGATTTAGATGTTTAAAATATCCGGGGTTGTACGGTGATGTCGTTTACAAAATTTCGAAAATGTTGGGCACACATATTTTGATACTTTATTCGTCAAACTTATTAACATATTCAGTAGAAAGAAAGGGCTACAATACCTCTATACTGTCACCTGCTTTACAGAATGGTATTTAAACCAATTTGAACGTCCGGTTCACGTTGGTTTTACTGTATGTGTATTTTCACACGTCTCCCAAGTTTAGAAACATATTACTTTAACAATATGACCGTACCTTATAAAACATAATGGAACGAAAACAGTTGTCTATTATTTTCGCAAATGCAACATCGGTTATGACACTACGTCCTACCATAACAGGTCATATCTATTATTTTGATATATCAAAATATTAAGTTGGAATTTGTTGAACTAAACAATTGAAATGTGTTCTTAGGAACATATATGTCGCCTGCCTACGTACTGACCCTCTTCCCACCAATACCAATTTTAAACTTACAACAATCACAGTACATGTACACATGTATATGGGTATAGCATAAATCAAGCTAGGATGTTACGTAACTTGAAGCATGACCTATATGTAAGTAGTGTGAAACTGTGTACCAACAGAGCAGACAATAAATACAGTAGAAAAGATGCACTCGTGAATCCCCATCCCCCACCAGCGTATTCAAAATGACCTTTGACCTTGATATATGATCCCAAACAAAAAAAGTTCCAGCTTCATGAGATGCATGTGCCCACCAAATATGAAAAAACGAAACCTGTATCTCTATTAGTTAAAAGTTTACGTCATATTTTATACCTGGTTAAAACTGTAAACAGAGAAGCAAACAGGTCAAAATGATATGCCTTTGGTCTTTGATATCATTGCCATAAAAACAGGCTTCAAGTGATTGACCCATTCTGGCATATTTACCTTAGCTATTGTCTTACACTCAGAATGATAACTGTTGAAGTAGACCAATAACAGGAAATCTGAATTATCTCACCTAAGCCTACTGGTTTTCCACTATAACTAATACTACTTAGTAATTAACCAAAGGGCTGGAAACAAATCCCATCAAAACTGGAGACCCCTCTAATCCAGAATTTCCAGCTGTCCCAAACCTGATTTAAAGGGGTTTTACTGTATTGATGCCAGGGTTATTGACCTTATGCACAATGATTTATTTCACCATGATTGTTCCACATGGGACATTTAAATTCAACTGCATTAGTAGTATAACATGTATAGACAGGATCAGGAAATATGAAAAGGGGTATAATTCAAATATATTGAACGTAGAGACCTTGTGCATGACACTTCCTCTCATCAGACGTGTTTCATTTGTGAAGTTTAAATGCAATGGCATCAGTAGAACAGGACTTATTGGCCGGACGAAAAATGAAAAAAGGGGAATAGCTACTGACGTTAGAGTTACGGACCTTGTGCATGACACTTCCTCCTATCAGGCCTATCCGTATGTGAAGCTTTGATTCAGTGGCACTAGCAGAACATGACTTATTGACCGGACAAAAAATGGAACAAAAGTGCCAAAATGTCACAATATACGCCCGTCAAATATCTGGGAGATGAAAGGCCATTATGGTAATATAATTGCTGACAAACTTTGATAAGGATTGAATTACATTTGTTAGAGAGCGGACAAGCAAAATTCAGTGACATTTATAAAGTAAGGGGAGATCATTCTGGAGTGTCTAAGACAATCTTGCTTATTATCGGACTTGACTGAGACATAATCGTAATGTACATGCTGACATAATTTAAAAAGGATTGGATTACATTTGTTTGGGTTAGAGAGCGCACACGCAAAAGTTAACGGACGGCCAGACAGCGCAACGACAAAATACGGCCCGTCTAAAGACGGGCGTATAAAAAGAGGAAAAATCAGAAAAAACTGATGTTAGATATATAGACCATGTGCATGACACTTCCTCTCATCAGGTCTGTCTGTGTGTGAAGTTAGTAAAAGAGGACTTATTGACCGGACAAAATATGAAAAAGGGGAATAATTACTAAAATACTGAAGCTAGAGTTATGGACTTTGTGCACGACACTGCCTTCTTCCTATCAAGTCTGTTCCATGTGTGAAGTATTGATTCAATGGCATCAGTAGAACATTACTCATTGGCCGGACAAAACACTTTAAAAAACGGGGAATAACACCAAAAATACTAAAGATAGAGTTATGGGCCTGCGAACACTATGTATGGCGTTTGAATTCAATGGTATCATTATAATAGGATATACTGGCCGGAAAAGAAGTGTGACGACGACGACAACAACGACCATAATGACGACCACGACCACAACGACGACAACAACGACGGCCAAAATGATCCCTATGTATATGCCATGTCTCGCATGTGACACAAGAATACATTGTTCAATACCACTGTTTTTATTCAGAACTTACGACTAATTTTCAGACGAATTATTATGAAAGGGGTTTTGTTCTTTGCCACTACTGATAGGTGAAACGGTCGTACTTAGAACCAGAGTCAGAGTTGAAAACAAATGCAACGCAAATGCAATAGCATGTGAACGAATGATTCAACTAAAACACGAATGGCTCGAAATATATTACATAATTTTCATACTTTTTGTCGGGAACATACTGTAGGAAACTGCAAAACTTATCTTCAATTACAATCCGAATCATATGTATAATGATGACTAAATGTGCATAGATATAGCAAAGACTGCCAATCGTCAATGTGGCAGATATTGATGAATTTTCACAACACAGAACATGCCTCTTTATACATAAACCCATTTAATTAGATTGTAATAAGTTTCCAATTCCACTTAAAAAATTCAATATCCATGCTAAATTAATTTGAAAACACGTTTTGAAATAAAATTCAATTCGCTAAATACTTTCGATTTGTTACTTCCAATAGAACACAGTGCAATTACTGGGTGCACCAGTGCAAATCAGTCTTTATAATCAAATAATGCAGTTCCTATTTCTGTTACGAGTTGTAACAAAATGTGTACTCTCTCCAATGTTGATCTTAAAGGACTATTAAACGCAATCAATTAGAAATTTAATGCAGCAAGACATCTTAAAAGAGTCAGTCAATAATAAAGTTACTAATGGATATTGAGTAAAACAAAAATCATACCTTTGCACGGTTTTTAGCTGTTCAGCGTGGGGCAGAGGTGACACAAAATTTTTTTTAATTAAGGGACGGTTAACTAGAGATTAAGATACCGCTATAAAGTATAGTTCAGAAACCAAATACAAGTAGAAGTACACATTGCTTAATACTGTACACTCATTATCCTCGGATGCCAAAGGCGGAACTATTTCGTAACCAACATTCATCAGCGATGGGTTCTTTAGTGAGCGTTGTATGTGTATTCAAATACTGCCACGTCATCGATGATTTGCAAGATTGAAGCAGAATCGAGGAACTACTGAGAAACTATTTTCCGTCCTTTGTGAGTTTAGGCAATCTGTTTACGATGATATCAGAGCAAATGTTTCGAATGACGCGTTGCAAGTTTGATGTGGATAAACTACACGGTTCGGAAAGGACGTGTGATATGTCTTTGTAGACACTGAACGCCGACAGATCGTTGTCTAAAAACGTTCCAGGTCCTCAAATTAAAAGTATTTAGATATGTAAGCAACTTTTTTTGACACCAGCTCGCTATTTATAGTAACATGACGGTTTACTAACAAATCGACAAACCTTATGACAGGATGTACATAGTGAAGTCAATCATGTTCATTTTTGTACACCAAACTAACAAAGGTGATCGTATGATGGCGTGGCTCTGTCCGTCTGTCCGTTTGTCCGTCAGTTCGTCCGTCCGTTCGTCCGTCAACATTGTGTTTGTCCGCCATTTTCTCGGAAAACTATTTGACAGATATTATATAGAAAAAAAATTGCCAGAGAAAATAAAATGTTCCATGCTTGTAATGTTCAACGTTCATTCTGTTCGAAGTCTGAATTCGAAAATTACACAATGTGGACTTGCCTTGATGTTTGTAGTTCTTTAACATTTCTTTTAGATAACATATTTGTGCGCTATGGGGATACCATATATCGTCAAGTTGTTGTTGCAGATTTGTTTTTATATTGCTATGAGCGGGATTTCATGCTTAGCTTAAAACCTGTTATACGTGTGTGCGTGCGTGCGTGCGTGTGTCTGTCTGTCTGTCAGATTGTCTGGCTGCATGCATGTCTGTGTGTGTCTGTGTTTGTATGTGTGTGTCTGTGTCGCAGTATCTGCCGGTGTGTGGAGGGCTTGTTGTTTTTTATGATTTGAGTCTTCTATGATTGTTGTGTGAGTTTGTGTGTCATATGGTGCCTAGCTGTTGAAACTACCATACAAAATGTATTTATGGTAATGATACCCAATATGCACTAGTCCAATCACCATATAATTGACATATAACATAAAACATTCTTCTCGAATGTGAGTATTACATGTACAAAGGAGAGCATTTGTATCAAACTTTATTAGAAAGTCAAGAAACACACAAGTTGTTTACGTGGAAGTATCTTATTTCCTTATGTGAATTTTGCTGTCCTTGAGTTCAAGACAATTCATGCGGGAACCCTTTCATCTTCCAAAACTTTAAGCAAAACATTGGCTATACAATTTTCCTTTTTAGTGTTTGACGAATGGAATATGGGAAGAGTTTGTTTTTTCTTTAAAGGTGTGTCATATAAGAATAACATCATTATCTAGACGTTTTTATGCTGCTTCGCTTTCTATTGTTTTTCAAAAGATAGTTTCTTGTAATGTAATACAATCGAGTTTGCTTGAAATTTGATCAACTATTTTGAAGGTTTCTACAAACGGTTAAAATTATGCAATCAACACTTTATTCATTACATTAAATACAATATTTAGATTATAATAATATTTCGAACATCAGATATTGAGGTACAGCAGCTAAAGACAATTTTAAACATGTACTATATATGTTAACTTGTATGAAGGCACGTTAGTGTGGTGTACATTCATCCATTCAAGGATCACCCATTTTCAGAATATATGTATTTAACAACAGCAGGTGATAAGTGTTTGTGTGGCGTCTGTAAAAAGTCGCGCCGTACTTCATTCTCAGTGTTGTTATATTTTCTTGTCCTTCTGGATCATTAGTTTTGATGTTATTTGTTTTGAAAATTGAATACTGCTTAAGCCGGTGCTAGGGGGCGTGAGTAGTGTTGCAGTTTTAATTACTACTCATGAACAGACTCTGCAACAGAGTCTGCAATTTTCATATTTTGCATTTTTACTTTTGCTTTCGAAGGATAACCCACTTTCAGATTATATGCAAATGTCAGGCATCCTCCTTAACGTTTTAAAATAAGATTTATAGTCCCCCAGTAGCTTATTTTGGTTGCTGGCCGTTCCAAGGCGGCACCCCTGCTTTCAGCCTACGGTCAATTTTGTTGTTTAATATGCTTAATGTTTAATGTATTTCGTCTTGATATGCGTCCTGTTATGTTTTGTCTTGTGGCTTTACCGTTTCTTGTTTGATGGTGTTTGGTGCGGTGTCATTTCGTGTGTGGCTCTCCCTGTTTGACTATTTTTCCATATTTACAAATACAGATGAAAATTTGTGTAACCCTTTATTCCACATACACACACTTTAATGCCTTTGGAAACAGAGTAGACCCAGATCAGATGCCACATATAGGCGCTGTATGATCAGGGTCTGTAATATTTGCCTATGAAAATATATAGATCTGATTCTATCATGACCAACATTGCCAGTGTTTATAGGCAACTATAAAACTTTAGCTTATAAATTATCATGGTTATATTTTTCTTAAATGGGTATCCATAAGGTACATTTATGTACGCCTTCAAATTGATTAAGTGCATGGTATTACAACAAATAATATTGGTTTTGTCCTATACAAGACCAGTTTCAATGTTTTAGTAATGAAAATTGAATACCGCTGAAGCCGGTGCTAGGGAACATGAGAAGTGTTGCACTTTTGATTACTGCTCATGAACAGATTCAATAGAACCTAGACTGCAATTTTCTCTTTTCACAATCGTCAGGATGCTGGTTGATTCCCGAATGTCAATACCCAACTTCAGACCTTTTTATATGTTTCGGGCGTTCTGTTGGGTGACGATGTCTTGAGCAAAACACAGCACAGGTATTAAAACTATACAATTAATGTGACTGTGCTATGCTATCCGATGATAACAGTAATGTTCTGAAGCTACCGTGCTTGGGAAAAGCACTATTAAAATAACTACTTTATGCAGAGCTGTGTCATGGTATGGTGATTAATGATATTTCAGCTTTGGACCAACAATAAAACAGTACAATAAAATATAACTATGAACAACGACTACAGCTCCAAGCCAGCGAGAGGCTGGTCAATGCTTCACACTAGAATATGCGAATTTTCATGAAACATTCAGCGTCAAACCCTGTTAAAACTTAGGGTTTGAAACTATTTCAACACTATTGTGACTTCAAACCTATGTCTTAGACCTTGTTCTATACTATGCATGAAACAATGAAGCATGTCTCGAAGCAATGTATGGAACCCTATGCTCTGAACCCTACCTTGAACAGTACTTTCCTATTTGTCTTGAACCAGCTTCAAGCATTTAATAAAACCTGTATCCGTGCTTATAAAACTTTTTAGTTGAGTCTGAGTTCGTTCTCAAGTTTCCGATTGGTCAGATTTGAGCCTTTGGCTTAAATCTGACCAATCAAAAGCTTGAGAACAAACTCAGACTCAACTAAACAGCTTTATAAGCAAGGACTCTGATGTTTTGAAGCCTTCTTAGAGTATGCTCAGCGCCCGTGCTCGAAACACAGCTTCAAACTGATGGTCCAGCAACACTCTTACCCCTGAGCGTTATGTTTTTGTGTTGTCACCATACCTGCTTTATACCGAATATACGAGGGGTTATTGATAAGTTCGCGGAATTGCTTAATTATTTAAACATGGAATAGAAAACGAAAAAACTAAATATATCACGAGAAGCGTTTACTCACAACTAACATAGAGCTCAAATATTATATAGATACATTGAACAATAACGTTTTCATGAAACATTGAACAATAGTACTATGTAGTACTTGAAGCACGCCGACGTCAACGTTGGATCACACTGACGTTACTTAAACGTCAAAGTCTACTGCCCGTTTAACTTTCTCGACGTAATCGCCTCCTTTGGTCACTAACGTTTAAATGTCAATGTACCTATTGGTCAAATGTAACCTTAAACTAATCCTCACTAAATGATGAAATCATTCCATGTGTCTTGTTATGTTATTCTAAAGAGGTTTCAAACCGTTGGCATCTAAGTTCCTTCTTCAGATCACGGAACAGACGAAAGTCCAAAGGAGCTAAAATTCGTCGACAACCACTGAAGATCTACCATCCCTAAACAGGTCGTGCCTTTTGTCGATAAATGTTTTTCCACAGGTTGGTAATGTATTTTTAATGTGTTTTGGTGTTTCTACCGGTGAAAGTTTGAGTACCATACAAACTTTGACAACTGCACGCCACTCAGTGTCATTTGTTGTCGTCATGTGCCGATTTGAAGCCATGGCCATAAAACGCTGATGCGAAATAACCGGCCACCACAATGTCTTCAAACTTTCTGGAAATGACGTCGAAACATCTTGCTAACAACAGTTGAATTCGCGCCAAATATGCGCTAAATTTGATTGCGCACTAGCATGCTTAGTGAATTCAGAATATGTGAAATCACCAAACAGTGGTTGCTATGGATACCATTTATTCTTCTTACGTGTAAATATCTATTTACCTACCTGATAATGAAAGAGACAATAAGTTGATTTACTTGTATACGACCTTTCATGTGATTTGATAAAGAAAGGAATCTTCTTTGAGAAGAGAATGCCGCATATTTATCAATCAGTCCTCGTACTATTTCAATATCTCAGTTATTCTGGAACCTCTATCAATTAGCAGTATGAAGTTATCAGACTGTTGGACTGTCTAAACTTTTCATGCCAAAGGAGTTAAATCCAGGGACAGTTATTCGGCTCATTCAAAAGAACAGGTAACTGCACAATTACGTCGCCGAAGCAGCCATTATAGTCGCTTGTTGTTAACCCATTTCCGCATATTGACACCTTTTGAAGCATCTGAAAATGTTACTTTTTGAAACCATTGTGATAAACAGAGCATTTGCTCCTATGAGAAAATGCTCTTTTTATTACAATGGTTTCATAACTACATTATTCTATGGCTTCCATGTTTTCTAGTAAATGCTCCTTTTCGGTAGATTATTATTATTATTATTATTATACCACATTTATATAGCGCTCTTTTCACACTGGATATGTGCGTTCAAAAGCGCTTGCAAAGAGGTAGGATCTGCAAATAGCCTATGCGGTAATGGGTTAATGAGTGCAATACTCTGTCAGTCAACAAACAACGATATAGCTTCTTTTAATAAGAAGCCGTCACTGACCATCAAAAAGGGAAATGGATAATCCTGTATGTACAGATCTACAGGCAACTCAAATCGCTTACCTAGCGATATATACTACAGGTTTCCTTGCTACCTTTGCTTTTGAAGGATCTTTTACTATAAGAATTGAAAGAAAACATGCATTGATCGTTCACATCTCTGTTACAAAATATGTCATTAATAACGTGTTAAAAGTTCACCTTTCTGTGTTTAATTACGAAAATGCATTAACGAAACGAGTGTTCTTTTAACTTGAATTATTTTACCAGGTTGTAATTATTTATACAGGACATCTTTAGCTCAATCTATGCCAAGTTTGCACATGCGTAAAATGTAGTTAATTATTTCGGACATAACAATCCGGCCTCACTAATTATCTAAACTACTAGAAGTTACACCGATAAACGTAAACTGCTGGACTTGAGAGAAAATGTATGTTTGTTATTTGTGTGGAGTTCAAGCACTTTGCACTATAAGCTCTGTATGTTTGAATATATATAATTATTTCATCTTCATAGAATACTGAAATCGACCCCCTCCACTTAGCGGGATATTTGTACACCTGTATTTTTTAGGGTATATGTTAACAAGTTCCGGTTGTTGGACGAGTAGGAGATGCTGGATAAGCATATGGTCAGCGTGTTCCCATGGCAACCGGCAAGATTTCGAAGTTTTAGCATTAGCGTCATTAAGATGCCAAAACATTATTTATTTTGTAAATAGAACATCCAAAATAGTTTTAAAATAATATAAATATGTTGATTACATGTCCGGCGTCTTTTATTCATAATTTGCTCTTTTGCATATTCATGAATATTAATGAGAATCTGAAACAAAATGCTTAAATTGTTAAAAAAAAGACCTTATTTAGCAAATGAGTATGTTATGTTTATTCATTTTTCATATTATAAGGTTTCAAATGACATATAAATGTTGTCAGGTCATTTACTTATTCATTTTCTGTTCCATATATGCACAGTATTGCTTCAGTATAGCAAAGAAAGTTGTTCGGGAAAAATGAACTCACAAAATGTAACAAATGCTATTATGTCAATAAAATGAATGACAAAAAAAATTTGCACATGATAATTACAACAAAGTTCTCTATGCACACAATTGTCCCAGTTTAAGAACAAACTGCTATTTAGCTCATTTGCATATTCATGAATATTAATGAGAATCTAAAACAATGCTTAAATTGTTAACACTTGACCTTATTTAACAAACGAGTATGTTATGTTTATTCATTTTTCATATTAAAAGGTTTCAAAAGACACATAAATGTTGTCAGATCATTTATTTATTCATTTTATCTTCCAAATGCTACTTTGTCAATAAGTGGTTTCAAGATGAATGACAAAGTAACATAATTACAAAAACATTTTCTATGCACATAATTGTCCAAGTTTGAGAACAAACTACTATCGTGTCTCTTTCTGTGCTTTATCCCCCAACCCCGAACGAAAATGGGATGTTAAATCGACATCGTTCTTCCACTTCATGGTTGCCGTCTGGCCAATCTCGCTAGCCGGCACTCATTGCCCGGAACTAGCAAGACGCGCCATGCTGACAGCCCGACCAGCAGAGTCAAGGGACCCCCTCCCTCAGTGGCCTCTATTCTATCCTGCTTGGGCTCCTCCTGGCTTCCCCCCCACCAACCCAACAGCCTGTCTGGCTTCCATACCGGTCAGGGCATGTGTTGAGTTCGACTCAGGGAGTGACAGTCCTCTTCCATGCCTACTCACAGTCAATTCTTCAGTGCCTGTGGGGGTCCTTCCGTCCGTGCACCATCGTCTACGACATTCACCAGGATGTAGTCTGAGGGGGAGCAGGAAGTCCTAGGGACACTCCTATGTTCAGGGAATCGGATCCAACTTGAGCGTCGGACCGAGAGGAGGCTCAGTCGTCGGTCGTCGACGAATTTGAACCGTCATCGTTTGCTTTTGATAAGACGTGTGAGGACTGTTTCGCTTTCCTCCCGCCTTCCATATGCCCAAGGCCCCTAAGCCGACTCACAAGGGCTTGCTCTTGTCCTATGAGCTACTCTTAGCTGAGCAGGCAGAGCTTCCGAATCTCTCTAAGTCTCGTGAGTCTCTCCCTGTCTAGAGTCCTTCCGTTTCGGCTGGCAGACCTGGAAGAAGAATTCTATTTGAGGCTTGCAGTCTGTTGGACCATGTCCTAAAAACTTTTGAGATCCATTGTTCCGTCCTCATCTCTCAGGCCTCCAGCCTCTTCCTGACAGCCACCCTGGGCTATTTGACTGGATTCTCTTGCTAGACGCCGACAGCTCCAGAGCCTCGTTGTCTCTATTCAAGCGGTAGGAGCTGCGCCAGAGACAGCAAATGTGAGTTGCATCTTACATAGACCTTCTAGTTGCTGCTCTATCAGTAGAGCTAGCTTCTCCCTCTGAAGTTACAAAGCGTCTTTCCTACCAGCTGGCCCTGGGCCTAAGGCTATCTTCGTCAGCAGAGATGTTTCATGGGTCCCTTTGCCGCGGATCAAACTTTAGGAGAAGGAACAGACGGACAAGACTTCTCCAAGGAGTTCTCCGACATCTTGCCCTTCTCCTTGGAAGATTCCCAATGTCCCTGTGGCTAAGCGCAAACCTTCTTAGGGCCTTTCTAAGCACCAGAGGAGAAAGGGTCTTAAGAACAAGCCATCTTCTCCCCTTCAGAGGGGTTCGGCCAAGAGCCACATTAAACCGTCTCTGCCCCCCCCCCCCACAACTCGGGGAAGGCGGTCCAGAGCTCTGTCTCCGCTCCCTCCTTGAGGGTTCTGGCCCTTCGAGGCATCAGCTCTAGTGACTCGCTCTTTATGCACCCCCTCCTATCCTACCTTCCATTCTTGTTGGCTCCAGACTGTTTCACTATGTCGCAGCATGGCGCAATATTACACAGGATCCTTGAACCCTCTCTATTGTATAGGCAGGCTATCATATCCCTCTGGTTCGGCAGCCTCCTTTTTCCAGGGTCTCTATTCATCTGTCGTCGGATCATGCCAATACATCGGACTCTGGGTCCTTGCTTTTCGCAAAAGGGACCGTAGAAAGGGTACTGAATGAGAATTCGGCGGGCCTTTACAGCAGTCTCTTTCACGTTCCAAAGACCAATGGCGCCGTTTGACCGATCATCAACCTTTCTACTCTAAACAAGTACGTAAAGGTCGAACCTTTCAAGATGGAGACCATCGGTTCCATTCGGCTGGCTATCAAACCCGACTATTGGGGCGTTTCCATGGTTTTCATCTCCCTCCCGATTCACCCAACAGACAGACACCTACTGCGCTTCTACCATAGGGGTACTGTTTACTGGCCCCGTGCTCTGTCCTTTGGCCTCTTTACGGCCCGACAGATTCCACCAAACGCATGGGCATAGTAGAAGCCGAACTCCAGCAGAGTGGTGTCACTCTGATTCCGTACTTCGACATTTGGCTGCTTCACAGTTCCGCTACAGCTGGGATGTCTTGTCTAAGTTGGAACTAGTATTGAATCCGGAGAAATCGGATCCAATCCCATCGAAAGATTTCATTTTGTGGGACTGAATTTCCTGACGGAATCCAACACGATCAGGATCTCTCCCACAACGTTATCTCTTTTCGGCCAGAAGGGCCACTGCTCAGAATCAGGCCCTATGAGCTCAGAGCCCTATCCACTTCCTGGGCATTTTTTCAATCACGCCCCGTCCTTAGGGCTGCTTCCTGTAAGAATAGCTCTATATTTTCTTCCTTTTATCTGCGCTCTTTCGCAATTCCACAGAACAACCTACCCGTACGTTCTCTATGTCTGCTTCTGGACTCTAAAACAGTGGAATAACACCTAGGGCTAGCTCTTTTCTAATGGTCATTGTTGCGACCTTTTTGGAAAAAGAGTTATTCAGAAGAATATACTTGCATCAGAACCTCTGCAATAACTGCCCTAGAGAATCATTTGAAAAATAACCATAAAAAAGTACAGTAATAGGAAATAGTTTTAAGAGCGAATTAAATATAGCATGTACATTTACAGTATCAGAAATGATAAATATGTTAACAAATTGTTTTATGTTGCAGATATTATCTAAATGATTATATGCATGCCTTATTCAACATGTTTCCCCATATATAACTGAACATATACCTTGTTGTATGTATATTAAGGCTAAGTCGTTTCTTTTTTACAGTTACAATGGAGATCATTCTTTCCATTTTCAAGTTATCTTTTCTTTTTCAAACATGTTGATCGACATAAAATATAATAATTTTAAGCAATGTGGTTTGAGATATTGTCATTTCGGACTCCAGTATCTCATGAATACAAACAACATAAAAACGTAATATTACGAATTCAGGGGCAGATAATCAATCGCATACTGCAGGCTTAATCAGCATCCATATAACATCCTACAAGTGACATTCGATGGAGGATATATTAAGCTTTACATCGATATAGGTGTCATAAAATCCAGCTGGGGGGGCCTATGGTACAGCTGGCCCTGGAACTACCAGTTGTGAATTGTTGCTGTCGTTTACGTTTAACTCAAGCCGACTTTTATTGATATCAAACACAACTTGAAATATCTCAAATTAATGTTAAGGCCATGTTATGTCTGGATATGATATACCGTTTGGGTCATAACACACTATGGCAAGAACTGATTACACGCACTATGGGATTTTTGTAGTGAATTTAACATAGTTACATATCTCAGATTAAAACAGGTCTACATTTTCTGCAACATTTTATGAAGTAAGATTCCAAATGAACACTCAATGGTTGTGTGCAATAATAGTGAAATGCCTCAAACACATCTTAATTTAACATGACAACTAAGGTATAAAGGAGTGTTGATAAAGACACTTATTATGATTCCTTCTTAACACTTGTATGAGTTTCGTTTACATGGAAGTCATAGAAGGTCTGTTCTAGTATTGCAAACAGGCCTATACCACAGCTACTTTTTTATGTTTGCGGGATATTTTCCTCTGTTACAGAATTTTAGACATGCCGCTGAAATGAAGTATATTTCTACTCCACAATTATAGCCAAAATTGAATTAGACCGTATATATCTAGAATGGTCTGTGTCTGTGATGATCAAATTACGGCATTCTTTGCAGTAACCGAGTACGTTTGCTAATGACAGTAGGTTATGCAAGTAGCGTGGAACCATGCCGTCAGCAAACTTCCATTATACACGTTCTGCTTGGAAAGAAAAACAGTCCTGCGGCATTCTCTCTAATTGATAAATTACCTGATACGTTCAGGCCGCTGCGTGCAATGCTTCCGCAAACTGAATGGAAATAAATTGATTGAGTGAATAGTATAACAGCACATTATATTGGTGTGGCCGTATGCAAGACCAGACGCTTTCAACAGATCAACAGTTACTGTATGTTGATTTTACCAATTCTAGCCTGACACTTGCGGTGTTTTCTGAATCACGTTTGCCTGTTTCCGTACTGATGATATTTCGAACGTTCATTCTCAGACGGTCATCTACTAAAGTGTATTAGAGTATCACCACTCACCAACTGGTTTTGTGGACGTAAGGTCAAGAATAATATGCTGGAAACGTGGATTCCATATTTCCAAAATGCCATGTCATGACATATTTTATAAACTATTTCTACTATTGCTTTCGAAGGATCCCCCATTTTCAGAATATGGTACAGTTAAACAAAATACTAAAACCTGTAATGCGAGTGTCATACCATTTACGGTCCAGACACAACGTTAGTATTCGTGTTTTTGTTATACAGTAGAACCTGTATTAAGCGGCAATCAAAAACGAGGTCTAATGTGTTTGTAAGGCATGTATTACTTTTGCCCAGCATTAAGCAGCTACATGCTTTTAAGATTCAAAAGTTCAATAAATGAACGACCGCTCAAAACAGGTTCTACTGTAAATCGTAAATGTTGGCGTGTGTTATCACAACTATTCTATAGTCTACAAATATCGCGTTTCAAACTTTGTATCTGTCAGTATATGCTATATCTAGATCTATTGTTTCATTGATTATGAGGTGCCGCTTCTGGAATGTTTCAAATATCATTTCAAAGAATTGTCATAGAAGTAAACCATCTGAGTCAAATATAGTTATTGGGGTTTTGTGTTGCTGAGTACGTAAATGAATTCTTTAGGAGTATGGTGTATATAATACCGCCTAAATATTCGTATAGCTAAAGAGGTAATATTGCTATGACTATAATGCTGTGACTGGTCCGGTTATACGCTGTATGCAAAACGTTAGCAAACGTTAGGGTTTCTCGTGAAAGGATTTGATGCTGGATATGGTTGTCGAAGCTATAGAGGAAAGCAACAGACATTATTTAGAATAAGGAGCTCATTATCTGTATTTTTAAAAATAAAATAACATTTTCAGCTGTAATTTGTATTGTTTCCTATATTTCTTCTCGAATGTATAATTATGATCTAGCGAATGAAATGTATATCATGTTTCGGTATCATTTAGCATATGTTGAAATATCCGTTATGTAAATATAAGGTATTTAAACTGTTTCCTATAGGTTTGCAATATAAAATGAAAATTAACGAAATACAATCTCATTTTCTAATGTTCTATTGCGTAACACTGAGAAAGATGATATACAGTATTATATAAAACAGTCAAGCGCTACACTGAATATATTTATTACAAGTTATGCCTTGTTTTTGTTGTATATTAGACATTATACGATACAATAAATCGTAAAGCCGTAAAATACTTGGTTATCACTTGACAACTAAAGTGCCGTAAAGCCAACTATTCACTCATTTACTGTGTAATAGATATTTAGATTGAAAATATATGTACCTGCTTTCTCTTATAGTGTGGACTCTGTTTCATGCTGAGCTGTACCAAAGCAAATGTTATGAGCGTTTATGGAATTCTGTACATTTTTTGCAAAAGTCGTTTTATATATCTGTCGAATAACAAAACCCATAATACATGTATAGTACTTATTGTAATTAAACAGAAAGCCGTATAAGTGTTGTTCCATTCCTAGAAAGCGTTTGGCGTCTCAAGATCATTTGACATATTCAGCACCATGTACATTTATTTACTCATATAAATATCTCAATAGATAGTTTTATTGCTAAGTGATTCACAATACACTTTAGTCATATAAAACATTTTAAAATTTTCGTGGAACGAAAGCAAATGGCATCGCTACAAAAATCCTAATATTTGAATTAAGATATGAAAAGATAAAATCTATATTATTCGCCCTCGTCTTCTATAGTGTACATGCACTGTATTGTTTTTGAAACAATATTAGCTTAGAAACTCGTATAATTACTAAACGAAATGAAAATGCAAACATAATCTTACATGCAAGGCTATTCTGTAAATAGTAAATATGCCCGATCGTGTTTATCTAAAACAATGGTAGATCCTAGTGCAAATCAACGCATGTTTTCAGTTTATGAACATAAAATGCAAAAGAACGATTCATATCAATACAGCCTTTTCTTCTGATTTAGTGGCTGCTAATTAGAATAATCGAAACACATATATCTGAAGATCACCTATAGATCTGATGGTGTCGGTAGATCACCATCGACACCAGTAAGTCATTGTAATGTGTAATGTTCGCGGGTCTATATTTTACGTTTCAAATGCAGATTTCTCGAAGTCTAAGGGACCGTACAAATTAGTCCGATATAAAAGAGGTTCGAGTCATCCGAGTTCTAATCAGGATTAGTACAGCACAGCTACAATACTCTAAGTGTGATTTTACTATTATACAATGTATTGCAATTTTCACCCATTTTAAAACCCAACAAGCTATTATTGTCAGGATTGAAACAGTTAAGACTGTTAGACTTTGGGCAATTTGGCTTAGCTAAATACAGATGTTCTAGAGGGAGCAACGTAAAATCAAAGCGTATTTGGGATGTAAATAAAGGCTTTCATTTAAACAATTTAAGGGGAATACCTCAGTCAATTCCAATTGTATCTGAAAACCGTCAAACAAAAAGCGAGGTTTGATCTGATGGCGTACCTTCAGTCACTTGGAAGAGGTCCCCCAGACAACCCCATTATTTCAATACCTCACCAGAACACGAGTAAATTCTCAACAGTGCCCTTTGCCAAGGAAATAAAACTTCTTGTACATGTTAAACGCAAAACTCCGATGCCAGTCAGGATTCAGACTTTTGTAAAAGTATGCAGTATAAACTCTAGATCAGTCAAAAATAAGGCTCTTTCTATTTGCGACTATATCGTTTCGAATGACTTTGATGTGGTAGCCGTTACATAAATCTGGCTCGGGAGTTCCGTAGACAAATCGTGCTGAAGCGAACTGGTTGATCTGCATTAAGGTAGAATCCTCTAACCGGAATCTAACAGAGAAGATTTTTTGTTGTATGTGTGTTTGTGTTTGTGGTTGTGAATTTTAGTTAAAGAAAGGCAAAGTCCCGCGAAATTGGTTACTTCAAAAATTCCCTTTTGGATCACCTTCACATCAAGTTGTTATCTGTGAAAGTTTGAAGCATATACATTGTATTAAACCGAAAGTAAAGACATACAAACCGAAAGGAGTGACTTTCGCCGATATCAATATCAAGCTTGTAGGGATTTTTAGAAAACATTATTTCACGATATCCATTCATGCTATCAGACCGGGACAATACCTTATAGACCAGTTATATGGTGTTTCGACTTGAATTATAGCGTATTTCTATTTCGAACCTCAGAGTCGACCTGTGTCCTAAAGAGGTTCGTTGTCACTTTCGCGACTCGTTGTAAAAGCGTTTTAATATTCTGTGAATAAATAGATGACTGCTCATCAAGAGTGATGATTTATTTGATAAATGAGACACAGTTTATGGAAAGCGATGGTCAAATAAGCTTTCAAGGACGATCGCAGTGAATGAACCCATCGATTTTTGAGCAGACTTAGGCCGCAGTTGAATACCTTTTACTTATTATATAGAGCAAGGGTGTTCACGAATTATTATTTTTTTGGTTGGGTCAGAAAACTATATTTTGGTATTTTTTAGATACCTATGATTTGTGAGTAAAAATAATGTATTTGTGATTGAGTTGTTGTTGTTAAGACATAGCATGCGAAGCAGATCAGATGCTAAGCATAACAATTAAACAGATTACGAAACATTTGAGAAGATTTTTAACTAGAGTCAACCATTGCATTGGTGACTTCAGGAAATCAAATGCAATAGGAAGACACAGCAAACATTTTTATAGGCGATGAGAAGGTCCCATCACTTCCGCACTAAATGGAATAAGCAGATAAACGTCTGACCATTCAATTGAAGTAGGAAATCAAGTTGTATAACCTTAGCAGAGAACATAGAATGTTGCTTGACGTATTTAGCTTTTCATTATGATCTATACACTATATAAGAAATGTTGGATTGGTACACTGTATGGCTCCATGCGATCATAAAGATTACCATCACTATTTAAATATAAGACCATGTGTAACTTAGTCATTAGCCAGCCCTTAATTATAATGGAAAGGCAAGCAAAGTGGGTTTCTTGACCAGCAACAGAAAACCCAAAAAGCAAAGCCCTTAAATTTGTTAGAAATACGAGCTCCAGTCAAATTGTTAGTTAAGTGCAGCTATTTGCATGACTCCTACATGCACAATAACATCAATAGGTCATACCAGACGCAACCTTTTCTGTTTAATGACGAAGGGCTATCTTCTACAACTATGCAACAAATACTTTGTATAGCGCTCGCAAAAATACAAATGCTCCAAATTATTATAGCTTAGGGAATGTTATTTGTGCAGTGGATGGGTGGTCTAACCAACTTTGGATTATCATTGAATTGTTGGGATGCCTTTCAACTTCTGAATACTTGATATAATAACTTCCTACATTGATGTCTGTGGCCCGTGATAATACATGTAACTGTGAAACAGTGAGTCAGGCAATTGCTTGTTATGTATTTACCTTACATTAGTTTTATCATTAATTTGCCATTATGGGCAATCAACAGTCCAACCGGAGAGGTTGGAAGAGACCAGAACGCTCTTGTTCTCTAGTTATTCACAAATTAACAAATCGATACATTATACTGACATCAGGTCAACATATCTTAGAGCTACCCTCTTATGTCAAGTGTAAAGCACATGTGAAATTTGAATCATAATAAAACATTTGTAGTAACCTTTGCTACCTCACTCGAATTGGAATCATTCTGAAGAAGATGTTGCAGAACAATGATATATCTATATGCTTACTGTAACGTCTGTGTCAGTTACCACGGTCAACAAAAACATTTAAAGTTTTTTGTTCTCTTTATAACACAACTGCCCCAGCAGTCTGTAACAGTAAAAAAAGTACCTAGTTATAGTCTACTTTCCAAATGGCCGCTCAGCCGACTGTACATTTCCTCCCCTTGTCATTGGGTCATTGGCCTACACTATTGAGCACTGCTAACATATGGCGCAATCATGCAGCCGCTGTACCGGCGAGTGACCCATTTTAACCCCTGGGTGGAGAGGAGGTGCGGGTTGGGAGACACGGAAAAGCGGTTCTGAATTTTCCGGGAGGGACCGGTATTTGAACTCCGGATCTCCAGTCTGATAGTCAAGCGAGTTACCACTAAACCACCGCACATCACAGTATGACAATTAAATTATTATAAGCATGTATGTAAATTCTGAAGGGTGGTGATCCCCCGAAAGCAAAAATTGTGACACAAAAAGAGAAAATTGCAGACTCGGTGTTATTGAGTCTGTACATGAAGAATGCCACAGCTGTTCCTGCAAAGTAGAATTCGAGTACGACCCATTTTTCTTCAAGGAATAAGTACAAGAAGTAAAATACATAGTTATAGTCTACTTTCAGTCTGAATGACTGCTCATTGAGTCATTCACGTACATATTGAGCACTGCTAACATATGGCGCAATCCTGTAGCCGCAGTACAGGCTAGGGACCCGCACATGTACCCATTTTAAACCCTGGGTGTAGAACAGAAAACACCTCACAGGTGAGAGGCACTGAAAATCATCTCTGATATTTCCGGGAGGGACTGGGATTTCAACTCTTGACCTCGGGATTAGTAGTATTAATACCGAATTCAATGTCTGGTTCAGAGGGGTGTATTGTATTTATCTCTGGTACTGAAACATTGTTTTCTTCAGAATATACCATTTTTACACTTTGATAAATTCTGAAGGAAGGTGATTCCCCGAAAACAAAAATTGCAACACAAAAAGAGAAAATTGCGGACTCGGTTTTATTAAATCTGTTCATGAGCAGTAATTGAAAGTGCAATACTGCTCACGCCCCCTAGCACCGGCTTAAGCGGTATTCAATTTTCAGAACAAGAAGTACTGAAATTCATGATCTCGAAGGATCAGAAGGAATAACAACACTGAGAATGAAGTACGGGGCGACGTTGATAAAGTTCAATTCTTACAATTTATCCTAAACAATTCAAATTGAATAAAGCTAACCCGTCCGACAATTATGCAGCGTTTCTTGATCTAGACCTTAAAATTGATAATGGAATAGTTTTTTCTAAAATATATGATAAAAGAGATGATTTTGATTTTAATATTGTAAATTTCCCTCATCTTGACGGAGATGTTCCCCGTGCCCCATCTTACGGGGTTTATATATCTCAGCTTATTCGTTTTGCTAGAGCTTGTTCATCTATTGACGATTTTAACAGTCGAAATCTCATTTTAACTGAAAAGCTGCTTAAGCAAGGATATAGATACCATAAACTAAGATTCTCTAAATGTTACTATCGAAATCTCTCACTTATTGGCAAGTACTAATGTAATCTCAAGGCACTTCTGCGACACGGTATTTCACATCCTGAAATTTATGGTGATGTGATTTACAAACTTCGTAAAATTATTGGACATACCCATTTTCTCACTTTGTTCATCAAATATGTTAAAAAAAAAAAAAGGGGGTGGATACAGTTTGTTAACTTAAATGTTTTCGTTATACATACACTTTACCACTGTATTTACCATCGCGGTTGTTGTAAGATTATTGGACATTTTCTCACGTTGTCCGTCACACATTTTAAAAGAATCATTAAATGGGATATGATCCTATAGTACTACAACATACTGCATATCTGGTTGTCAACCATTTTACATTTGGCAATCACGCCGGCCTCTTTGTATGTACGCCGACAAGAAAGGTTTAGTACTCTATGAAATCGACCACTTAAATCCGGAAACGGAAGGAGGACGTCGGATATCTGTACTATTTCGTTTTTGTCGTACCCTTTATTACTCTGTTTACAGCTCAATCATAGAGTTCACTAGCGATAGGTAGATAAAGTTTGGTTGACTTAAATGTTTTCGTTTTACATGCACTTTACCGCGGTATTTGCCATCGCGGTTGTTGTAGATTAGTCGGAGAGGGGATACGTTAATTTATACTGTTTGTCTTTTAGGGTGGGGATGGAATTAGTGTGAGGTTGGGCGCCCAAAAACCGGTTTAACCCCCAGTGACTTTTGTCACTGACCGTTCCAAGGTGGTATTTCCATCTTCCCCCTATTGTATGTGTGTTTTGTCTTTGTGCGTCTCTTGATGTTTTTATAGTTATGTACATTTGCTGTTTCCTTGTGTTGCTGTTCGGGTGGTTGTTTGTTCTGTATGTGGTGTTTCCTGCATGACTCAATTTTGTACTTTCAAAGTATATTGGCTTCTGTGTGTCCGACAAAAACATAACTAAAATACTAGATTCGAATATTCCACATATGTCTGACAATATCCGTCGTTTCAATAGGGAGTTTTTTGTGCTAATTTATCCTGCAGAGTCCCTATTCTCCGAATTTTGCAGTTGCAATGACGACAAATAAACTTAAATTTAAAGTTGATTTAATTATACCGGGTATTGCAGTTATTCTTTTAATTTATAAGACAGTAAATGGAAATGATGGGGGAATTGCATGACATACTTATATTTCATATTCTGGCAGAAGGGCTATACTCATGTGGGATATTCATCGTTAAATCAGCGATGTTTATATTGTATTGCTCAAACTGTAATCAAACTCAACAATGATACTTAATTAGCGCTGCATGATAATAGTGGAAAAGAGTCTTACAGGAAGCGCCACGCACAAAAGGGCACGACACCAAACATCATCAAACAGCAAACAACATAGTTACGAACGATATAAGGCGTTATGAAACTCACTAAAGGACATAAACAATTTACCATATATATACAATTGTAGACGATAGGATGAAAGCACACATGCTGCCTCGAAACGGTCAGTAACTAAACAACTACCGGAAGCTCAAGTTAACGTCACGCTCGTCCACTCTTCACCCAGGTAGTTCAACACCATGAGTAACGACGCCAATATAAATTAATATTCAAATCAACCGTAAAACAGTGAACGAATGACGTCATAAAACATCCAATTACACATAATTATATAGTATAAATGTAACTAATTGATTATTTTTATTACTATTTGCTATGTACCACTTGACATTGTAAAGATAGACTTTAATTATGCAACTTTCATCTATAAATGGAAAAGTAGTAAAGTCAAGCAGGCAAAGCCACATACAAGACGCAACCACCACCAAAACACCGATAGACAGCATGACACACACACACACACAACCACACACCCAAACGCACACACACACACGAAATGAACACAGAAAACACCAAAAGACACACAAGAACCAGAGACAAACGTTCCACATATGAACAAAATCACAAGCACAAAGACGCAAGGCAAACAAAAGGATATTATATACACCATATCAAAATCGAAAAATGTATTCATCTACAACATTGCAAGAAAATACAATATTATATAAGAAATAAAACCTCACGTGTCCTTTAAAGGTCAACGGCTTGCACATAACATTACATACGTCTGTCATATATTACATTATATTCACTAATATTGACATTATTATGTTTTTAATGCATTACTTCTTCTCTGACTGGTGGTAGTTGTATTCTTCTTCTCTGGCTATTTCCAAAAGATCACAACTATGCGTGTATTAGACTTTGTCTCACTGTTTGTGAATTGTTCACAGACTGTTATCCTCTATTATTGAACTAGTACGATGGTAATCTCCTATGGCGGCTATTTGCACTATCAGAAGGTGTGTGCGTCTGCCATGTGACAACATAGGTGACAACATACAACGATCGTATCTGGAGTCCATCCTGTATTATTATATGCATGTAAACGCTGTTTATCTGTGGTAAAAGTACATGTATACGTCATGCAGGAAGCGCCACATACAAAAAAGATTAAAAAGGAACAGCACATGTGTATTCCTATCACAGGACAAAACGAGACGTACAAAACATAACAAAGTTTAGGGGAAGAGGAACGTACATTCTTTGAACGGTCAATGGAAATAATTACATGGGGTTTAAACCGGTTTAGGGGCGACCGACCTCAAACTTATTCCATTTCATCCCCAACAGAAAAAGAGTTAAACTAAACGTATCCTCTCCCCGACTAATGTACAACCACGATGGCAGCTACAGTGGTAAATTCCATGTACAACGAAAATATATTCAAGTGAAACAAACTGGATCCACCTATCGCTAGTGTACAGTTATTTATATTCTATTTCTAACTGTATTGAAGATGAATATGCAAACATTCCCCGAATATAGATAAAACCGGTTGGATTGTCATGGGTGAGTGCGTTATTATATGTTTTATAGATGAATATAAAAGCTAGATAAAGAAATAAAAACCAAATGCACTCGAAAATAATGTACATTTTATTATTTAACTGGTAGCTATTAAAACCAAGTTCTATAATAACAAAATAAAACCGTCACTTGTGCTGAATATGCATTTATTTTATTACATTACATGTTCCGATAACTGATTTACATCTATATCTAACGCTGTAACATAATATTTCTCTATTCAAAGTATTTTATACAATAAATATGTATGGCATAAAATAAGAACCTAACTGCATACAAGCATGCATGTAACATGCACTGGCAAATATATTGTGCAAAACATGATACTTAACCCTTTCCTTCATAAATATGCCTTTCTACGCCTCTGTAATAGTCACTTCTTGAAACCGTTGTGATAAATAGAGCATGTGCTGCTATAGGAGTTAATGCTCCTTTTCGGTTGATTTATTCAATAAGGTTTGATAAAAAAAATGAGCCTGTGAGGGAATGGGTGAAGGGAACAACTTAAAATACGAATTCAATTTTATCAAAAGGTACTTTCGGCCAATGATGCAAATAGGCATAAATTGTAACATAAATGTTCTGGAAAACATGCCACTTTATTATTATCATTATTATTATTATTTATTCTTATTATTATTATTATTATACCATATTTATATAGCACTCTTTACATATCTAAAATACGTTCAAATGTGCTTTACAATTAAAACATTTATACATTCTAAAGCAGAGAGGAAAAGAAACATATTTTTAAAGAAACTTTAAGAAATGAAATAGAAATAAAAACAACAATTACAGTGTATTTCTAAGGTATAAAAATAACTTATCGCATAACCTCAAAAATTAAAATCCATATGCCTGGTAAGGCATAGTACAATTGTAATAAGAGGATAAAACAATGTTGATCGCATACTATTGTTAGATCTTTTAAAGGACTCAAGTGTAGCTGAGTTAAAACATGCAACAGCTATTTGGGCTTAAAATATACATTTTCGAATCCACGTTGATGGTTTTATCTCAGCATCTTCAATTTTGATATATTTGTTTGATACACATTCTGCATTACGTTTGGAGTGAAACAGTACAAGTTCTGTTTTATCTACATTTAGTTTTAGTCTATTGTGGTGCAACCAGGAGACAATATCGTTTAGACAGGCTTCTTCAAAACAGCAGGTGTTAAGTGTTTGTGTGGCGGCCGTAAAACGTCGCCCCGTACTTCATTCTCAGTGTTGTTATACCTTCTGGTCCTTCGAGATCATGAATTTCAGTACTTCTTGTTCTGAAAATTGAATACCGATTAAGCCGGTGCTAGGGGGCGTGAGCAGTGTTGCACTTTCAATTACTGCTCATGAATAGACTCAATAAAACCGAGTCTGCAATTTTCTCCATTCAGAATTTTTAATTTCTACTCGTCCTATAACTTCCACTTGAGTTGTAGTGTCAATGTGTTCAAATGATAAAAATAGCTGAGAGTCGTCTGCATAAAAATGATGATTAAGTCCATGGTTTCTACAAATTACGCCTATGTGTTTTGTAAACATGATGTAGCTGTTTGGTCCTAATATTGATCCATGTGGTTTTCATGAGGACTGGCTCAGAGAGTTCTTTGTTAATGCACAGTTTGATAGCGATCGGTGAGATAGGATGTCACATGCAGGTGGCGTACCAGCTATTCCAAAGTCAGGTTCTAGACGTTCTAGTGATGTGCTGTGATCAATGGTGTGGAATGCAGCGGATATGCCAAGTAATAAGAGGACAGTAACCTTGTTTTGGTCTGATGATTCGAGAATATCGCTCTTGACTTTGATTAGAGCAATCTCAGTTAAGTGAAACTTTCTATACGCCGACTGATGTTCCTCATGAAGATTGTTTATTGACAAATGTTGTTCAACACGTTTGTTGACTACCTTCTCCAACACCTTTGAGATAAAAGGGAGATTTGGCACAGGTCTGTAATTTCTAAAAGAGTTTCGATCCAGATTTGGTACCTTTTTAGAGGTCTGACATGTGAGATGTTAAATGCCTTTGGTACATATGCTGAGTCAAGAGACAAGTTGATAATTTTCATTAAAACTGGTAAAAGTTCATCCAGACATAATTTTGATAGCCATGTTGGTATCGGGTCTAATTCACAGGATTAATTTTGAGACTGTAATATGGTTTGTTTCACCTCATTTGATGTAGCAGGAGTACATTTTTTCTACTGGAACCGTGACAGTATCTATATTCGTGTAATCAAGTTCAACCTGCTTTTTTGAAGATGCATTTTCCAGATTCAGTATTCGGGTAGTCAAACTCAGTCTGCGGTTTTGAATATATGTCACACATAATGGTTCTATTTTGTCAGTGAAAAAAGTCCTCTGCCAGTTTCTTGGGCGATTTGTTGGAAGGTCAAACAATATCGTTTAATCACCTTAAACAAACTTTTCTGGTCGTGTCCACCGTAGTTTGTCAGAATAATAATTGACTCTAGCCTGATGAATAATTTATCAGTTTTTGCATATTGGTCTCTGTATATTTCATCGTGAACTGTTAATTTGGTTTTTATGCCATTGTCGTTCAAATTTACGTTTCAAGTGTTTCGCAGTGTGTAAATCCTCGTAAAACCACTGACAAGATGGTCTTAGGATAATAGTTTTTGTACGGAGTGGAGATTGCTTGTTGATAGGTGCTGACAGCTCCTCTGTGTACAAGTTAACTAGGTCGCAAAGGTCTGTTAATTCTAAAGAATGATTGATAATTGTTGATGTCTAGATGTCGTTTTTAAAAGCACCATCATTAATAAGTAATCTACGAAAAGCTACAGTCTTGCTGATGGAAGCAGGTTTTGCCGCTTTAAAACTGAAAGTCACTGCAAAATGACCATGTATCAATTTTCCAGAATTATTAGAGATCCCGGGATCGCTTGTGTGTATAATGCAATGAAATCGTAACACATGTTTTGATAAACATTTTTTTTTTTTTTTTTTACCCCCGTTGACGTTAGTCAGGGGACATTATGTTTTGCACATGCCCGTCCGTCTGTCCGTCTGTGTCACGCTTGTCTGTCTGTCTGTGTGTCTCGCGTGTAGATGCAGTTTTTGTGTCACCTGCCGAGAGGCAGTGTTTCACTTAGGGATCACTTTTCCGTTGTCTGTTTATCTGTCTGTTCGTCTGTCTGTCTGTCCGTCACACTTTCTTTTTTTGGCTGTCATTTCTAAACTTATCATCATAGAGCTTTCAAATTTCACACATGGAACAACCATGATGAGAGAAAGTGTCATGCACAAGGGCCACAACTCTAGCATCAATATTTTTTGAATAAGTTTTTGTGTCAGCTGCGAGCAGGTGACACATGTGTTCCTCCGAATACTCTTGTGTTATTCTCAATCACCACCACGGGGACATCGCTGAGTCTTATAGACACAATTTTCTAGTTGTTTTTTTCCTGTTGTTTTTGGAGGGGGTTGTTGATTTACTAAAGCTAAAACAACAGTTTGCAACATAAAGTAAGTCACCTAAGAAAAGTAATTTTTGTTTGCTATTTCGATATGTTGAACACTTCTGTGTCAACAGAGATTGCATATCATAAACGAGAAATAACCATTACTATTAACAAACTCAATCATGACATATCGCTGTCGATATAGTATTATAACATTAATTTGTCGCGAGGAACCAAGCATACATGTTTCATAATGTACAATCGGTCCAAAAAACCATTGCATTAAATGTTAATTTGGTACCAACATTTTGTCTTGAATAGTCCAACACAATTCACCTGACGTTGACCTTTATGCAAGAATAAATTAAAGTGAGATGACGCAGTATATATCCATACTCGCCAGTATATCGTACATAATAAAATGCACGGGAGACACGATATACACGACTTCCTGTCTTATGTGACCCTAATATTTCCTCCCAACGCATTTTCCTATTTATTGAGACTGGGGATAGCGACCTGCCTGTGTTACCTGACTAACGACCGTAAATCGCCGCTCCCGAGATCCGAATCCGCTAATTAATGTGCCTGTTTGTAGCGACCCTGTAATTGCGGGTCATTATCGAGTTTTAACTCTCTTGTCTAGAGGCGATGTGTTTAATCTTACCTGCATTGATCTTGGAACAAATTACGACATACCACAACTTTTGCTATTAATCAAAACAATTAAAAATCCATTTTATTTCACTTTCCTAACCGTTATTATGCTGACACACACAAAACAATTCATATGGTCACAAGTTTTGAAATATTGTCCAAATTTCCCTTAATCCTGGTGAATAATTGTTAAAAGCTATTTGCATATAGAATCACAGATAGGGGAGTGACCTCGAGTTTAAATTTGCAACATCCTGTAACCCTTTGCCTGTTACGAAAGCTTGCACATGCTTCTTTATTAAAACTTCACAAATTCGCTTATATTTCTTGTAGACATGTTGACTGAGTATCAAACATCTTGGATCCAGATCAGGCTCCGAGTTTCTCGGCGTCTCATCCGGATCCAGTTTGTTTGCATACATGACATGACGCTCACGACAAGCAGGTTAAGGGTTAAAAGTGTATTTGATGTCTGGCGAGCAACACCACACCTATTTGTAACACGAGTGAAAAAAATCAAACAAGATTGGTTACACGTTTACAGATGTGTATGTGATGCTGGACGTGAATTAAACACACACACTCATGTATTATTATTATGTCCACGGAATTGAATTGAGGAATACATTCGCAACACCAAAAGTCAGTATAGAATATTTGTCCAGTTCATTCTTTCTTTCTCTTTTTTGTAAAAAAAATGTCTCCTCTTGCTTTTGTCGTAATTAAGATCAGTCAAATACGTGTTACATCTAATTTCACATTAGGAAATTCATAAGGGTGGGTGAATTAAAACTGAACAGTGCACATATACAATTATCAGTTATTAAATGTCCAAGGTTATTACTATTATTTAGAACACGTAACATCTATTCCATGTATGTGTATTTTATTCCAAAGACGCATGCATAATTCTGTTCACTTTTATAATATAGAACCACTGAAATGAAGTTATAAATTTGGAGAAAAAACTGCATGACTGTCTTATATGACTGCCTGTCTTATGTGACCCTCTTGGTTTTCTCCCACTGAAGGTCACATAAGACAGGTTTGACTGTAATCCATTTGAGGCACATTCTTAGCGGTATATTTGTCAGTGGTATTTAATCTGGTATACCTGGAGATACCATGTGCACTTTTGTATAAATAATTCACGGAGACTACCGAAGATATATATAAAAGCCGAGCGTATGATAATAGAAGTCAGCAACGTCAGGTGAATCTTGTTGGACTATAACATTTAAGGATATAATGTACTTTTCAAGCATTCATTAATGACAATGAAATGAACGTCAGGCGGAAGATGCCACGCGATAGTCAATAGCAACCCAAGAAGCACAATTGCAGTGGGTGCATACAGCCACACATATCATATTGACGTTATGTACGCTGTCGGTGAACTTTTTAAAAATGTGCTTGAATTCAAAGTTATGATATAACTGCATAAATCAAACCAAAAGGTTGTGCATACCGTTAGAAAAGTATTTCATTGTACAATCCATCCGGATAATGTTTAAGTGATTAAACTGCACTATAATACAGACATTCTGTGTCGAAATATGCCGGTAATATATAAAATGCATGTCCGCTATATCAATATAACATAGCTAGTCAAACAAATGTCATATCTCAGTTACTATTCAACATATTGACGCCAAATAGTAGACGTCCCGTGTATCTTCTGGCACATATTTTAGTGACGTCATTTGACGCAACGCTGCAAACAAGCTATATTAACTTCCGGTAAAAATGTCCGCGGCGGCACATTTCGATTGGCTGTGCGAATTACTTTCAACTTACAATCCATGAATCCGTTTCAATGTAAAATTTATATATTATTACATTGTTCATTGGATAGAGAAGCCAGGCTGTAATTTTGTTATTAAAAATTTAAAATGCACCTGGTTATGAGCGTAGTTGTTATTGTAGAAAGGGTAAGAAATGTCAAACACAGTAAACAGTAAACAAACGCACGATAAAAGGTTTTTATCGGCGATTCACGATAGGTCACGTGACGATGCAGTTCAGTTTACCTCTATCGTCCGCTAAAATACCGGTTTAAATGTGATTTAATACACTTTCCTGTGCTACTTTTTTCTCGGAGTGTTTTGGAAATGTTGTTGGAATAGATCATAAACTGTAAGTTGGAACTGAATTGTGATTTATTGCATAATTTGCAAGTTTGCAAGAACTATAGCATATTTGTCAGTTCACGATTTGCACGTGCAACTGTCCGACACGTGAACATATTCGTGTGATTCTTACGAAAACTTGGATCGCCCGCACGCCGTTTACTGAAGGAAAGTGTTGTAATTACCCGAACGGTACTTCTTCCAAAAGCAAGTGACTGACGTTCGTACCCTGATATATCCGTATATGTTATGGATACATCGACCCCTTTGAACACACAGTCTAGGAAACGGTTTCTCACTTCACCTGCTGAGGAATCAGACTATAAAAAGCAATTACTCTCTGAGTCAAATCAATCTCTACAGGACCCTGCTGAGTTCACCGTTCCAACTATGGAGGTCGAAACGGGCCAAAGCGCTTGTCCGGTCCAGTCAGCCACAGCTGGTCCGGGGCACATCCCCAGCATATCTCTTGGAGTTGAAGACTGTCGCTCTATTGCTGCTGCCATGAAAGAGTCTTTTAGGGACGTTCTGCGTTCTATTATCCGCGAGTCATTGACTGAGCAGATTAAGCCGATAGTTGAAAGTTCTGTAAAGGTCGCGATCAAGCCTGTTTTGGATTAAATGCTGCGTGAGCTTACCGCCAAGATCTCCTGTCTCGAGACGCAAAACACTTCCCTGTTGACGGAAAACAAAGTTCTGCGATCGAGAGTTGCTTCTCTCGAGAAGGCATCCGATACACAGGAATAGTACAGCCGACGCAATTGCCTTCGAATTCATGGTGTTACTGACACGCCTGATTCGCAGAGTACAGATGATTTTGTCGTCCAGATGTGTTCAGATCTTGACATCCCGGTGACTATATCCGATATTGATCGATCGCACTATGTTGGTAAATCTGGTGGAGGAAAACCTAGGGCAATAATAGTCAAGTTCACATCGTACCGTGCCCGCCAACGTCTGTACAAAGAGAGCCCAAAGCTAAGGCTCTGTGGATACAAAGATGTTTTCGTCAATGAAGATCTTACTAAAAGGCGTCTGTCCCTGTTGAAAAGCGCTCGCAAGCTGGTCAACGCAAAGAAAATAAATGGCGCATGGTCTTCTGATGGTACTATCCTCATTAAAAATAGTGCTGATAATACCATCAGAATAGAATGCGAATCTGACAATATTTGTAAAGCTAGGGTGACTTTGAGAGAAGTGTGAGGTTAGGACGTCCGTAAACCGGTTTAAACCCCCAGTGGTGTTTTTGCTGCTGACCGTGCCAAGGCGGTACTCTCTTTGTCACCCTTCCTTTTGTTTGCCTTGCGTCTTTGTGCTTGTTGTTTGTTCATGTTGTGGAACGTTTGTCCCTGTTTCTTGTGTGTATTTTGGTGTTTTCTGTGTTCATTTCGTGTGTGTGTGTGTGTGTGCGTTTGGGTGTGTGGTTGTGTGTGTGTGTGTGTGTCATGCTGTCTATCGGTGTTCTGGTGGTGGTTGCGTCTTGCATGTGGCTTTGCCTGCTTGACTTTACTACTTTTCCATTGGACAGTTACAGAAATGGTGAAGATGATGACAAAAATTAACTCTGAACCAGTGTACACGTATAGCATTCGGTTACCTATTTAATGTGTCTGTCGCATTGTGTTCTTGATCCACTGAATAATGTCCTGGCTGTTGTAACTATCTTTCCGTAATTTAATACTTGTATCCGACAATGTGCGATCTTTAAGAAATGTCCCGGTAATGCATCTAACTACATTGACTGTTCTCCGCGAACCACCGGCATAGCCTGGCTTGCTACATGTCTGTATTGACTTTATTCAATTCTGAGTCAGTTTTGATCCCGATAAGGCATGGGATAAGGCATGGAACCACTAGAATGACCAATCTGACTCTGCCTGCAAATTTACCGTTACGTTTTGACAAGTGAAATTTATATTTTAATCTATGTCCCGCTGTGTCAACTAATTTGGATCCTGACGAGACGCCGAAATACTGCGCGACTCGTCCTGATCGAAACTGATTGAATGTGTTTAAAGTTGCGTTCAATCTGGCATGAGTCAGTAGTTTTAATACCCAAACCATTCGGAAACTATGTACTCAACCCAGTGGAGAGTTTCTAAAATTGTATTTACACGCCATATCGCAGTATACATGCAGTCAGATATTTGGCGTGAAAGCATATTTGTTTCCTTTTGATAAGCTAAAAATATGTGCATCCTTCCTAGTCACATACTGAGTGTCAAGCAACTTACACCCGGATGAGTTAAATAGTTAATATCTATCTCACCCGGATCTACACTGCTCTCGAAGGATAGCATGTGTCGTCTTTGATATGCGGTAACGATGTCAAACCTACTTAAGTCACTTATATAATGAACGTGTTTTAATGTCTTCAAAAGTTTGAGAACAAAAACAACATGTATCTGCATTAAAATCTAACTGCCTCGGCTTCGGTGGTTTTCTTGCAGATGCTGACGTCTTAACGAAAGGTATGGGATATATTACACTTGGAATATTTTACTAACTCATCGGTAATGGCAACACTTTCAATATAAACTCTTCATATCAGTTTTTATGTTGTAAAAATTCTCATCTGTAACATATTATACGGTAATGATAATTCATTTTACAAAATTTCTGGACAAGAATAATGTGACATGCATGTTGGAATAGGAAAGTATTGACAATGACAGCAATGGTCAGTCAAAGGTCGAACAGTTTTATTGTAAACAAAATTTTCTTCATTTCAGAAATCAATAGTTTTACTCAATCAATAAGGACATATATTTTAACGTTGGGTATAAAAAATGTTACCAATATTCATTTTATCTCATATTCTTGATTTATTTAGTATGATAAAGAATTATCTAAGCAACATTTACTTGCAAAAAAAAGTAATTATAAAAGTCAAATCTATTCACAGCAAAGAATTGCCGAACCTACTTTTGACCATTACTAAAATTGTAATATGGTAATATATTGTCACAAAATGTATGATTTTAATGGTATTTCAAACCCTTTTCTCTAAAACTAAATAATATAAACAGACGCAAAGTATCTATACATACAGTTAATATGCATTAAGTATATATGCGATGCGTTTTCTTTTAATTCATTGGTGGCGCAAGAAAAATACGTATTGCCGATTTTACAAAATCAAAACAAACTGTTATGCTTATGTCACAGTGTGTAGGTTTATCATCACTTGTACGGCCTTGGTGTACAAGCGCGCTTTTATGGTGACGTGGTAGAGTTATGAACCTGGCGACCCGGGTTCGATCCCGGGTCTGAGCGGGTATGTTTCTTTATAAGAACACCCGGTTACCTTTTGCGCCTAACGGGGGACTGTGACTGTATGAGCTCCGAGTTCGATTCCCAGTCGTTCTCATACCCATAGAAATTCGGGACGAATTTCAACTTGCTGGGGAGTATGTCAAAGTGTGTAGGTTTATCATCACTTGTACGGCCTTGCGGGCTTTTATGGCGACATGGTAGAGTGTATGACTGCCAACCTGGTGACCCGGGTTCGATCCAGGGTCTGAACGGGTATGTTTCTTTATAAGAACACCCGATTATATTTATTTCATTTTCAATATGTATGGCAGCCATAACCATGTGCATAAATGTGTATTTTGAATAGTTACAGTGGATATGCATATTATAAATTATAATAATTTAAGGTGAAATGCTGTTTCAACTTGCATTTGACCTTGAAATTACATTGACGATTACCTATGGTAATACCAAATCAGTTATTCTTTTAAAAGACCATTGTCTGTTCTATAATAATTATGCAAAATATTTTCAATATCTATGAAACTGTTTCTGCAATTTTGATATATTTAACTTACATAGATGCTAAAAAACGGCGGCCATCTTGGCTGACATCTTAGATTTCTCGGAACACCACCACTTTTCAGAATTGTTGCTGGCAAGGCTGTGTGGTTTCAACTCTATTTGTGAAGGGTTTATATCAATGTTGATATTTTACCAGGAGTGTACATGTGGATTTATATATAATGTTTATTCGAATAGAAATAGTTTGATACAAGCCGCACAATGTGAGAAATTATTTGTCTAATCGTTGCAGTAACCTAAGCAGAGTTACGGACCTTACTATTAAAATATAGACTCAGAATACAATTATTCCAATTATATCTGATTAAATCTACGTTCTTGCAATAAATAAATAGGCCATGTGACGTTATTAGACTTTGAACTTCCTCCAAATCTAATTCAAAAATTCCCATTATAAAGCTGGTGGGTGGGGTAAGTATAATACTTATTGCCAAATATCTCCAAGGTTGTAACATGAATGTGTTTTATTTCTTTTTTATCATGTAAGCCAATCATAACACTTCAGTTAAATGTATATTTGGAATAGTTATTGTCTATTAGTTTTATGTTAACAATTTAATTTCAAGGTTAAATATTGCGCAAACTTGTATTTTTACCCGATTGACCTTAAAATGACCTTGACGATAAACTATGATAATATCAAATGGGGTATTTCTAAAAAGGCCAATGTGTCTTTTACAATATTTATGCAAAACATTTTCAGAAACTTTGAAGATGTTTCTGCCATTTTGATATATTTAACTTAAGCTGATGCTACCAAAAACGGCGGCCATCTTGGACGCCATCTTGGATTTCTCGGAACGCCACGACTTTTCCAAATTTATGCCGGCAGAGTCGGATACTACAGACATTAACAAACATTTTGGTATATGACATGTCTTGTTAACAGACGGGTCTCACCTCACTTTTTTTACCCTAGATTGTCACTCTACCACTACTTTCATTATTTGAAATAACATGACGCATTATGTATGTAACCGTTCCACCATTATGCCATCGTATCGATGCAGGCTGCTGTTCAGTTTAACAGTTAATTTGATGTTTCTGTGTACAGTATATAAGTCTCAGCCATGTGCCTTTTCGTTATACGACAACATCCTGTGCAAAGAATATAGTATATTCGCACCGTCGTCTTTGTCCCGGTGCAAACTATTTTAAGAATATTCAGTTTACTCACTATTGCCTTAGACTCTCAGGAACAGTAATTATGTGTGTATGGATCTTGTTCATTGCCAACTCGGGTGATGCTGCCCATGTTTTCTTATTATCAAGATTAGTATTAGCAGGCGATGTTCATCCAAATCCAGGACCCTCAGATCGAGTCAGTAGCTCTTTTTCCAGCGATATTTCACTCTCCACCACTATAGATATTTCACGTTACTTTTCTGTTGTCCACTATAATGTCCAAAGCATTCTCCCTAAGCTCGACATACTTAGTGTAGAATTAAGGGAATTTGATATCCTTACATTTTCTGAAACATGGTTAAATAACACTGTCAATTCAGATGTTTGCTTATTTCTTCATATCATAAACCTGAAAGAAAAGACAGGCTAGATGGACATGGAGGAGTGATAGTATATGTTAAGGACACTCTTGCATATAAGAGAAGGAATTATTTAGAAATCATCGGTGTCGAATGTGTCTGGATCGAAATAATGTTAAATAGAAACTCCGTTGTTTTAGGTGTGTTTTATAGGCCACCTAACTCCCGCGTCAGTTATCTTAAAATGATTGAGGACTCTATGAACTTGGCAATAAATTCGAACATAAACGAAATCATAATAACGGGTGATTTTAATATAAATATGCTCCAACACAGCTCTGCAAAGAAAATACATACCGTAAGCCAACAACTTGGTCTCTATCAGGTTATAGACGAACCTACTAATTATCATGATAACTCGTCATCCCTAATCGATTTAATGTTAATCAATAACAAATCTAGTTTAATTGCAAGTGGAGTGGGGGACCCCTTTTTAAATCAAGAACACAGATACCACTGTCCAATTTATGGTATTTTTAAATATACAAAGCCAAAGATCAAAACATATACTAGGCATAGTTGGGACTACAGCAGATGAAACTTCGATCTTCTACGACAAAAAAATAAGTGAAATTGACTGGACCAACCTGCAAGACGTCGACATTGATATACACAAATAATGTAACACAAACAATTCTCCAACTTTCAAAGGAAAATATACCGAATAAAATGATTACAGTCAGACCATTAGAACCTCGTTGGATAACATCACACATAAAACGTAAGATCAGGGCTCGTAAAAGATTGTACCGAAAAGCTAAGAGAACTAACACAGAACACGACTGGAATAAATTCAAGAAGCTACGTAATGACATAGTTAATCTTATCCGTGAAGCGAAACATAACTATAATAAGAATATGGCGGATAAATTGGTTTCAAAAAGTACTTCACCTCGTTCATGGTGGAATGTCTTAAAGGCCTACATATCTCCCAAAGAAAAACATAACTTACCAGTTATTTATTTCAATAACATATCTGCATCAGAAGACTGTGATAAAGCTAACCTTCTCAATAGTTTCTTCGCTAGTCAAAGTAGTCTAAATGATATAACTGTAACTGCCCCTCATGTTCCGTTTAGTTATCCCTTATTGCCTGAAATTTCGTTTACTCCGGACGAAGTTTGTTCAATACTTGGATGTCTACAAATAGGTACATCCTCTGGGCCAGATGAGATAGATAATCGTATCCTACGAGAACTCTCCCACGAACTTAGTAGTCCATTGTGTGTTCTTTATAATAAATCTCTATCAGAAGGGGTATTCCCTTCTTCTTGGAAGGAAGCAAATGTCTGTGCAGTGCTTAAGAAAGGCGATCCCTCTCTAGTAAATAATTATCGCCCTATCTCTCTTTTAAGTAATTTAGATAAAGTCATTGAGAGGCTAGTCTTCAAGCGTGTTTATAACTTTCTTCTTGACAAACATTTCTTTACACCTTTACAATCTGGTTTTGTCCCTGGAGACTCAACAGTTAATCAGATGACATTTATGTACAACACATTCTGTAAGGCTTTGGATGAAGGGAAAGAGATAAGAACTGTTTTCTTCGACATAAGCAAAGCCTTCGATCGCGTTTGGCACAAGGGACTCCTTACTAAATTAAATGCAGCTGGCATAACTGGGTCACTGCTAAAGTGGTTTTCGAAATATCTTTCAAATAGAAGACAGCGTGTCATTATTCCTGGTGTCAAATCAGACTGGTTACCCATCCAAGCTGGTGTCCCACAAGGCTCCATTTTGGGTCCATTATTATTTCTAATTTACATAAATGACATAACCAAAGATATCCAATCAAACATTAGACTATTTGCTGATGACACTAGTCTTTACCTTATCGTTGAGCATCCACACTCCGCCGCAGTTACTCTAAATTCTGATATTGAAAAAATTACAGAATGGTCTAAAGCTTGGCTGGTTACATTCAACCCAACAAAGACTGAATCTTTCGTTATGTCACGGAAAAGGCATAAAGCAAATCACCCTCCATTAGTAATGATGCAAGGGCATATAAAAGAGGTTGATTTCCATAAACATCTAGGAATATTTCTATCTAACGATGGTAACTGACACAAACAAATCGAACAAATAACGGCGAAGGCCTGGAACAGACTAAATGCAATGCGAAAATTAAAGTTTTTGTTAGATCGAAAAACACTGGAGACTATCTATTTTAGTTTTATCAGACCTTGACTTGAGTATGCCGATGTTATTTGGGGAAACTGCTCTCGATATGAAAAAGAAGAACTCGATAAAATTCAAAATGAAGCAGCAAGAATTGTCACTGGGTCAACAAAACTTGTTTCGTTAATAAACCTGTATAAAGAAACTGGATGGGAATCTTTAGAATCAAGAAGGGAGAAACATAGGTTAATACTCTTTTACAAAATGGTAAACGGATTATCACCTGCGTATCTCTCATCTTTAATCCCACCTACCGTTGCTGATTCATCTGTATACAATCTAAGAAATTCTAGAGACATTCGGGTGCCTTCCTGTCGCACTCAGCTTTATGCCAGATCCTTTCTTTCTTTCAACTGTTGTCGCCTGGAATGCACTTTCCCCAAGTACACGAAATTCCGAATCCATCGCTTCCTTTAAGAATAGTCTTAACGGAAAAAATACACCGAAACCACCGGCGTATTATTATATTGGTAACAGAGAAGCACAAATATACCATACACGGCTGCGAACTAACTGTAGCTCTTTGAACCTTACACTTTTTCAAAAAAACATTGTTGACTCACCTCTTTGTCATTGTGGCGAAATTGAAAGCACAGAACACTATTTCTTTACATGTCCCTCATATCGACAATCCCGTGCAACTTTAATGAATGATATAAACCCTATTCAAACAGATACAACCAAGTTATTTCTCTACGGCAATGAAACTATGTCATATGACACAAATGTATTGATATTTTCAGCTGTACAGAAGTACATTGTTGGCACAAAAAGGTTTAAGTCTTAACATACATGCACAACAAACAGCGTGTCGATCGTTTCAGTCTGCTCAATAAAAATAACCAAAGTACTTGATTTGCAACTCTCGTCCACCCCTTCTGCCGACTACCCCATTTCCCTCCTTCCTAACTGTTCTCCTGATTCTAGTCTCTTGACACTTTAGACTGTATATTAGTCTTACGGTACTGTATGTATATGTGTAGATTATTGTGTATTTTGTTAACGACTGCATCAATTAAATGTACCATACCATATGAGGAGAAGAACTCAATAAGCTTTTAGCTTTCGTTCTAATCCTATAGTGATACTCTGTTGATATCATGGTTAATGTATACTTTTTCAAATAAAATATGTTTAAACTAAAAGGTTTGTGTCATAGTTTACGCAAATTAAATACTACTTCTATTCGATGCTGTTAATATGTATTATTTATATGGAATGTTCATTACTTTTTTCAAATGATATCTGGAACATTATAATTATGTTAAGAACTACTTAAATATTTATTTTTTAAAATAGGATAAAATATGTCACACTGACGCAAATAGGCGTCGTTGTTTTAACAAACGCAATTCTGCGTAATTGTATTTCAAACAACAGCGCCAGAATGAAAACTCAAGAAAAACGGAAAAATAAAATGAAAAAAAAAATATTTAAACACTAAACAAAAGAAAAAACAAAATGTGATATTGAATATGGAATGAATATGAATAACTAAATGTATATATTAAATTTTGTAATCGCTGTTTTATTCAGTCACATTTTATAGTTCATGGAGATTACTGCTTTATGCCGTAACCCTTTTTATTGGAGGATCGATAGCATACCTGTAGCCGGATTTTACCCTTGGCCTTAGTTACGCATCCATAGGGGGGCGCTGTAGCGGAATCTTCCTCTTGCATCAAGAACCTAACCTAACGGATGGGTAGATCTTATTTAAGCACTAGCTTGTCTTGATTTCTGCTTTAAAAATCCTACCCAACCATACCTGCTTTTTGTTCCGTTTCTTGCACTGCGAAGCTTTTAATATATCACCCGATTTATAACGACACTCTTCGTAACTTACGTAAACGTTTATTATTTGATTCATTAATTTTGACAGTACTGTTGTTATGTATTTATCAATGATTATTATATCTTTACTGGTACGTTGTCTTTGCCTTTTTGTTATTGTTTTTTTTTTTCAGATTCGATGGTACGCAATCTTGCTTGTTTCAGTACACAGTCCAGTCCAAACGGTGTGGTTCCCAAGAAAAGTGGTATAATTAGTTTACACAAAAGTCGATTTTGAGGTAAGGGGGCGGATGGCCGACAGCGAAATCCTAAAAGAATATTTTATAATGAAATAGTATTACAGAAACACTGCAGTTTTGGTAAAACCCGGGATTTTGATATTGAAGCTGGTGCCTGGATTACCGTATTTCTTGGATCCAGACGTGTCTCATGCTGGTGGAATTTCCGTTAGCCAGGATTGTCGGTTGAGATAATAATTGTAGGTACAACATATATTATATATTTTACACAACCTAGAAGGGGCGTGCTTCATGCCTAGTTTGGCATTTAATTGAAGCCCAGTTTGGCATTGCTTGAAGCCTGGTTTCACATTGCTTGAAATTGAAGCCTAGTTTGGCATCTACTAAATTTTAGCATGGTTTGGCATTGTTTGAATTGAAACCTAGTTTGGCATTGCTTGAAATTGAAGACTAGTTTGGCATCTAATAAATTTAAGCCTAGTTGGCATTGCTTGAATTGAATATGGAAAAATAGTCAAACAGGGAGAGCCACACACGAAATGACACCGCACCAAACACCATCAAACAAGAAACGGTAAAGCCACAAGACAAAACATAACAGGACGCATATCAAGACGAAAAACATTAAACATTAAGCATATTAAACAACAAATTTGACCATAGGCTGAAAGCAGGAGTGCCGCCTTGGAACGGCCAGTAACCAAAATAAGCTACTGGGGGAGTTAAACCTGGTTTACGGGTACCCAACCTCGTCCTTATCCCACTTTCACCAAAGTCAAAATGTAAATAAAATTCCCCCTCCAGACAACTCCACAACATGCATAACGATGTCTAAAATGCAATGATTTGAAAATAAACGTTAGAGGTAAACAAGCGACGTCATCATTTAAATGACGTCATAATTTCCATCTTCCCCCTATTGTGTGTTTGTTTTGTCTTTGTGCGTCTCTTGTTGTTTTTATAGTTATGTACATTTGCTGTCTCCTTGTGTTGCTGTTCGGGCGACTGTTTGTTCTGTATGTGGTGTTTCCTGCATGACTCATTTTTGTACTTTTAAAAGTACGGGAAAACTATATGAAACACTACTACAACGACATTTTATAAAAAATAAATCGCAAGAAGATACAAATACTAGTGGATATTAAACATGAACAACTGATTTGTTTGAAAAAGAATCAACTTTACATCGTAGACATGTACTCGATGACTATTCAGAGGTCAGAGCAGCTGTGGAGAAGTCATTTGGGGTACGACAGAACTGGCAAAATACAAATATCTAATTTCCTCCCTCCGTAAACGGGTTTAAGAGGGAATCTTCATAGAGTATTAAGCCTTTTCCGTCGTCGCACAAGCAAACGGGAAAGCATAATGACCAACTGTAAAGGGGTCGACCACCAAGCATGTAGTGTGCTGCAATATAGAGGGGTCATATCCCTTTTTAATGAATTGCTTTATACGTTTGACAAACAAAGTATCAAAATATGTGTGTCCAATAATTTTTTGAAGTTTGTAAATGATATCACCGTAAAACTCCGGATGTGAAATACCTAACTTTAGAAAAGTACGTAAATTACAATTGTATTTGCTGATGAGTAGAACATTACGGTGGTAAAATTTTGAAAATGTTTTACGAAGTTTGTCATATCTGTAGCCCTGTTTTAGTAGTTTTTCAGTGATAATAAGGTTACGATTGTTAAAATCATCAACAGAGGAACAAGCTCTAGCAAAACGAATAAGCTGAGAAATGTATACACCGTAACATGTAGCACGGGGAACATCCCCATCCAAATGAGGATAGTTAACTATTTTAAAATTAAAGTCATCCCTTTTGTAATAAATTCCAGAAGAAATTGTTCCATTGTTTATAGAGAAATTTAAATCTAAAAAGGCTGCAGATATGTCAGAACTATTTGCTTTATTAAGCTTGAGCTCTCTAGGGTAAATTGAGGTTATCATAGAATCAAAGTATGGGTTATCAATATTAAAAATGTCGTCTAAATAACGTGCTGTATTGTTAAAGGCATTGATGACATCCGCCTGTGAATCTGTATTAAGGTTAAGCATAAAATCCCATTCATAACAAAACAAAAACAAGTCTGCAATTAAAGGAGCACAGTTGGTTCCCATGGGAATACCAATGACCTGGCGATAACAGAATTACCAAAACGAACAAATATATTGTCTAACAGAAACGTAATTGCGTCACAAAGATCTAAACATGTCCACAAGGTATATTTATTTGTAATGTCATTGGTAAAGAACGCATGTCTAGAATTACAGGCAATACTATACTTTTCAGCCTAGTTTTGCATGTCTTGAATTTAAGCCTAGTATGGCATTTATATGAAGCCTAGTTTTGCATGTCTTGTATTTAAGTCTAGTTTGGTATTCAATTGAAGCCTAGTTTGGCACGCCTTGAACTTACGTCTAGCTTGGCACGTCTTGAATTTGAGCATAGTTGGCATTGTTTGAAGCCTAGTTTTTCATTGGTTTTGCAAAAGTTTCTGGACAATAGTGCAACTGACTGTCAAATGTCGCCCCTTTACGACTTGTTTGTCCGGTGTAACCGCTAACCGAGTTGGTTAGCATAATGGGAATGGGGACCATGCCCGAAAAAGTGCCAAAACCATGTACATCTATTGCTGAAATTCAGATGTAAATATTTTGAACAGCATAAAAACATTACGGATAACAGAGAATGACCTTGTATTTTTGTTAGGCCAATCGGATGCATACCGGCAACGGAAAATGGGTGAATGCAATAGACATTATGTCAAGTAATGGCAAAATCAGGAATTTCAGAAAAACAAGGGAAGCTTGTGTTTATTTTATAGTTTTGATATGCATGGAATCCTCCGGTTTTGCGTTGCCGGCCGTTTGACAATCATCGACTCTCCCAATAATATGTGGTTTATTCTTCGTAATCTGACATGCATAATGATAGTTTTAATAATAATTCTGCATTAAATGAAAAATACTTTTAACAGAATAATACCCATTTTTGTTAAAAAAATATTCAAGTGCAGGTTTTAAGATCAACGCCGTGTTACATGTAGTATATGTATACCAGCAGCATACATAACGTCATTACAAAAACAAGAGATGTCACAGTCACGTGACAAAAGCCCCCAAAAATTATACCCTGTGACCTTGACCTTTGACCCATGGACCAGGGAGTTGACACATCGTCTTTGTGTGGTGAACATTTGTGCCAGGTTCCTTTGAAATCCATTCACAGATAAACAAGTAATTGTACCCTGTGACCTTGACCTTTGACATATGGACCAGGGAGCTGAACGCGACACATCGTCTTTGTCTGGTGAACATCTGTGCCAAGTTATATTGAAATCCATTGACAGATAAAGATGTTACAGACCGGACACGAAATTTGTGACAAAGTGATTGTACCCTGTGATCTTGACCTTTGACATATGGACCAGCGAGTTGAAAGCGACACATCATCTTTTGTGTGGTGAACATTTGTGCCAAATTATATTGAAATCCATTGATACATAAAGAAGTTACAGACCGGACACGAAATTTGTGACAAAGTAATTGTACCCTGTGACCTTGACCTTTGACCTATGGACCTGGGAGTTGAAAGCGACACATCATCTTTGTGTGGTTAACATTTGTGCAAAATTATATTGAAATCCATTGATAGATAAAGAAGTTACAGGCCAAACACAAAATTTGTTACAAAGTAATTGTACCCTGTGACCTTGACCTTTGACCCATTGACCTGGGAGTTGAACGCGACACATTTTCTTTGTGTGGTGAACATTTGTGCCAAGTTATATTGAAATCCATTGATAGATGAAGAAGTTACAGACCGGACACGAACTTTGTGACAAAGTAATTGTACCCTGTGACCTTGACCTTTGACCCATGGACCAGGGAGTTAAACGCGACACATCGTCTTTGTGTGGTGAACATTTGTGGTAAGTTATATTGAAATCCATTGATAGATGAAGAAGTTACAGACCGGACACGAAATTTGTGACAAAGTAATTGTACCCTGTGACCTTGACCTTTGACCCATGGACCTGGGAGTTGACCCCGACACATCGTCTTTGTGTGGTGAAGATTTGTGGCAAGTTATATTGGAATCCATTGATAGATGAAGAAGTTACAGACCGGACACGAACTTTGTGACAAAGTAATTGTACCCTGTGACCTTGACCTTTGACCCATGGACCTGGAAGTTGAACGCGACACATCGTCTCTGTCTGGTGAACATTTGTGGCAAGTTATATTGAAATCCATTGATAGATGAAGAAGTTACAGGCCGGACACGAATTTGTGACAAAGTAATTGTACCCTGTGACCTTGACCTTTGACCCATGGACCTGGGAGTTGAACGCGACACATCGTCTTTGTGTGGTGAACATTTGTGCCAAGTTATATTGAAATCCATTGACAGATGAAGAAGTAACAGACCGGACACGAAATTTGTGACAAAGTAATTGTACCCTGTGACCTTGACCTTTGACCCATTGACCTGGGAGTTGAACGCGACACATCGTCTCTGTCTGGTGAACATTTGTGGCAAGTTATATTGAAATCCATTAATAGATGAAGAAGTTACAGACCGGACACGAATTCCGGACGGAAGGACAGACGGACAGACGGACAGACGGACGGACGGACGGACAGACGGACAGACGGACAGACGGAAGGACGGACAATGCGATTACTATATGCCCGCCTTTGGGGGCATAAAAATAGATGCATTCGGTCAAAGGCGCCGAGGCGCCGAATTGAATGGATTGAGATTTTGATACTGCGACAATGAGTAGATCACATAGTGTCAAAAAGATGACAACTATGACGAAACTCAAGAAACACAGTAAACTAAGTAGAATATTCTTATACATCCACTTCCATTCTAAAGTCAAAACTATTCAAATACGTAATATAATCTCCAGTTGCCCATGTGACAAACATATTGAAACATGCAGTGTATTAGTACAACTATACATAATCCGACAAACCCAAGCTGTTTCTTTGATTCAAAGCTGGTTAATAATGATTTCATTAAATCAACAAAATACTAAGCCTGTGCAACGAACTAGTACGAGCAAAAACGTCCGCATATTCCGTAAAAATTCAGCATATGGATTGTTCCATGTTTTATGCGCTGCTAAATCTAAAATCATGACGGCACTTATTTAATACGAGCCTTGATCAGTCATCAGCTGGTACACTTATAGCTGCAATTTATTTCTTAATATATGATGAATGTTAAGCAATTTGATAGATCTACTCTGTCAGTTCCGATATAAGAATCGGGAAGGAAGAATTTGCACTCACTTGTGTAATTAGTGGTAGTCCAGGCTAGATAGAAAATGTAAGAAACTGTTATTTGGAAGACGCTCATACGGTATACAGCGTTTTATAACTCTAACCTGAACTTGTCACATTATTGTACTATTGTAATTCCAGAACACTTCCAGAACACTTTTGGCGTCCATGGAGGAATAAATATTAATTTTTAGCCAAAATATATTCTCTCATTTCATATGAATGGCAAACGATTGAAACCACTCACTTATATCGCACGATGCAAACCGATTTCCATTGATATTTTCACTCATTTGGCTAAACCGTATATGGCAGCCTGGACCTATCAAGTACTGTATCACTGAAATGGAATGCAGAAAGGTTACGTGTGTACAATGTGCTGCGTCAAATAGAATAATTCAATATAGACAAGACCCACACTAAATATATGTTGCGGAACTAAAACAATAGATTGTTTGGGAGTACTTAAGAAACATACTGCAGTTCTCTGTTTCTGAAACTCCAAAACTTAATTTATATATGACAGTCACGTGACTTACATCATAGATCTGTTGAACAAAATGCATTTGATATTAAATCATTTGACATTTACGGTTTCAATACCAAATATAAATGGAAGAGAGATTCAGGCAAGGCAATATACCTATGATGCTCAACTGGATAAACATACGTTGCTTGAAATCAATATAACGTTATTATTTAAGAATTTAATCCTTTCCATGTTTCATATTTAAGTAAGAAATATTGACATCATAAATATTTATTTTTATAACGGTATATGCACATATGAGCGTTTGTATTTGTAGAAACTGTAGCGTCAGAAATAGTTTCAAAAGCAAACAGAGCTGTTGCAAAAGAGCTGTCTCATCCGTGTCTCTGTGTGCAAACACAAATGCATGAAAATGCGTTTATATAAAGGAAACAAATAATGTATGAGTATGTATGTATTTCACAGGAACCGTTTCATACAGAAAAGACAATTGTAAATTGTATTCGTTTTTGCTGCTTCACTCATTAAATCAATGGCTGATACGTGTCATAGTGTGTCGTGTCGTCGCATACAATACAAAGACATCGTAACTTTAGTCCTTTTAATTCTAAGGTACTCGATGCCGTATTACATACTTACATTCGCAAATATGTCTCAATATTTTGTGATTATAATCTAATGCCAATGTTTTCCACCCGAAGCACACGTGAAAAGCGCACGCAAATAACATTCACAGAACTGTTCCTTTCCTAATCACCACTGAAATTATATCAGCGCTATATGACTAAAACATAGTTAAAATCATCGAAACCATATTCAAGACGTGACTTCATAACAAACCCAAGAGTAAGATCAATCATAGCGTCACCAAACGCTTTCATGAAAAGTATTGTATCGGCCGGGCTGGGTCTAGGACGCTGTGACATTTTATTTGACGTGTTGATGTTAGCGCAGAGCAATACCATAAAGGTAACGAAACGCTAAATGTGATGTAAATTAAGGACCTCCATACACATCTAGTCACAGCAGATGAAGAACGCGTGTGTACACGTATATGCCACACACACACATGCACATATGCATTATACATACATTTGTCATATTTCCAAAAGGATAGTAAAAGTTTAATTTATATAAATGTGTTTGAATGAAAGGCAAAGGATAAATGAAATGTTCTAATAATATAGCTCCAACTATGCATTCGGCAGACCTTATTGTCGAGTCCAAACTGAGTATTAATCTATTCATCGTGTACTTATAACTACATCTTTCGTTTATTTCATTTTATTTTATTTTGGAGGGGGGGTAAAGAATTAATTTACTCAGAGCAGTTGTTATTTACCTGGATATTTCGGATACGGGTACGAATTGTGCACCACTTGTCGCAGATTTGTTTTTGTACTGCTATGAGAGAGATTTCATGTTACGTTTGAATCCACAATCACAATAAGATGTTATAAAAGCCTTCAATGATACTTCTCGATATTTGGATGATATTTTTAACTTAGATAACCCTTTCTTTGATGCCCTAATTCCTACAATTTATCCTAAAGAACTCAAATTGAATAAAGCTAACCCGTCCGATAATTATGCAGCTTTTCTTGATCTAGACCTTAAAATTGATAATGGGATGATTTCTTCTAAAACATATAACAAAAGAGATGATTTTGATTTTAATATTGTAAATGTCCCTCATCTTGACGGAGATGCTCCCCGTGCCCCATCTTACGGGGTTTATATATCTCAACTTATCCGTTTTGCTAGAGCTTGTTCATCTATTGATGATTTTAACAGTCGAAATTTTATTTTAACTGAAAAGCTGCTTAAGCAAGGATATAGATACCATAAACTAAGAAAACGTGTCTCTAAATTTTACTATCGAAATCTCTCATTTATTGGCAAGTACCATGGTAATCTCAAGGTGCTTCTGCGACACGGTGTTTCACATCCTGAATTTTATGGTGATGTGATTTACAAACTTCGTAAAATTATTGGACATACCCATTTTCTCACTTTGTTCATCAAATATGTTAAAATAATCATTAAAAAGGGATATGATCCTATAGTACTGCAACATACTGCATGTTTGGTTGTCAACCCTTTTACAGTTGGCAATCACGCTGGCCTCTTTGCATGTACGCCGACAAGAAAGGTTTAGTACTCTATGAAGGCGACCTCTTAAATCCAGAAACGGAAGGAGGACGTCAGATTTCATTTTTGTCGTACCCTTTATTACTTTTCTATAGTTACTCTGTTTGAAGCTCAATCATTGAGTACACTAGCGATAGGTGGATGCAGTTTGTTCACTTAAATGTTTTCTTTATACATGCACTTTACCAGTGTAGTTGCCATCACGGTTGTTGTAGATTAGTCAGAGAGGGGATGCGTTTATTTACACTGTTTATATTTTAGGGTGGGGATCGAATAAGTGTGAAGTTGGGCGCCCATAAACCGGATTACCCCCCCCCCCCCCCCAGTGACGTTTGTCACTGACCGTTCCAAGGCGGTACTTCCATCTTCCCCTATTGTATGTTTGTTTTGTCTGTGTGCGTCTCTTGACGTTTTTATAGTTATGTACATTTGCTGTTTCCTTGTGTTGCTGTTCGTGTGACTGTTTGTTCTGTATGTGATGTTTCCTGCATGACTCATTTTATTTTTTTTGTACTTTTATCGCAAAGCCTTCAACAACATACTGAGATATTGTTAGTGGGTGTCACATGACTTGGAAATCATTGAGTACACTAGCGATAGGTGGATACAGTTTGTTCACTTAAATGTTTTCGTTATACATGCACTTTGCCAGTGTAGTTGCCGTCGCGGTTGTTGTAGATTAGTCGGAGAGGGGATACGTTTATTTACACTGTTTGTCTTTTAGGGTAGGGATGGAATAAGTGTGAGGTTGGGCGCCCATAAACCGGTTTAACCCCCGATTGACTTTTGTCACTGACCGTTCCAATGCGTTGCTTCCATCTTCCCCCTATTGTGTGTTTGTTTTGTCTTGGTGCGTCTCTTGTTGTTTTTATAGTTATGTACATTTGCCGTTTCCTTGTGTTGCTGTTCGGTCGACTGTTCTGTATGTGGTGTTTCCTGCATGACTCATTTTTGTACTTTGTGTCGTCACGTGACACTAGGAGACGGGCATATACTGCTGGGGGCTCGAACCCCGCGTCCCGATTGAGAGATGTTTGCCTCTGTTTTATTATTATGACTTCTTTTACCCTTCGTTTTAGGTGAATGTCCTCTGATGTCAATATTTCAGTATTATGAGGGTCAATGTGGTGACCTGTGGCCTCGCGGTGGTCGTGTGTTGCTCAGTTAGCTCATGCTACATGCTCTTTCAATATTGTATCTAGAGGTATTCCTGTCTCCCCCAAAATGTCATGCTTACACTGTTCACATTTAACATAGTGCACAACACCACATTTCTTGATTGTGTCCGCCTTGTCTTTCAAATGTGTGACTTGGGAGCGGATAGAGTTGTATGGCCGATGGTACATATTCACCCCGTGTTGCCTGATTTCTGAAGTGCCTACATTTGGGCTGTTTTTGTCTTTTTAAGTGGTTTGTTGGGGATTGTAAACATCCGCTTTGGCTAGCCATTCGCCCATAAGGCACACTTAAAATGGTCTTTCTCCTTCGTCTAGTCTGAATATTCAGTGAATAGTGTGTCTGCCCGATGGAATAATGTTCTCACTACAGATCGCCTGTGTTCCAGATGGTGATTTGAGCCGGAATTTAACTATTGGTCAGTGTGGGTGGGCTTCCTAAAGACAGTGACTTTGGTGGATTCTTCATCCATGATGTGAACACAGGTGTCAAGAAATGGAATCTTGTCATCCTTCTCACTTTCTGGGCCTTCGGGATCATTAGTTTTAATGTTAATAGGGTTTTTTTTAAATTATATACTGCTTAAACCGGTGCTAGGGGGCGTGATTAGTGTTGCACATTGAAGTACTACTCATGAACAGACTCAATAAAACCAAGTCTGCAATTTTCCTTTTTCGCATTGCGACTGTTTCTTTCGAAGGATCACCCACTTTCAGAATTAATGTGATTGTCTATGGAGTTAAGATGATTCGAGAACACCTCTATGTGGTACTCATGGAGTTAAGTCACGGTATCATCTACGTATCTGAACCACAGGGAGGGTGGGTTTCGTGGTGTGTCTAATGCCTCTTTCTCAAAATGTTCCATGTTGAGGTTTGCTACGATAGGGGAATCCGGTGACCCCATCGCCCCCTCTTGTTTGTGTTTTTGAAAAAATGTCCATTGTAAATAAAATAGGTGCTGTTCAGTGCCATTTTCAGGAGGTCACAAACACTGCTTACTGTAAGCGTAGTCCTGTTCTGTAGCTCACTGTCTTGTTCCAGTTTCTGTTTAATTACTATCATAGCTTGCTTCAACCGAATGCTGGTAAACAGGGCCGACACATCATACAGACAGACAAAACTTTGTTTGTGGGTAGTACTTCCAGGCAACTAATCTCCTGAACGAAGTCGACGCTGTTTACAATATGGTGTTCTGTCTTGTCAACTGTGGGACCAATGACTGCGGCTAAATATTTAGAGACCTTGTACATGACACTTTCTGTACTAGACACAATAGGTGGGCATCCTTCTTGTGAAGTTTGGGAAGGCCATAAAATTTGGGGACTGCTTCTGAGCTAGGATACAGTCTCTTGTAAAGTTTTTCATCCATTTGGTTGTCTTGCTTACGGTCTTTAGGTTTGGAAATAGTTTTTTTTTATCGATTTGGTTGGAACACTGTTGATGGGTCATAGGTATTTTTGATTTGTCGTTTACCAGCTGGTTCACTTTGGTATCATATTCTGATCGATTGAGGACTACTGTCCTAGTGGCACGTGACGACTCAAAGTCATGTTACACCCCTGACCGTATCTCAATGTGTTGAGGAAGGCTTTGTGATAAAGCCGAAATATCCAGGTAAATAACAGTTGCTCTGAGTTAATGGATTCTTTACTCAAAATATGGACAATCCAGAGCAAGACAACAACCTTTATTGTTGTATCTTTAGTTTAGTGTTTGAGTTTTCATTAACCATTAGTTAGAAATGAATTATAAGCTCTTATGCATAGGCAATGCAATACACAAGACAGGAAGATACTGTTCTGCAAAATAAACATTTGTATGGAAGTAAATCAAACATATATCACAACAAAACATAAATATATTAGTAAAAGCATTAACACATAACCTATTGTTTTGTCTTGTTGTTTTACACCCCGTGTGTACTGGCTTTTAACGTTCAACCCAACAAGTAACAGTGTTAAATTCACGTATAAGAGGGCCTTTGTAGAAGTAATGCAGCTGATCACCATGACGCCTCGCTGTGCATGGAATTCACGTAACAAATGTAATAGTTTAGCGGGACATCAATTCTCTACACGGACTCTCTACACGGACATATCATATGTGCGTGTGTACATGTTGTTTTCATGTTCACAAACACAACGCATAATCATTGACACAGGAAGGATTAGTATATGCTCGGTATGAAAATGAGTTTAAAAATTGGATTAAACGTTTGAACTTTGTGTACGTAGCAAGCCCGATTACTTTGAATGTATGACACGATTACTTTGAAGGTATGACACGTCAATAAATTAAAACCTACCACAACCTCGCTTTGTATTGCCCCAGTTGCATTACTTTTGAAACGCCCCCGTATGCCACAAAACCGTTGTTAAAGTTGATATTATACCTCAGCAACGCGTGTACTTGACTTTTACTGTTTTTCATCATGGCGGCTGTGTGTTTCGTATGTGGTGTTTCCTGCGTGACTCATACCTGTACTTTCATATATTTAACGTAGTTTTTCCAACCAATTAACCTTTAGTGCAATGTATATGTGTAGTTTAACTGCCGTTAATACTAAACGATATGATGAAAGAGTGCACACTGTTGAACAAATTATTTGAATATGTACATGTAAAGTAAGAAACAAATATTTGAAGACTTGTCGTAAGTCTAAATTATTCTAATGCATGAATTTCTTTTCATAAAAATTACCACCACAATGACAAATAGTGTAGAACCCATTCAAAGCGACCAATTATTACAGGGGTTTTCTGTATACCTTTCCATTTAATCTTTCGCTGTCAATGTCGCAGATGTGATTACGCATGCAAACAGTTTGTATCCATATAAGTGAATGGATATCAAAAAGATAGATAAAGGGCATTCCTCTTGATACCACCACTAGTGTAAACAGCTTAATATGTACGACCGAAATGATACATATTAATTGTAATTGACATTGTGGCCACTGAATTGAGTGTAGAAATAGTGAATGAAAGTACCCTAAAACCTCTCAGAGCAGGCCAATTTAAGGCAGTGTAATTACAGATGTTCAGAAACATACCGTATGATGCAAGTAAAGTTAAATCATGTTGTATCACCATCCTTACCCTGGTTATCTTGTTGAATAGTCTGTATCCACGCCGATTTTAACATTTGTTTCGTAAATGCAGTTCTGATATCGAAATCAAATTGAATTCAAGAATAACACTAAAACCAAGTGCGTATCATAGCATATGTTAAATTCGCATCAACTTTGTTCAAATGCTTTGTAAATTACAGCTAGATCGATCCGCAGGATAAGGATTACGATGCAGTAAGAGCAAATTGTTGTAGTCCTGAGCCTTCGTCGTTATCAAATAACAAGGGAAGGGATAAGCCAAACAACGTGTAAGTGCTGGAGTAAGAAGTCAGTAGATTCCTACCAGAATGCAGTTGAAAGATGGTTTTGTCATAAATTATTCATTCATGCAGTAATTCATTGTCCTAGTAGGAAAACATTAGCCATGTGTTCATAGATGACTATATTTTTATCCTGATGCAGGTGCATTTGTGGATTCCTAGTGTGAATCCAGATGAAACCCGAGAAAGTAAATAGTTATATCAGGATCCAAACTGTTTACCACTTCGATTTCTCAGTAAAAGCCTGTTTTTGAATGATGTTAATGGCATGTTTTGGCCGATATAAATTGTTTCAGCGAACTAAAATTTAAGTATGATTAATACGTTTAGCACTAACAAGTGTCAAACGTAGACATTTAAATCTGGTTATATTCACAACGCAGACGGTCTTGAAAATAGTTCATTAAACATAACTAGTGTGTAAGAGAATCCCAAAAAGACTTGTTTGGAGTTTTGTCTTGTTCCTACGTGATTTAATTGTGATCATGGTTTTACTAATAGCAGGCATAGACGTGCGTCGTCTACAAGTAATTCTTAAAAGGCATACAATCACCATAGTGTTCTTTTTGGTTTTGTAAAATGAAATACATACCATCAACGTTTAATACTTTAAGGAAAACAAAATACCTCTGTTATTTAGAATAATAATCTCTCTCCAAAATCGAAACCACCTCATCTTTGAAAACAAATGGTGATCCTACATTGCTCTCCCAGATCAACAGGGTCTCATATAGCCTGCCATGTTTCAACATATGACTGTATGAAACGATATTTTTGTATAAAAAATATTATTATTTTGTATTTAAACCAGCAGTCAGTGTGAACATTTTTAGCGTGTATGTATTGCCAGCCAAAGGATGTCCCAATACGAAGACTCTCTAAATAGATGACCGTGCTGACGTCGAATTATAACCATTTTCCCATGTATATTGTCGATTCATTTGTTTAGGTCTTAACATTTGATAGTTCGTACAAATAAACAGTATAAAACACATTGTTATACTTAAAGCATGTGTACGAGGGAGCAAACGAAACAATCCAATTTATCTGAATGTTCTTGGTAGGTACAAACAACAATTTCATTGTATATAGATATTTTGAAGTATTTGTACCAAGTTTCAAACATATGTTGTTTCAAAAGCGGCATTAAACAAACGGATACGTTCAAGAATATTTCACAAATTAAACATGAATCCAGGGTTCTCATCTACAAATGGCACCAACAACATTCGTTGGGCCAAACAGAATTAGTACCACGTACAGACAACGATGTACAATCATTCATAGACGCAGACAGGAGAAATACATTTCGAGAGGAAGCTGACGAAACGGGGTTCGGCAAATCAACTGTGCAGAACACACTAACTTCGGATTTAGTTATGTCTAGATTTTCTTCGACCTAGGTACAACATACGAAAAACATGCCAAAGTAGGTTTCTTAAATGTCTGAGAAAACGCAAGGCCCACGACACAATTGTGTCTCTCGAAATATAACAGCCGATGATACCTGGACAATAATTATGACGACAATGGATGGTTTGCAAACACCACGATAATCCTCCTCTTATGACGGCCAAGACCAAGTAATAGGGAATATGATGTGTGTAATCTTTATGGACATGAGTACATTGCTGTTGGTGCACATAAGCCCTGATGACCCCTCCTATTATTCTAAAATAATGTAAACATCCTGAACTTGAACTATAATATGGAAAAATAGTCAAACAGAGAGAGCCACATACGAAATGACACCGCACCAAACACCATCAAACAAGAAACGGTATAGCCACAAGACAAAACATTACAGGACGCATATCAAGACGAAAACCATTAAACATTAAGCATATTAAACAACAAAGTTGACCATATGCTGAAAGCAGGAGTACCGCCTTGGAACGGCCAGTAGCCAAAAGGAGCTACAGGGGGGCTTAAACCTGGTTTACGGGTACCCAACCTCGCCCTTATCCCACTTTCACCAAAGTCAAAATGTAAATAAAATCCCCCCCTCCAGACAACTTCACAACATGGATAAAAGTACAAGAATGAGTCATGCAGGGAAAAAAACACATACAGAACAAACAGCCGCCCGAACAGCAACACAAGGAAACAGCAAATATACATACCTATAAAAACATCAAGAGACGCACACAGACAAAACAAACATACAATAGGGGAAAGTATACTACAGAATATCCAACCGACTCTTTATATCCATACTATTTTAACTTAATTAAGACAACTAGGCACTATACCGTGAAATAAAATCTTCCAAGTTTACAAAATGTATGTCAGAATTATAGCTCTTGTGGTACATAATCAACATTCGACGGTTAATACGTATTTTAAGAAACACGCCAATAGTTCTGATACATATGAAGCAAACTTGCCTTATGCATAAGAATTACAAAATTTCTTAGCTCACAAAAACCCATAACTCGTATACGATACAGGTAACAGAGTTACAGCCCGTGCACTAGATAATCAACTTATGACAATAAATACATGTTCCCCGTTACAAGTCAATAGCTTTGATTGTTATAAAGAACTTTGAACTTAAGCACAAACCAAACCCCAGAAAAATAAAAAGGGCAAAAAGAAAATATGAAAAAGGGGAGTATCTCGAACACTATTGATGATAAAATTATAGACCTTTTGCATGCATGAGAATTTCTCTCATCATGCGTATTATGTATGTGAACGTTTCTGATAAATTACACAGGAGAAATGGAGTACTTTTCCGGACAATACACATGAAACAGGGGCATAATTAAAACATTATTGAAGCTAGAGTTATGGACCGTGTGCATAACCCGTCTGGTATCGTCTTATTCCGTATGTATATTAGTCAAAAAGAAGTTATGACCGGGAAATTGCGACGAACGGGCGGTCACCCATATTCCAGTGTATCCCCGCCCCCTTTTATTCCGTGTACTAATTGAATTACATTGTTGGCGTTTTTTTAATATAATCATTATATTAGATAAATGAATGGCACCAAGTAGAGACAACTTCATAGACGCAGACAGGAGATCCACAGTTCAAGAGGTAGGCGGAACAAGGGCATACAAACAACGGCCTTATCTATGGTGATGTTTTCTGCGCACTGTGAATCAGTTACTTACAATGTACGAAATGCATTCCAGAGCGGATGTTTCTAAATTGTCTGAGAAAACGCAAGGCTAAAAACCTATCTTGTCCCGAGGTTAAAAACTGTGTGCTTTGATCATTCTCAATCATCTGATTGGTCAGGTTCTGAGCTTGCTCAGAATCTAACCAATCAGATACTTGAAAATGATCTCAGACTCAGAAGTTTTATAACCTTATACCCTGGTGTGACAGAGCGAGATCAAGAAAACCATCATCAATTGCAACTGTCACAAAGTTTAGTTGGGCTTAGGGCTCTCATGCTTTGATGGACTCTCTGCGCTTTGATTCTTTTTAACTGTGTATATTGGGTATAATGATAAAGCCATTCACCTGTAGCACAGGCAATCCATGCATGTACAGGTGTACTCTGGGCAGTTTATACACAGTAGTGGGAGCGGTCAGACGTGCTTTTGAGAAGTGGACATTAGAGAAAATATTGTAAGTTCCCCTCCCCTTGTCCAGTAGTTTAGGGCTTTGCATTGTTACTTTTGTCATTCGCGTGGATTGTGGATTTAGTTAAAAGGGACAGTTTGGTTAGTTTCCCCCTTTCCTTTATTTTAGGTGGCCTTTGGTAGACTGATATTGTTTAACGGGGAAAGGCGCCTGGTCCAGGTTTTGTGTTGAGCCATGCATTTTATTGACTAGCCAATGCAGAATTCTATCGAGAATATGTAATTGTCCATGCTTAAAGCAATGCCTATTCTGGAATCTGCTGGATAGAGAACGTGTCATAAATGCGACACTGTGAATACTGAGACCTTTTTTATATATCTCCCAAGATGTTTCTGTATAGCGGATATTTTAATGTGAAGATATTTTATATTGATATTACCTTTTGATGACAGTATTACATATGCGTGAATTGCAACACGTGATATGGTGCAGACTGAACAGTGGTCATAGTTATCCTATATGTGAAGTTATATGAGTAGTAGAACCTAAGTGGTAATGTGCATACCTGTGTGGTCGAGACAGTGACTCAGAATCCTGTGTGGAGAATAAATCTGTAGTGTTTAGTTAACCTGTGTGGTTAGAGATAGAGACTCATTATCCTGTGTGGAGTGCCAATTAGTATATAATAGTTAACCTGTGTGGTTAGAGACAGAGACTCATTTTCCTGTGTGGAGTGCAATTTAATTAGTTAGACTGTGTGGTAATAGTGAAACAATACATTAACCTGTGTGGTTAGACGAATAGTTAATAATGGACCTGTGTGGTCATTTCTTAGATAGTACATCTGAACACGTGGTTGATATTTTAAAGTGAAACTTATGTTTGTGATATGATATGAGAATTATGTGTTTATATGAATATATGATATAATATATATGCACATCTTGAATAGTCTTTGAATCTGACTCCATAACAACTAAAGAATTCGGAATCACATAGTCTTCCTCATAAATAGAGGGAAACTTGTGACAGCAACAAAACACTGGCTGTAGAATTTCATTTGGTGTGTGGATCACGACAGGAAATGCATCAAGCATTACTTTCAAAACGAGTGACGTTACGCTGCTTGGGTATTGTTTCATAACGTGATGACATGCGCCGCTGGTTGGTTTGTCTTTTGGTAATACTTTGTATTTTTGTAATTGAAATTAATGTTTGATATATTTAATGTGCATGTTTGTAAATGCCATATTCAAGTGATTTTGGTAAAGAGTGGCGTTACTCTGTATATACGAGGGCTGTCCCAGTAAATCGTGTACATTTTTAATAACTCGTTATCAAATATTTGATAACGTCGTGACGTGCGTCGCTGATCGGCTGGTGGTTTTGCTTCATGCTTTGATGTTTGATGTTATTTAGATTCATGTTTCCAAATGTCATATCAAACGTCCGTGAACATTTTGCAAAAAGGCGTTTTAGAAGTTTTATGTTCATTAGCACTTTTTACGACTTGTTTTAACAATTCTCGCATAAGGATAACTAGCTCCGCTGCCCCATTACATGTATTTATATTTCATGTGATTTAAAATTATATGTTTCAAATTAGAAGACTGGACACTAATAATGTTTATTAAATACCATTTTCTGATAGCTAGTGCTTAGCATATCTCGCTACCTTAAGCACTGATATAGGTTTTGTTGTCACCCTTTTACAGTTGGCAATCAAGCTGTCCTTGTTTCATGTACGGCGAAAGGCAAATCTTAGTACTCTTTGAAGACGCCGCCGTTTTTGTCCTACCCTTTATTTCACTGCAATTTACCACTATATTTGCCATCGTGTATGTTATAGGATAGACGTAGAGGGTATACGTTAATTTACACTGTTTTGCTTTTAGGGTGGGGATGGAATAAATGTGACACTGTGTGCCGCTAAACAGTTACCCCCCCTCTCCACCGTTACACTTGCCACTGACCGTTCCAAAGCTGTACTTCCATCTTCCCCGTAATTCCTTATGCATCTCGTTTTTTATAGGCATGAACATTTGCTGTTCTTTTTGTCATGGTGATGTTCGGGAGATGTGTGTGTTTTGTGTGTGGTATTCATACATTTACTTCTACTTTCTTACTCTAAACAGTAACACCTATGTACACCGATCAAAGAAGTCAAATTCTGGGTATAAAGGATTATATCAGTTTGATGCAGAAAGACTCTCGTGCATAAAGCAGACACATACCTTTAAAACCGTCCATTTGTATTCATTGGGTGACCGCTTTAACCCTTTAAAGAAGAACCACGCTAAACCGGAATTTTATTAAAAACCAATGTATGTCTATTTCGGCAGATGACTGCTTAATGCAGGGTAAACGTCATGGAGAAAGTTCTTTTATGCATGACATTCAACATGCAATAACCGGTTACCTGACTGAAATACTGGTTTTTGATACTAATTTTAACGTCCGGTCAAGTGGGGGTGCTGTTCTTCATAGATACGCCTTTATTGGCATCTCATGTGTGACTTCCATTCTATTTTTGCAAACACTATAGACCAAGTTCTTGATAAGCTGTCGGGTCCAGGTCAGCTCTGCTAGCTTATGACCTAAGCTACGCATGTATATTTTATTTTTGCAAAACCTCCCTTCTTTATGATGCCATCATAAAGTTCAGCTAATTAAGATTCATACATCAGTTATTTCCAACACAAATATTCATCATGTTCAGGGCTTAATGGTTCATACTGTATAACTATATTACTGTAACACTTTCACCACATTTCATCTCATTTCGATTGCCAATTGAACACTACATGACGCTTTAATGTCTGCCTGGTAATAGACAATTTGCTTTTAATTAAGGGAAGGGCAAAGTTCACATGTGGCAGACAATTTGACTGATTATGTTTACGTAAAAACCTCATTAAATTTTCTTTCATCAACGGATATTGACTATGGTGCTTTATTTCTTTCTTGTGATGAATTCATTCTAATATGGGCGACGGAAAGTTGTTTTGTCTACAATGCGTTAAGATCAACGTGAAACGTTCTAAATAAACAAAATACAAATTTTAGTTCATCTTCGAAATATACATGCAGAATAAATATACATGCAGAATATATATTGAACTGCTCTGTACTGGACGAGTGATATTTCTTATCAATATATTCACATACTAAATAATAACAATGACTTTAAATGATAAACACTGACATATAAGTGTATTTGTTACAATAATGTTAATTTGTATACCACCAATAACTTTATTTTGTGATTATTAAAACATATATTGAAATTAGGATCAACCAGTTCCTTGGAAATTGCATTCAACTTATGTTTCGATAGGAAAACATATTGAACTTATTATTAAATGGAAAAGTAGTAAAGTCAAGCAGGCAAAGCCACATGCAAGACGCAACCACCACCAAAACACCGATAGACAGCATGACACACACACACCCAAACGCACACGCACACACACACACACACGAAATGAACACAGAAAACACCAAAAGACACACAAGAACCAGGGACAAACGTTCCACAACATGAACAAACCACAAGCACAAAGACGCAATGCAAACAAAAGGAAGGGTGACAAAGAGAGTACCGCCTTGGCACGGTCAGCAGCAAAAACACCACTGGGGGTTTAAACCGGTTTACGGACGTCCTAACCTCACACTTCTCTCAAAGTCACCCTAGCTTTACAAATATTGTAAATAAAGGTATCCCCGCTGGACTTACCCACAACATAGACGACGGTGAACACAGGACAACATGTAAAACATAGCATAATAACTGTGACAATCCGTCAAATATGTACTCAATGACTTTGCTGAAGTCAGAGCACCTGCAGGTAAGCCGTTAAGGGCACGACAGGGAAAAAATAATACATGAGTCTGGTAAGCTCCTCCTGTATCCAAGTTTAAGAGTATACCATCATAGAGTACTACCCTCGGCCTGTCATCGCGCAAGCAAAGAGGGAAGCGTAGCTACCGACTGTAAAAGGGTCGATAACCAAACATGCAGTGTGTTGCAATATAATAGGATCATAACCTTTCTTTTTAAATTTTTTAATGCGTTTTATAAACAAATCATGAAAATGGATATGACCCCGAATTTTCCTAAGTTTGTAGATAACATCCCCATAAAATTCTGGTTGAGAAATGCCTTGTCGCAGTAACGTCCGTAGATTGCAATTATATTTACTAATGAGAGGTAAATTTCGATAATAAAATTTAGAAAAGGTTTTCCGAAGTTTGTGATATCTGTAACCTTGCTTAAGAAGTTTATCAGTTATAACTAAATTGCGTCTGTTAAAATCTTCAAGCAAAGAACAGGCTCGGGCAAACCTAATAAGTTGAGAAATATAAACACCATAAGATGTAGAACGTGGCACATCCCCATCTAGAAAAGGATAATTAACAATTTTAAAATTAAAATCTTCTCTTTTATCGTATACTTTGGACGAAACTTTATCATTTGTAATTGAAAGATTCAAATCTAGAAATGAAGCATTAATGTCAGATTGATTAGCTTTGTTTAAAGACAGTTCTTTTGGGTAGATTGAAGAAACCATATTATCAAAATAAGGATTATCTAAATTCAAAATATCGTCTAAATACCTTGAAGTTAAAGACCCTTTTAAAAAGATTACCATATCGGGTCTAGTCAGTCACCTCCTCCCATCCTATAACACGTACGCCACTGTTGTTATAGACTGTTATAGCAAAATGAAACTAGTTTTAGAACTTTTAATACATACATTCTGATCACCCACTGAATACAAACAAAATTAGTAAACTATTAGGCATAAGTAATTGAAATTATAGTTTGTCCAATGGTGTTGCAGTATTTTAACAAATTCTTTGGGTTATTTATTTCATTAATCAATTGTTACAACCCGTTTTGTAATACAGTTGCAAAATGTAATAAAATTATTACGATTGTGCGTTACGATTGCAGAAATTGTAATACATTTTCTGTACAACCCGTTTTGTAATAAAGTTTCAAAATATAATAAACTTTTTCAGCATGGTAAAAAATTCATATTTATCAACGTGATATGTAAGAATATGTTCATTGTGAAATACAAGAGGATTATATCACAGTAATTTGGTGAAACATCCATAGTTGAAGTCAGTTTCGACAACAAAATGTATGTTATAAAATTAGTCAAAACAACTTAGTGTGTTGTGATGGGGATCATATAAGACAATACAAGAGGTCCTAGATTCGTATCATTATCAAACACTATCATAGATTGAAAAACATGAGTTTATTACAAAGTGCGTTACGATTGCAGAAACTGTAATAAATTTTCTGCACAATCCGTTTTGTTATAAAGTTGCAAAATGTAATAAACATTTTCGCCATAGTGAAAAATTGATATTCATCAACATGATATGTACGAATATGTTTATTGTGAAATACAAGAGAATTATATCAGAGTAATTTAGTGAAACATCCAACTTAGTGTGTTGTGATGGGGATCATATAAGACAATACAAGATGTTTTAGATCCGTATCATTATAAAACACTATCATAAATCGATAAATTGTAACACATTTTCTGCACAACCCGTTTTTTAATAAAAGTACAAAAATGAGTCATGCAGGAAACACCACATACAGAACAAACAGTCGCCCGAACAGCAACACAAGGAAACAGCAAATGTACATAACTATAAAAACATCAAGAGACGAACAAAGACAAAACAAACATACAACAGGGGGAAGATGGGAGTACCGCCTTGGAACGGTCAGTGACCAAAGTCACTGGGGGAGTTGCAAAATGTAATAACTTTTTCAGCACGGTGATAATTTCATATTCATCACCCAAAGGTAATTGTGAAATACATGAGGATTATTAGACAGTATTTATGTCAAACTCAAGTCAGTTTCGACAAAAATATTTATGTTATAAAATCAGTTAAAACAACTTATTGCAAATTTGCGTTTCATTGCAAATTCTAGTTCATGTACAACTACTAAATTGTCTTTACTTTTGACTTCTTGTTTAACGAAGGTAAAGGAACATGTAAAGTTCTACTGTGATAAGACTTATGAAAATTCTGGAATAAATCTCTTCTGGTCTATTAAGAACTCTTCAGAAGTCTTAAACAAACTTAAGAACAAAAGGTATCTTGCATCCACTGTAAGCACGTACGATTTTTCTACTCTGTACACAACTCTTCCTCATATTTTAATTAAGGATAAGCTTACTAACTTAATCCAAAAAGTATTTGCCCGGGAAAAAACATCATTCTTGGCATGTAATGCTGAAACAGCTTTCTTTACTGACGAGCAAATGGACTATTACACGAATTGGACTTGCTCAGAAGTTTGCGAATCACTAACCTTTCTATTGGATAACATATGTGTACGTTATGGGAATGCTATATACCGTCAGGTAATTGGTATTCCCATGGGTACGAATTGTGCACCACTTGTCGCAGATTTGTTTTTGTACTGCTATGAGAGAGATCTCATGTAGCGTTTGAATCCTCAATCACAAGAAGATGTTATAAAAGCCTTCAATGAAACTTGTCGATATTTGAATGATATTTTTAACTTAGATAACCCTTTCTTTGATGCTCTGATTCCTACAATTTATCCTAAAGAACTCAAATTGAAAAAGCTAACCCGTCCGACAATTATGCAGCGTTTCTTGATCTCGACCTTAAAATTGTAAATGGAATTATTTCTTCTAAAATATATGACAAAAGAGATGATTTTGATTTTAATATTGTTAATTTTCCTCATCTTGACGGGGTTGTTCCCCGTGCTCCATCTTACGGGGTTTATATATCTCAACTTATTCGTTTTGCTAGAGCTTGTTCATCTATTGACGATTTTAACAGTCGAAATCTCATTTTAACTGAAAAACTGCTTAAGCAAGGATATAGATACCATAAACTAAGAAAAACTTTTTCTAAATTTTACTATCGAAATCTCTCGCGTATTGGCAAGTACCAATCTAATCTCAAGGAGCTTCTACGACACGGTGTTTCACATCCAGAATTTTATGGTGATGTGATTTACAAACTTCGTAAAATTATTGGACATACCCATTTTCTCACTTTGTTCATCAAATATGTTAAACAATTCATTAAAAAGGGATATGATCCTGTAGTACTACAACATACTGCATGTTTGGTTGTCAACCCTTTTACAGTTGGCAATCACGCTGGCCTCTTTGCATGTACGCCGACAAGAAAGGTTTAAAAAATTCAAATGATGTTTTAACAAAACTTGAAAATGAACAGTATAACATTTCTTTACTGAGCTCTTATGATTTCTCTACACTCTATACTACTCTACCTCACCATCTTATAAAGGATAGACTTATTAAATTAATAGAAAAAACCTTTGCCAGAGAAAACAAAATGTTCATTGCTTGTAATGTTCAACGTTCATTCTTTTCGAATTCAGAAGTTGACCATTACACAATGTGGACTTGCCTTGATGTTTGTAGATCTCTTACCTTTCTTTTAGATAATATATTTGTGCGTTATGGAGATACCATATATCGTCAAGTTGTTGGTATACCCATGGGTACAAATTGTGCCCCTCTTGTTGCAGATTTGTTTTTGTATTGCTACGTGAGGGATTTTATGCTTAGCTTAAAACCTGATACACAGACCGATATTGTTAATGCTTTTAATAAAACTTCAAGGTATTTAGACGATATTTTGAATTTAGATAATCCTTATTTTGATACTATGGTTTCTTCAATCTACCCAAAAGAACTGTCTTTAAACAAAGCTAATCAATCTGACATTAATGCTTCATTTCTAGATTTGAATCTTTCAATTACAAATGATAAAGTTTCGTCCAAAGTATACGATAAAAGAGAAGATTTTAATTTTAAAATTGTTAATTATCCTTTTCTAGATGGGGATGTGCCACGTTCTACATCTTATGGTGTTTATATTTCTCAACTTATTAGGTTTGCCCGAGCCTGTTCTTTGCTTGAAGATTTTAACAGACGTAATTTAGTTATAACTGATAAACTTCTTAAGCAAGGTTACAGATATCACAAACTTCGGAAAACCTTTTCTAAATTTTATTATCGAAATTTACCTCTCATTAGTAAATATAATTGCAATCTACGGACGTTACTGCGACAAGGCATTTCTCAACCAGAATTTTATGGGGATGTTATCTACAAACTTAGGAAAATTCGGGGTCATATCCATTTTCATGATTTGTTTATAAAACGCATTAAAAAATTTAAAAAGAAAGGTTATGATCCTATTATATTGCAACACACTGCATGTTTGGTTATCGACCCTTTTACAGTCGGTAGCTACGCTTCCCTCTTTGCTTGCGCGATGACAGGCCGAGGGTAGTACTCTATGATGGTATACTCTTAAACTTGGATACAGGAGGAGCTTACCAGACTCATGTATTATTTTTTCCCTGTCGTGCCCTTAACGGCTTACCTGCAGGTGCTCTGACTTCAGCAAAGTCATTGAGTACATATTTGACGGATTGTCACAGTTATTATGCTATGTTTTACATGTTGTCCTGTGTTCACCGTCGTCTATGTTGTGGGTAAGTCCAGCGGGGATACCTTTATTTACAATATTTGTAAAGCTAGGGTGACTTTGAGAGAAGTGTGAGGTTAGGACGTCCGTAAACCGGTTTAAACCCCCAGTTGTGTTTTTGCTGCTGACCGTGCCAAGGCGGTACTCTCTTTGTCACCCTTCCTTTTGTTTGCATTGCGTCTTTGTGCTTGTGGTTTGTTCATGTTGTGGAACGTTTGTCCCTGGTTCTTGTGTGTCTTTTGGTGTTTTCTGTGTTCATTTCGTGTGTGTGTGTGTGCGTGTGCGTTTGGGTGTGTGTGTGTGTGTGTGTGTGTCATGCTGTCTATCGGTGTTTTGGTGGTGGTTGCGTCTTGCATGTGGCTTTGCCTGCTTGACTTTACTACTTTTCCATTAGTACTCTATGAAGGCGACCTCTTAAATCCAGAAATGGAAGGAGAACGTCGGATATATGTACTATTTCGTTTTTGTCGTACCCTTTATTACTTTTCTACAGTTACTCTGTTTGCAGCTCAATCATTGAGTACACTAGCGATAGGTGGATACATTTTGTTCACTTAAATGTTTTCGTTATACATGCATTTCACCACTGTATTTGCCGTCGCGGTTGTCGTAGATTAGTCGGAGAGGGGATAGGTTTATTTACACTGTTTGTCTTTTAGGGTGGGGATGGAATAAGTGTGAGGTTGGGCGCCCATAAACCGGTTTAACCCCCCCAGTGACTTTTGTCACTGACCGTTCCAAGGCGGTGTTTCCATTTTTGACTCATTTTTGTACTTTTAGTATATTGTGAAGATGATCATATAAGACAATGCAAGAGATCCAAACACTATCATAGATTGAAAAACATGAATGTATTACAAAGTGCGTTGCAATTGCAAAATTGTAATACATTTTCTGCACAATCCGTTTATTAATAAAGTTTCAAACTGTTATCAACTGTTTTAGCATGGTGACAAATTCATATTTATCAACTTGATATGTACGGACATGTTAATTGTTAGATACAGGAGTATTATAAGACATTATTTTAGTCAAACACCTATAACTCAAGTCAGTTTCGACAAAAATCTTTATGTTTTAGAATCATTCAGAACAACTCAATGTGTTATGATGATGATCGTTTGCGAGAGATCCGAGATCTGTATCATTATTTAACACTATCATAGATTGAAAAACGTGAAATGCGTTACGATTGCAAAATTTGTAATAAATTTTCTGCACAATCCGTGTTGTAATAAAGTTTCAAAATGTAATAAACTTTTTCAGCATGATGTAAATTTCATGTTGATCAACGTGATATGAAAGAATATGTTAATTGTTAGATACAGGAGAATTATTAGAGTTGTTTAGTCAAACATCCATAGTTGAAGTCAGTTTCGACAAAAACATTTTATGTTATAAAATCAGTCAAACAACGTAGTGTGTTGTGATGATGATCATATAGCTCGTTTTGTAATAAAGTTGCAAAATGTAATAAACATTTTTTAGCACGGTGAATATTTCATATTTATGAACGTGATATGTAAAAATATGTTAAGTGTGAGATACAAGATGATTATTATACAGTATTTTAGTCAAACACCCATAATTGAAGTCAATTTTTACAATTTATTTGTTATAAAATCAGTCAATGCAACTTCGTGTGTTGTGATGATGATCATTCAAGAATATGCAAGAGGTCCTACATCTATGTCATTATCAAAACTATCATAATTTGAAACAAATGTTACAAAGTACGTTACGATTGCAAATATTGTATTAAATGGATATTCTGGAAACCTGCATGAATATGTTATTTCGTACTTTTTCACCTCAGCTTTAGAGGGACATTGTGGTTTGTTCCATGAACTACCTTCAACACCAATCAAATTAATGTCCCGAACTTCCGCATCCGATGGACTATCTTTTTTGGACCTGGGTCTGTATTATGCCCCTATTACCTTCTGTTTACTTCCTGAGCTCCTGCAAAAGTAACCCTACCATAAGAGTTGCGGGAAGTGTTCGTGCAATTTATTTTGAAAACTCGGTTATTTTAGCTGCTTTACACTGTTTTCTTTTTCTTAGGCCATCTATCCCGTCTTCTACTTCGTTTAATTTAACAATTTACTCCATAAACAATGGCAAATATATTGATCAACAGTAAAACTTAAACTTACAGTGTAATTCACCTTTCTTCGGTATGAGGATGTTTAAACTGAAGAGGACAAAACATTTGTGAATTACACTATAACGTTTAGTTTTATATTGTTGATCAATATTTTTCTATTTAGCAAATAGCCCGAGGAGAGACAGGTTACGACTTGGTTATTTCTTCTACATTAGGTGTTTTCATAAAAACACTCCGAAATACAGCAAAATAAAAAAGACCACCTATTTCCTTCTTGGATAAAAATAATAATGTCATGAATATTAAGTAGATTTGTGTGCTAAAATAACACATGTACACACAAATGTTTGGCAATGGCAGACATTGTTTTATCATATCTATATTATATCATAAGCAAACAGAGCAGAGACTGATCAGACGGCTCCTATAGGAGCCATCTGACCTGGGTCGTCTCTGTTTGCAATGGCATAGAAAGGAGTATTTATGGAGTAAAGGGTTAAATTAAACGAAGGAGAAGACGTGATAGACGGCCTAAGAAAAAAGTAAACAACCAGTGTAAAGCAGCCTAAAATTACCGAGTTTTTTCAAAATAAATAAAAAATAATATTAAAATTGCACGAACACTTCCCGCAACTCTTATGGGAGGGTTACTGACAATTGCAGGAACTCAGGAAGTAGAACAGAAGGTAATAGGGGGCATAATACAGACCAAAGTCGGAAAACCCATTCGACAAAAAGATAGTTCATCGGATGCTGAAGTTCGGGACATTATTATGATTGGTGATGAAGGTAGTTCATGGAACAAACCACAATGTCCGTCAAAAGCTGAGGTGAAAAGGTACGAAAAAACATTTCTCTACAAGTTTCCAGATTATCCAGAAACGGGTTGTGCAGATTTTGTTTTACATTTTCTGCAATCGTAAAACACTTTGTAATAATTTCATTTTGTTTTTCAATCAATGATAGTGTTTGATACAAATATAGGTTTAGGACCTCTGACATAGTCTTATATGATCATCGACACAGCGTCTGCGTGGGGTGATTTTATGACGTTCGGATTTTCTCGAAATTGACTACATTTGGATGTTTGACTAACAAATACTGTGAAACAATCCCCCCACAATTAATATATTCTTATATAAAACGTTCATAAATATGAAATTTTTACCATGCTGAAAAAGTTTATTACATTTTGCATCTTAAATACAAAACGGGTTGTGCAGAAAATTCATTACATTATTTTTCAATCGTAACACACTTTGTAATAAAATCGTTTTTTGATCGATTTATGACATTGTTTGATGATGATACGGATCTAGGACCTCTTGCATAGGCTCAAATGATGACCATCATAACACACCAAGTTGTTTTGACTGATTTTATAACATAACGATTTGTTTGTCAAAATTGACGTTAATTATGGGTGTTTGATTAAAATAATGTCTAATAATCCTCTAGAATCTCATAATTAGCATAGTCTTACATATCACGTTGATAAATATAAATTTTTAACCATGCTAAAAAAGTTTATTGCATTTTGCAACTTTATTACCTCCTTTTAGAATTTATGAAAATTACTGCAATCGTAACGCACCTTGTAATAAATTAATATCTTCAATCTATGATAATGTTGATAATGATACAGATCTATGATCTTTTGCAGTCTTATATGACCATCATCACAACACACTAAGTTGTTTTGACTGATGTTATAACATATTATTTTGGGTGTTATGGGTGTTTGACTAAAATACTGTCATATAATCCTCATTGATTTCACAATAAACATATTCTTCCATATCACGTTAATAAATATGAAATTTTCACAATGCTGAAAAAGTTTATTACATTTTACAACTTGTTGTTATACCTTCTGATCCTTCGAGATCATGAATTTCAGTACTTCTTGTTCTGAAAATTGAATACCGCTTAAGCCGGTGCTAGTGGGCGTGAGCAGTGTTGCACTTTCAATTACTGCTCATGAACAGACTCAATAAAACCGAGTCTGCAATTTTCTCTTTTTATGTTGCAATTTTTGCTTTCGGGGGATCACCACTCTTCAGAAATTTTATTACAAAGCGGGCTGTGCAGAAAATTTATTACGATTTCTGCAATCATAACGCACTTTGTAATAATTCATGTTTTTCAATCTATGATAGTGTTTGATAATGATATGGATCTAGGACCTCTTGTATTGTCTTATATGAAATCCCATCACAACACACTAAGTTGTTTTGACTGATTTTATAACATTTTTTGTCGAAACTGACTTCAACTATGGATGTTGCACTAAATTACTCTGATATAATCCTTTTTGTATTTCACAATTAACATATTCTTACATATCACGTTGATGGATATGAATTTTTCACCATACAGGATGAGCTTACCAGACTCATGTATTACTTTTTCCCTGTCGTGCCCTTAACGGCTTACCTGCAGGTGCTCTGACTTCAGCAAAGTCATTGAGTACATATTTGACGGATTGTCACAGTTATTATGCTATGTTTTACATGTTGTCCTGTGTTCACCGTCATCTATGTTGTGGGTAAGTCCAGCGGGGATACCTTTATTTACAATATTTGTAAAGCTAGGGTGACTTTGAGAGAAGTGTGAGGTTAGGACGTCCGTAAACCGGTTTAAACCCCCAGTGGTGTTTTTGCTACTGACCGTGCCAAGGCGGTACTCTCTTTGTCACCCTTCCTTTTGTTTGCCTTGCGTCTTTGTGCTTGTGATTTTGTTCATGTGTGGAACGTTTGTCTCTGGTTCTTGTGTGTCTTTTGGTGTTTTCTGTGTTCATTTCGTGTGTGTGTGTGTGTGTGTGTGTGTGTGCGTTTGGGTGTGTGGTTGTGTGTGTGTCATGCTGTCTATCGGTGTTTTGGTGGTGGTTGCGTCTTGTATGTGGCTTTGCCTGTTTGACTTTACTACTTTTTCATTTATTACATTTTGCAACTTTATTGCAAAACGGGTTGTGCAGACAATTTATTACAATTTCTGCAATCGTAACGCACTTTGTAATCATTTTATTACTTGGTAAATCCAGCGCATGCTGACAGAGCCCGTCCAGGGCAGGATAACCGCCATGTAATAGCGGCTCGGGACACTGTTACCGCAAATGTTTGGAGCAAATAAAACTACAGTGACGCCTCGGAAATCCGGACAACTTTTCAGCAACTGATTTGGATCCAAGCCTTTTTAAATGATTTCAAAATTTGGGAATAACGAATGACACATTTATCACATTAAAATTTAAACTGTGATTCCAAGCACTACATCTTAAACGTCAGTAACCTAATCATTCGGTTTTTGCGAAAAAGCTGTGAATTTTAACGGGAATTTGTGAGTCTTTAACTCTTTCCTTTAGGAAAATTTAGACATGAATTGATCATGTCATGAATATTCATTAACTTATTATTTTATAAGGTAAAAGTACAAAAACGAGTCATGCAGGAAACACCACATACAGAACAAACAGTCGCCCGAACAGCAACACAAGGAAACAGCGAAGTTTTCAAAGTAAAATTTTCAAGGGAATGTTAAGCTCAAACAAAAACTGTAGGATGAGATTTATATAATTTCATACGCAAACAGAGCAGATCCTGATCAGACGTCTGGTCTTTGTCTACTCTGTTTTCAAAGGTGTGAAAAAGCGTTGATATGAGGGAAAGGTTCAAGACCGTTGTTTCCTGGTTTGAATCTAGACAGAGTTAATAAACGGTTGTCGCTGCCAATTTTGCCGGGGGCACCAAGCTCAGCAAATACATGTAACATAACCCTTTCTCTGTTATATGTTAATTACAATTTTCAGTACATACTGAATATTCATGACGAAATATTTAAAATGAAATATGGAAGGTGGAACATTGTAGCCATTAGAAATTAAAGCAACATATATTTCCAGTTTTATTAGCAATCAGAGTATAGACCCTGGTCAAACGACTCCTATAGGAGCCGTCTGATCTGGATCTACTCTGTTCGCAAATGCGTGAAAACGCGTTTATATGAAGTAAAGGGTTGAACGATTTATAGACATGTGCATTAACGAAAATGAAAGGAAAATCATTCTGGTTAATCAAATCGAAATCACGGGAAATCTCCTACCGGTTTTATTTGTGAAATTCTAAAGCGGTTATTGAGAACTTGAGTCGCCGTGACCTCGTGTGTGGACAGTATGAGTTCATAAAGATTTCAATAAATCAAGATCCTCCATTTTGTAATTCACTTGATAATCCATTGCCATTCTCGGAAAACGTAGGTGTTGCTCTGGGAAATGTATCGCGTATGAGGTACCATGCGGTCGCCTCATGATACTGTTATGAAAATAGATGTTGCGGATAGTGACACCTATCTAAATTACAAAGGGCTCGCGACATTTTGTGAACAAAATATAATTTCAATCACTAAATTGGCTAGTGTTTACAAAATAAACCTGCGCCGCGCTAGACCGATTTATTTATGTAAATACTGACTACCAAACACTACCCGATACTTACTGTATACCGCGCAACATTACCTCCTAGTTCCGCTATAGTTGAGGTTACCATCGAGTTGCAAAATCTAGATCACAGCAATATAAAACTGGCCAAGGTTAACTACAGAATTTAAAGTCAACCATCACATTGTTGTACACCTGCCATACGGGATGATGACTGATTGGCATTGCACCCTAAATGTTTTGGTGAAAAATGAAAGGAATTAAATGTAATGATTAGGGTAGTTTTGTATTCAACAAAATATACAATGGATAGAATAACGCGACATTAATAAAATATATATGTATTAAGTTCTGAATTTGATATGTTGATCTTAAAAGGTGCTTTTCAGAATTCGGGTTTATATATCGTTATTAATTAAACTGCACCAACCAATCTTATAGTTCATCGAACAATTTGAACAGTCTGTGGTAGCAAATCATAATTAACAATTACTACATATGTGTAAACTGCATACCTACGTTTTAAACAATTCTGTATGTTGTAAACACTTATTACGTTCTATGCACGTAAACGCCCTTTCAGTTTGCAGTGGTAGATCACAATAAAACAGGCTTTCAATCGCTTTAGGCTTTCTGAAAGAATGACACGTTTTGTTTTCAAATAGAACTAATTCACTTATAAGTTCGTTAAATTTCCAAAACAATCTTTGTGATGATTAAAGCCCACAGTTGTAAGAGATTGTGTTATTGATATATGCCCTTTATTGCCGAACCACCAAGTACTTGGAAACCTAAAAGTGTGTAACCAGCCCATAGGCGCTAATATGCTGGCAGACATGCGTATTCACGAGGTATATACTTTATTACTTGTATTCTTACATTATTTATATATGTATTGCAGTAATACACATTATAATCATATAATAGAAATATAGCTATGATTGATCAGGTAATTATGTTATGCAGCAGTGCAAATGTTGCAGCTGTAAATCGTGACTGAATAAATATTATTTACTCTATATAAATACGCATACTTATTATTTAATATTTAATACTTTATTCACATAGGAATTTGTAGAAAGTGTGTCTATATTAACCAAGAATCATGAATGCATATCAATCGACTGGCAATTTATTTAAGCATTGCTAGCTATTCATATTTACAACATACTTATTGTTTACTTGCATAAAAAATGAAAGCAATATGAAAACCAATGGTACACAAATTGGTATTACACACGCGTTCCGTATATAAACAGGTGTGTAAGAGCAGGTGCCGTTTCCTCAAGGCTCCAGAACTCAGGCTCAAGCAAATACTCTTTACCCCATCACCAGGCCTAGTGTTTACATTACGGGATAGCAAATTAAATGACGGGGAACGTTTAGAATGGAATAGATATCCTATGGTAATTTCTATTATTCAGTGAACGCCTCATAATCATAATAAGGATAACTATAAAATAAGAAGAAATATATCTCCACTATAAATCCGCCCGGAGAACACCAACCACTGGAAACGGAACAAACTGTACAACGAAACCAGAACACCAGAACACGTCACCAACAGTGCTACCGGGACAACCCCCCCCCCCCGCACACACGCTGACGCACATACACACACACACACACACATACACACACATACATATAAACATACACACATCAATTGTAAACTTACATACGAATGAATTTTATTAGGCGTGTACTACTTTTTGTAAAAGCCAGTAAGGTCATTACATATGGAGCACGATTAACGCAAAAAATGCTTCATGCTTTGTGCCATTTTAGTTTGCTTTCATTGTTCAAACTTCATTAAAGCATATTCTTTGTGCGGTTTTCTTGGTGCTTATTGCTTAATGTGTGGTGCGTTGCCCTAACTGCGCTAGGTTTTTATAGTATTTTGCATTAAGGTTATTACATATAAAGGACGATTAACGCCAAAACTTGGGGACATTATAAGTGAAAAAGTTAATGGACATTGAGTCGACCTATTCGAATAATTTCATGAAGACTGTAAGTATGGGAGTTTGTATGCCTTGTATATGTTAATTAAAAGTACTAAACAATATTGCTCCCTCTTTTTCTTCTATCCTGCTTAATTACATGTTACGCAGCAATTTTACGCTTGCGTAAAACCTTGCTTGTTTGTATTTGAATGTTTTCTTGCGAATGACTGTGGGTGTGTAACATTTTTTAAAGTATTTTACACTTTACACTTACATTTTATTGAAATCTATGTCAGGATCAAATATTGGTCATGTCAAATATGAAATTTGGTCATTATGTCAAATCAAATGATGTCTAACATTCAAAAGACCACTTCGTACCTTTTCATATGCCCTTATATTAATAGTTTCACATCGTATACTCCAATCATCTTGTTAGAGCCATAGCGGATCTTGTTTACATAAATTATGTAATGCTCCAGATAAAACGGTGTAAACCACTTACATTTACAGTCAAAACTCGATATTACGAACTCGCTTAAGTCGAATTTACCCTTATTTCGAAGTTAAAACATAACATAGCCACGTTTTAACTCCGAAATAAGAGTAAGTTTGACATAAACGAGTACGAATCATTGAAATTTAGCTGAAGAAATGCGAGTTAGTCGACTTAAGCGATGTCGAAGTATCGACATTTCACTGTATTTCTTAAAGTATTTGCTTCCTGCTTCAACCAAACCACATGTTTTGACCACTTTATGGAATGATTGCTTCAACATAATTTCATTAAGTAGTCACATCACAGGGTTTTGCATATTTATAAAAAAATTGTTCTTCAAATGTGCACCTTCTTTCATTTTATACCATACTATTAAACAAATATGTTCATAATGGTTATATATCTGTACCTGTACAATTGATATAATCATGTTACATGAATATGCATGTATTCACAGACTCAGTTCTATTTGCACTACGATGCAAAGCTCACTATATCCTATATCAGTGACACAGTAAATGCGAAAACAGTTAAATATTTCCATGAATAACTCCTAACTTTATCATCAGTCATGTTTCCTTCCTATAATATTTTGTATCCCCCATAACAAATTCTGCTCCAACTTTTATTCATGAGTCATGCTTATGGGAAACTGAGTCTGCAATTTTCTCTTTTTTCATTTCTACTTGTGCTTTCAAAGGATCACCCATTTTCAGAATATTTAACTGCAGTCGTAACATTGGCTATTCATTTCGAACCAGTAGAGACCAAATGCTTCACATTTTGTGTGCTCTCGCATCTCATAAAGCTGAGTGTTGTAACCCTTTGCCTCATATAAATGCTTTTCATGCGTTTTCAAACCTCGTAGACCCAGATCAGACGACCTCTCTATGAGCCGTCTGATCAATGTTTGTTCTGTTTGCTAATGGATAGATCTGTTTCTTTACTTTCTAAAATGGTTACAATGTTCATCTTCCATATGTCATTATAACTATTTTGTCCATGAATATTCAGTTCTTTTTTAAATTTTGACTAAATATAGAACAGGGAAAGTGATGTATAGTCAAAGTCAAAGGTGTTTTCTCCGAAATCTAATACTGGGTATAAAGCGTGAACTAGCGGGGATGAATACTTCATGGTTGCTGTGTTTATGCATCCCATAAAGCCGCACCTTTAAGGTGAATCTTTGTCCAGTCGCTCAAAGCTACATTTAAAAACCAAGCCAAACATTTAATTCGATCTACGTTAATTCCATTCTCAGTACTTTCAGTACTTTGACATATATCTGGTTTTCTATGAAGCACCATCTAGTTGGCATGTTTGGCTGAATTACATTTATGCTTGTTGCTAGGGGTTCACCGCAATGGGTTATTGTAGAATGAACCAAAAGACCGCAAACAAGCATTGTTAAATAAAGCACAAACCCGCATGCAATTTCGAATACGATGTTGTAATCAGGCACAATGCACGATTCATTTTCGTTGAATGTAGGGTCTAGGAAGAAACTTCAATGAAAGAAGGAATCGCATATTTACATACACGAATCGTTTAAGAAACTGTTCAATACCACAATGCATGATGCATTTATCATTAAGCAAACTGAAATGCCACAATGCATGATGCATTTAACAGGAAGCAAACTGACTTGCCACAAAAATTGATACATTTTGGCGTTAATCCTCCTCCATAATTACCGATATTATTTTCTTTTATGAAGCATACCTATAAATACCAGTTGACCTAACCTTATGTATAACATCGTACACGTATATTCCGCTACAAAACACAATAAAGGGCAATTCAAACAAGCATACAGTTGACACTTCATAAAACAAGCTATTTACTTCCTAGTGAAAACATATAAACAATTTACTGGTTGAAATACCCATAATACTTGTGAACAATGAATGTGTATATACATATATGTTATGAAATTGTAAAAACTGACCAGCGTAATGTATTTGCATGGATTCAGAATGTTGTTTACCCTTGGGCGAATCCAAACTGCATATATTTTAAACTAGCGTTAGGTTGATCTAGCAAGAATAATTAAGTGACGGTTATGTGTATGTATATGTGCGCGCACTTCATTTATACGTTTGGTGTTCCTGTGGACTTTCACGTGACAGTTCCTTCCTGACCGCTATTCTATCGTAATTACGGCTTACCTTTACGCGAGTCGGAACTGCAAAATGAGCGAAAAACCGATGACATTTATAATTTAAAGCAGATAGACTGGTTTTTCTTAAATCAGAGTAAAATATTGTTTGATATCTTCAATGCCTGAGAGAGTAGATGATATTCCAATGTTCGTTTGTTGTTTTCTTTCTTCAAACAGATAGACGTCCCAGGAAAAATAGAATACGTTTTGTTGCATAGAAAGGATTAAAGTATCTAGATGGGCAAGTGTTTCTAATAGTTTTCCCTTGCTGGATAAATTTGTATTTCATTCTCTGTGTTGTTATAGTTTCTGGTCCTTCGGGATCATCAGTTTAAACGCTTTTAGTTATGAAAATAGAGTACGGCTTAATCTGGTGATAAGGACGTGTGTAGTGTTGCACTTTTTATAACCTCTCATGAACGGACTCCGCTTCTTTCAGATGTGTTTTTAATGCAACGTCAAATGTATACTTTTCTGAAATTCTGATATAATAAATAATATATATAATAAAAAGATGTATGTTCTGGCAAAATTATAACGATACAATAATTCTTTATATACTTGCTTTATATATTTGCTCCAATGTCCGATTTAGGCCCGGAATTGCTTCGATATTATTCCATAGTCATTACATAAATTAATGCATTAGACATTATATCAAATTATTAAACGTTACATTGTTACAAATAACAGATTATAAAGGGAGCTCCACAGATTGACTTTCTGCTACATCTGCAGTTTTTTATGATCATCACAAACCACATTGTTCACACGCAGACATAATTATGTCACTTTTGAAAGGTAAACATACACAAACATTTTTCGAAATTGCCAGGAGAACCAAACCTGTTGACAAACACCTCGAATGAAAGTGACAACGGAAAATTACATCAACATACAAACATACATGCGTGTGTGTGTGTCGGAATAATGAAAACTACTACATGAGAAAGCATCCACTATTAATGAGGCTTTTACAAACGCTTAGAAATACTTACTTCCTCTTATGGGAACTTTGGTGTTTGTGGGCATCCCACGTAAACCCCGTTCAGACGCCATGTCGCATATACATTTCGTGGTATACTGTGTTTGGAATGATTGCAGTGCAACTGTATAAAATAACACCAGGAGGATAAAAAAAGACAATGTATTGTGAACTTGGATTGATACTGTTACAGATAAACATTATCATTATCGAGTTTAGAACAACGCTAGGTGATGAAGAAACGAGTTCATGTTAACCGGAACAGCGTTTGTTTTCACTTTTTGTAAACCATAACAAGGTTATATAATATTACTTCCAGCTAGTTTGCGGTAGGTCGGTGGTTCTATCCTGAGTTACTTGTTCATTTCAACACTAGTAATGATTTAGTTTGTGCAATTAAAACCAAATATGACACATGTGGGCAAATTAATGCGTTTGTCTCCAGGGGACTGTAAGAAGGAGCCCAAATGACATGTACTAAGTCACTGTAATGAAATAAAACTACAATTTATAGTTTCATTTTTCCAGGATTTCCTACGGTGTTGACTGGTACTACGTCACTGTAATGAAATAAAACTACAGTTTATAGTCTCATTTTTTCCAGGTTTTGCTTTGGTTTCGACTGTTGTTGGCAATATAATGCATCCCATTAATTTCTGCACTAGTGTGTGTATCAAACTAAAACTAGGGGTTTTATCCATCACAAACAAAAAAGTATACTAAGTTAAAGGCGTTAAAATACAAATCTATGATATACGGTGTTCAATGACAATATTGGTCACAGTTTACGCGTATCTCTGGTTCCCCGCCGCACTTCAGGATAGATAGCCGATCATTTCAGGGCAGGTAACCCATGCCAGACTACTCATATTTACGAGTGTGCTGTTTATTATAACTTGTACTGATCACAAACCACTGAAAATGTCTGCAAATGGAAACGCGCTCTGCCGTGATGTTAGAACAACGTCAATGGCCATCGACACCCTTCATGGTAGAGCATCAGTGTGACGTTTCAGTGGTTTTGATTTACAAATGAACGGTATTTCTCTTTTTTCAACAGTTGGTCGGTAGGGTTTGACAACTCCCGGTCCGAAATACTAAGGAAACGTTGGATCATAAGGTCATTGTAATCAAATAGCATCGCAAAAGCATGCAGGGATGAATTTCGTTACACTGGTTGCTTGTTTTACAACATAGACAATCCGACACATATTTTATGAACGAGGTAATTATTGAAGACGTATAAATATTTGAATTCAGTCAATATTTTGCAATGCTAATCGACGTTTGAACTTGGCTATAGTTCATCTCTGCCTGGCGCAGGTTTTCAACGTTGCATGATGTTTTTGTGCAACTGTAGTGTAATTTCATACGCAAACACAATTTTAGAAAATACGATGAGAAATACAATAAAACTTAAAGCGTGTATATAAACATTTCCTAAACGAAAATATCAATAACCTCTAAGAGATAAACCAACGAAACCAGTAGTTTGAAGGTTTTCCTGAAATTATCTTAAAATGAATAAGCCGTCAATTGCATTTCTTTAGATATGTTTCCTACATCGTTGGCAAGAGACAATTAGATTTAAGACGTAATAAGTCAGATAAATTATGAATGTAGGTTCCCCAAAAGTGAACTGCAGATGCACTTTCGTTCAGATCAAACGCACTGTCTCGTGGCCATTGGTTTGTCTTAGTATATATTTGCAAAGTAGTTTGTCTAAAGCAGCATAAAGCAAAGTATATTAACCCTAAGCTTGAACAAGATACCGCACGAGTTGTAACTCGATATAATTACATGCAATGCTGAATAAAATTTTACCGAAACAGTGATGCTTCGTAGATAATATTTAATATAACATAGAATTACAAAAGAGATTGTGTTTTCGTTTGAATATTTAAAAATAGCACGCGATTTTGGAACTATCCTAACATACATAAGTGATTTAAATATGTGTAACTGATTCCTGAGTTAAAAAAAAACACACGTGCACGTTTGTAAAGTAAAGCATATCTGTGCATTTTAATACAAAGACAATTCTAAAATAATATGTATCAATCAAACATAAATGAAGTAAACATATCATTTGCTCCATTTGAAGTTCCGCCTTGGTGGTGAAAGCAGTATGCATTTTCCATGATGTTATAAAGACATCAACTTATTGAACATGACATTTCCCTGTATTCTAATACCCACACATAGACAGATTCACTTTCACATTTGTTTTCAGTTATCGTATACTCGACTTTCGAATTGCAGTCAGGACAAATATCACCAACAACTGTGGATTGAAAGAAACAAAACAGTAAACCCCTCTAAACCGGAATGTCGATACTGAAAACTGTATGTTATTTGGCAGATGCAGAAAGCCCCAGGGTCTGCTCTATTTGCACAGGCGTGAAAAGGCATTTGTATGAAGGAAAGGTTTAAATGAATACGTAGTAAAGTCAAGCAGGCAAAGCCACATACAAGACGCAACCACCACCAAAACATCGGTAGATAGCATGAAACATACACACACAACTACACACCCAAACACACGCACAAACACGAGATGAACACAGAAAACCCCAACAAGCACACAAGGACTAGAGATAAACATTCGACACACGATAAAGAGCACAAATACAAAGACACAAGACAAACAAAAGCAAGGGTGACAAAGGGAGTACCACATTGGCACGGTCAGTAGCAAATTCACCACTGGGGTTTAAATCGGTTTACGGACGTCCTAACCTCACACTTCTCTCAAAGTCACCCATGCTTTACAAATAGTGTAAATAAGGTAGGTATCCCCGCCGGAAAGGTTAATGCGTTTTATAAACAAATTATGAAAATGGATATGACCCCGAAGTTTGTATGTAGATAAAGTCCCCATAACATTCTGGTTGAGAAATGCCTAGTTGCAGTAACGTCCGTAGATTGCAATAATATTTACTAATGAGTGGTAAATTTCCATAATAAAAATTAGAAAATGTTTTCCGAAGTTTGTGATATCTGTAACATTGCTTAAGAAGTTTATCAGTTATAACTAAATTACGACTGTTAAAATCTTCAAGCAAAGAACATGCTCGGGCAAACCGAATAAGATGTAGAACGGGGCACATCTCCATCTAGAAAAGGATAATTAATTAAGGCTAATCTAATCATCCATTCGCTTATAATTTGTTTCTGATATTTGTAAACCACTCCTAGTGTAAGGGGCAAAATTAAGAAACCTAACATTAGCGAGTTTATCTGATGTATGTATCTATTCACGCATATTCGTATTTTCTATACGAGCTTTTTAAATTGTCATTATTTATGTAATAAAGATCCATTAGGATACCTTACAAATTACAGTACTATGGAGAAACTGTAAGAATTCATCCTTTTCTGTCATGTTTTAGTTTTAGCATACTTGTCTGCAGCTCATAGTTGAATAATTATATTACTCCATAATGGATTTAATGTCTATAAAGGCTATTTCTTAGGGAAGTTATGAACTACTGATTCTCCTTCGATCTTTTTAATTACGGTACCAACTTGTCTACCTTTGAAAATCCTATATATCTGATATCCTGTTAATTGGGTTAGTAAAATGGCAAACTATCAGCGTTAAGCCTTTACTCCATAAAAACGCCTTTCTACGCCTTTGCAAACAGAGAAGACCCAGATCAGACGGCCTCTATGGGAGTCTCTGATCAGGGTCTGCTCTGTACGCTAATGATATGATATTGATGTGATTATACAGTTTCTGCCATGGCCAAAACTGCATGTGTCCAGGTGATATTATAACAAATTAATACAATTAATATTCATGACTTCATTGTTTCTTATATTAATATTCATACAGGAAAGGTTAAACAAATATCACTTTACAGACGGAGACGGAGAAATGCTACAGATGCCTGAACGTTAAGCCCGATTGTTTATGTTAATTTCTACAATGATAAGGAAAGCTATTGCGAGTCACGGCGACAAAATGGACAGCGACAACTTATAGCTATATCTTGGAAATATGCACATGGGTGCACGTTATTATTGTATCCATTGCTTTCACACCAGACAGTGCATCAAAGCAATTATTATTATGAATACCTGTATTTTCCATTGTTTCACGTATGATTCTAAACTATCTTTCATTGTTTCATTGATCTTTATGAGCCATGTCCATTGTTTCACTTTCCAAATTAGACAAATGACAATAATGTAGAAAATATCACGCAAATGTCTCTAGATTAATGATATAAGTTTGACAAATAACCGTTGTGATAAACCATGTATCCAGTAAATGCGTAATATGTTAGGACAATATTGCTGTTATAGTGATAATGGTCATTTTGATCGAGGTTTAACGTGATTACGAGCATAGCTGTAATTATTTTCGAGGAATGCTAAAACAACAAAGATTAGATCATTATACATAACATTTATTGGCAAGTATTGGCCACAGCTTCAACTTCATTAGTACCTATTTAATGTAGATTTCCGTCTACAATAATAAAATAATGGTAGACCCTGGGAACAGCTGCCTACCATCAATTTAGCCTATTAAATATTGTCTATTTTTCACCATTCTGTTATTGTTTTAAGTAAATGTGTGGAAAGTGCTGAGAACGCTAAACCACGTCACCATCTTGGACTGTCGATTAGGCAGTTGAAGTACTTTTGGCTAGGCAGTTGAAGCTGCGACGATCCTATCCCCCCGAATGACCCGAGCTACAGCAGTCCTGCAAATAAGCGACAAAACACAGCGCAACAAAAAATATATCAGAACATGAGATCTCAACGTGAATAAAGGTAGTGGGTGGGTGGGTTTTTTGTATGCAAGGAATAGTATTTTTTAAGATTGTTCAACACTGAGCAAACCCTTTCTGCCAGCTGATGGAATATTCCTGGAAAAGGAAGTTCCAAGTCGGTGCCTCGTAAAAATAGCCACATCATAATATTAACACAGCCATATAATATAGCTATTAAAAGTTACATTCCCAGAAAATAACCGGTTTTAATTTCCTTATTGTCAAAAACCAATTATTTTCGAGGAATGCTAAAACAACAAAGATTAGATCATTATACATAACATTTATTGGCAAGTATTGGCCACAGCTTCAACTTCATTAGTACCTATTTAATGTAGATTTCCGTCTACAATAATAAAATAATGGTAGACCCTGGGAACAGCTGCCTACCATCAATTTAGCCTATTAAATATTGTCTATTTTTCACCATTCTGTTATTGTTTTAAGTAAATGTGTGGAAAGTGCTGAGAACGCTAAACCACGCCAAATGGCCCCCTTTGTGCTCCCAACTGAACGCCCAAACGTTCGATGCTAAAAACTTATCCTAGTAAGGAGCACAAGGGGGCCACCGCCATACCATGGAGGTAGCGTTGTCAGTCAGTTGGCCGACGCAACCACAAGGGTTGTTTGAAATGTCTGACCTCATTATCATTAGAACCACACATTATCAATATCCACATTATCCTTCATTACACATTATCATGTTTCACATTATCATTCATTATTTCATTATACATTATCATTATTTCATTACAGGCCACCGTCGTACCATAGAGGTAGCTTGTCAGTCCGATGGCCGACGCAACCACAAGGGTAGTTTGAAATGTCTGGCCTCATTATCATTAGAACCACACGTTATCATTATCCACATTATCCGCCAATACTTCATTACACATTATCATTTCTCACATTATCATTCATTATTTCATTATACATTATCATTCATTATTTCCTTACACATTATCAACATTATACATTATCATTCATTACACATTATCAGTCATTATTTCATTACCAGTAGCATTCTCATTACACCGTATGACTCATTACCACTGTCACTTCTTACCCATTTCAATCATTGTGACACTTCATATTTCCTTGTTTCTTAGAAATACAAATGCTGAAGCCATACCAGCTCATCTAGAAGGAAATGCCACACAATCTGATGTCAGAAAGCATTGCAATGCTTCTTGTATCCTATGTAAAAATAAATTATTGCCCATATCTGACAAATGCACAGAGTCAACAAAAAAATGATCTTCCTCTGTAATTTCTGGGTACTTTATATACCGACCCCCTTTACCAATAACTTCAGTAGCTATTTTATTATTGACTCTAACCCTCACTTGATTTAATGAGGAATGTGACTGTTCATCTCTCCAACTGCGCCTAGGCAAAATTTGAGACCATACGATCAATACTCCCGGTACCAAAGATCGGATCACATCCAACTCATCCAAAATGTCAAGCCTTAGTTGCAAAGCTGGAGTAGACCCAATATCATTACCTCCACAGTGTAAAACCATGATGTCAGGTGGATCCTCAACGGATAACAACAAATGAATAATTTTCGACAATTGCTTGGTTCTTAGTCCCCCTTTTCCTTGCCACCATACCTCAGCTCCTTTTCTTCGCATGTCCAACTGAGGTCCATCATAGGTTGATTGCCTTGCATAAGTGAAGGCCCTCTTTATAATTGATGACCCAACTATCCAGATTTTGTATTGTTTGCCTGAAGTGAACTTAGATAGGCCATGTGACCTAATGTTTCTTCAGCAGCATGTTATATATAAATAATAAAAATACAACAGGGAAAAAACTAGCTTGACAGGAACTGGTCAATGACATGCATGACATGCAAAAACTGTCAAAGGCAATCTAGCTCCCAAAGAGACAAGTAAACAGCAATCATAATCTAAAGCCCAAACTGGCACAGTTAAGTACATCTCTAACTACCTAAACCTACAGCGCCTGTTGTTTTACCTGCAAGTAGGCTTGTCGGTATTCTGATATAATGCTTATATGCTCGAGATTTCCATCTACCTAAATCCCTAACCTCTTCGTCTGACAGACCTAACTCTGAAGCGACGCTAGCTGCACCTATTCGAAACGAATGTGACCTAATATTTTTGCCCCCCCATGCCAATAAGGCGCAAAGTCTTGTCCAATACAGCAGAGAACTGATATCTTGTCACCGGGGCACCGCCAAAATGGCAAAATAGCAGCTCACTTCCTTCTACTCGCATTTTCAAAAAGGCTCTCAAGTTTTTGACTGGACATATTCTTGATGTAACAGCTTTCAACTCTAGCGTATTTCCTTTGCCCCACTGATCAGACTTAGCATGCCTAATGTTAACCTCCAAGCGCGAACCATGGCAAGTAACTCGTATGTCATTTAAATGCAAAGCGTGAGCATAATTCTTTGTACTATCCGCCACTAGCTCACCAACTCTAAAAAATCCAAAATAGGCCAAACAAAATGCTGCTTTGAACATGCACGTCTCATAACTAGAAGAGCATACCGATGACAACTTCTCTAATATTTTGTCTAGCAGACTGGGTGTAATTGGCAGACGACTATCAGTCGTATTGCTTAGTTTGTCCAGGCCAAGCAGCATTTTTTGACAACAAAGTTTTGTGTAACATCTTTAACATCTAGCCTTTTACAATTGTAACCAATACCAGCTATATATAAGCGTGCCGAAGCAGGGGAGTATTTTTTTAAAGATAGGTGTGCAATGAAACGTGCAACGTGTTCAATAGTAGGTGGCCACTGAGGAGTAAGATCAAATTGCTTCAAGAATTGACTGAAACAAAGTACTCCAGTATTGTAAGCTTTCAATGTCTTTGGAGCAAATGCTGCCGCTAACAACCGTTCAGATTCAATTCTGAGATCAGCTTCTGGAAGGATTCTGGAACTGGATCCGGCTGGGGCGAAGCATCTGGAGCCAAGGGCTGAAACCGTATGAAGTCTTTACGTGACAAAGCATCTGCTATACCATTGTCACAACCCGGAAGGTGCTTAGCCTTAAACTGACAATTTACAAGCATCTTGTGCAGTACTAAGGGTCTAACAAGCTGCATAACTCTTGTAGACTTCGAAGTACATTTATTCAAAACCGAAACCAGCGACAGGTTATCTGTGTGCAACAAAATCTTTTGACCCACAAAACTCTGACCCCATGCAAAGAACGCTATGACAATTGGAACTAGCTCTAGAAAGGTCAAATCTTTTAATACGTTGGAACTGACCCAAGATTTTGGCCACTGAAAAAACAACCACTTGGGCTCAAGATAGGCTGCACAACCCAACTCATGATTTCCAGCCGCATCCGTAAATAAATGAATATCAAAGTTGCTGGACCAAAATGTGTTTGGAAATATACAACTACCATTGAAACAGTCCAAAAACATCAACCACATCTTAAAATCTTCCCTCATACCCTTGGCGACTCGTATAAAATGGTGTGGTTTTGATGCTGCTGCCATTGCATCGTATAACCGCCGACAAAAAGCCCGACCTGATGGAATAGCTCTGAGACAAAAATTCAACAGCCCCGTAATGGATTGCAAAGTACGTAAAGTGATCTTTTTTCTGGTAAGGGCCTCTGCGATCATACTTTTAAGCTCTTGAAGTTTTCTTTGGGGAATTCTAACAACCATTTCTATAGAGTCGATCTCCAAGCCTAGAAAAACTATCACCTGCACTGGACCAACTGTTTTATCTTCTGCAACAGGCACACCGAAATCCAAACAAAGCTTCTGAAATACATACATCAGGTTTTCGCAGTCCTTGGTGTTGCTTCTGCCGCCGAAGAAAAAGTCATCGAGGTAATGCAAAGAATTCTGGGACCTGGACCTAACAGATAATATCCATTCTAAAAATGTAGCAAACTTTTCAAATGTTGCACAGGAAATAGAACAGCCCATTGGTAGACACATATCATAAAAATATTTATCTTCGAGTTTAATACCCAGAAGGCTGAATTCTGACTCTGCCAAGGGCAATAACCGAAAAGCTGACTTTATATCCATTTTTCCTAACCATGCTCCTGGACCTAAACTACTAACCAATTCCACAGCCTGGTCGAAAGTAGCATACTGGACACTACAAATTTCAGGATCTATAAAGTCGTTTACACTTGATCCTGGTGGATAAGACAAATGGTGAATCAATCGAAAAGAACCATCCTTTTTTGGCACTACTCCTATTGGAGACAATTTAAAGTTTTTGAATGGGGGTGCTTTGAATGGACCAGCAATTCTTCCCAATCCTACCTCCTTCATAATTAGATCCTTAGCAACATCAATATTGTTTTTAACCGAAACTAAGTTATGTGATGTCTGCGAACTCATAGGACCATGATAATGTAATGAGAACCCATGTTGAAAACCGTTCAACAAAAATTGTTTGTCTGAAGACAGTGAATAACTGTTTAAAGCTTCACATAATGCCTCAATGTTTAAAGGTGTTCTCCCTCGGCATTGTCCCAACTGGCCTGCTGGTCTGTCCTGAGGTGACAGGTGGAAAACGGAAAGATTGACCTCTGCCTGTGCCCTGCCTAAAAACAGAACCTGTTAAACAAGAGACAGCCGGGTGGAAGCCATTACATTTTAAGCACCTATGTGTGAAATGGCATGCCTTAGATAAACATTTCCCATTGTTGAAATTATAACATTTGTTAGGTAACTGTCTCTGATTCAACGGCCTGTGCATGGGCGGTGCGTAAAACATATATAACATCCACAACTCCTGATCAATAACTGCCCACGAATTCATTGGATTTCGTGCCTGTCTTAAACGGTATTGTTCATCATAAAGCTTCCAACCTATACCCCCATAGCGTTTTGCCCCTAGCCTGATTGTACTCATGTACTTCATAAGATCTTGAACTTTTTCAAGATGCGCCCCAACATAGACATTGATAAATATCATGAAAGCATCTGTCCATTTCTCAATGTCCAGAATTTTGGGAAAGTTTGACTTTGGTCTGGCCATAATCTGACCGTCTACGATAGAGAGATGGCTGCCCTTGTCATTATTTGCAAACGGAGAATGCAAAAGGCTAGCTAAATCAATATATTCTCCATTACAAATTTTGGCTTTAATCGCTGCACTGACATGTGCATCAATATCACAAGAGGCACCGACAACTATACCTGGCAATGGGACCTCATTGGCAGGATCTGAAAAATTGGCAGCTGGCTCCATGGCCTCCAGTACCGTCTGCACGATGGCTGGCGCAAGCTGTTTAACAACCTCCTGAACTATGTTATCCGTGCCCCCGTCAACGGCTCTGGCTGCTTTAGGTGGCTGCACATTTTCGGCCTGACCCGCCTTCCTTCTTTTAGGCATTGTCTACAAAATTAACATAGCTTTCCAAATCGACTTGTCTACTTAACCCTTTACTCCATAAATACGCATTTGCAAACAGAGTAGACCCAGATCCTACAGGAGCCGTCTAATCGGGTCTGCACTGTTTACTTACCTATAGTACATATCCCATTCTAACAGTTTCTGTCCAAGTAAAAATATCCTGGGACATATGCCATTTAGATCTTATGATGTCATATATATATATACATATATAGTTTATTATATATAAGTATTCATGATGCAGTTATAACGGCTATTCATGGTGCAGTTGCGTGACATGACCCATATTGTTACGGATACTTCAATAAAATTCATGCAGATTATATGACTGTAGGCGTGTATTAACTTAATTGCACTGTTGCAGACAGGTAAGTATGAACTATTAAGTTCTACAATAATTAACCATTAGTCATCTAGGCCCTGGTTCTCTAGCTGTACTGTAAAAACAAATACCCATAGTCCGGTGCAGTAGAGCCAACGTTTAGTTCAGTACGAATGATTGAATGGCTTGCTATAATTTAAATGACGACAAAAATTATCCAAGAACGATTGCTCGCTGAGGATCCCAAAATGAAATGACGCTGAAAGACCTACTATGATATTTACAAACATAGCAATATGCAAACCTGTTTCGTACATACTATACCTAATCGTAGTAAACACTTCTGTACTGAGGAATACTCCGGAAGCCTATAGATTTTATTTCAATATCCGATCAATAAACCTGTAAACAAACAAAGTCTAAATATTCAGGTAATTTCATGTATCACTGTAAAATGGACCAAAGACATAGACCAAATTATAACGCCAATATAAAGTTGTTGTAATGAACGAGCACTAAGAAAGTTTACTGCAAAACAACTCCGTAATCACGAAGTCCAAGAGCGTGTATGCCGCCATAGCAAGTCAGTACTCTAAATACACGCGCACAGCTCGTGAATGAGGTTTATGACGTCATATAGGATGACGCTGCCGCGGTCATGTGACCAGGCAAGGAACAATGGTCCCTCGTGACTTCATGACCTTGATGCACTTATGAAAAACTAGAAAACAGCATCTGAACAGAATGAATATCGCTCCGACTTGCTGGTCACACAAAGATATAGATTTACAAACTTGCAAATACCGGACGCATCCAACTTAAAAGAAAAACAACAATCGCTGTGAAGATGCATTGCAAAATGCGCGGTTAGATCTGGCTATAAGCGGCATCGTCTAACAAAATCGATGTAAATCCAGATTTAAAACCGGACATCGACGAGTAAACATTATTCAATATAAAAACAAAAGCACAACTACTCTTCTGAACACATTATAGCGATTTTTTTGTATGCAAGGAATAGTATTTTTTAAGATTGTTCAACACTGAGCAAACCCTTTCTGCCAGCTGATGGAATATTCCTGGAAAAGGAAGTTCCAAGTCGGTGCCTCGTAAAAATAGCCACATCATAATATTAACACAGCCATATAATATAGCTATTAAAAGTTACATTCCCAGAAAATAACCGGTTTTAATTTCCTTATTGTCAAAAACCAAGTATTTCTTGTGATGTTTGATATTAACCCTTCGCTTGCTGTTCACGTCAATATACACAATGTACCTACCTGTAAATAGTGAAGACCCAAATGAGACAGCTCCTGCAGGAGCTGTCTCATCAGGGTCTGCACTATTTACAAATTGATTGTGCAACCAGTGCACTCCACAGTAGTGATTGTACAGACAAATAATTGTAGACAGTGAAGATAAATGTAATTATACCACAGGGCATGGGTAAAGAAGAAGAAATGCATTTTAAAATTCAGCAAGAGAAGGGTTAAGTATATGTAAATCACACAGTCGATGGTTGAAATTAGAGGCACGTGATATAGAATGAATAATCCTGATATCTGACTAGGCAATGTACCGAATAGAGCTGTGCTCCTGTACATAAACTACGAGGTTTGTCAGCAAATAGGCCGCGAACATTGTCTCCCATTTCAGCACTAGGTATGGTCGCTATTACAGGCGCTTTTATCAATTATTTCTTTTCGTGTGTGTAAGAACTGAAACCAACCCCTTTAGCATTATGTTAACTGCGCTTGATTAACTGATCCGAGTTTGGTAGATTCGGTTCACACTTTATTGTCTTTAATAAATTTTGAATGGTCTTAATTCGAGTGTTAATTAAACATTATACAGACGACAACGTAAATGCTTGGCGCAATATTGTGTGAATCTTAACGTCATCGACTACACTAAACGTACAACCGTGACTTTCAGAATATATGTACTTCACAACAGTAGATGTAAAGTGCTTGTGTCAGTGGTGCCCAAGTCCGCCACAGCGGAATTCGGAATGGTTGCGACAGGTCGCCGCGAAGCAATGCAAAGTAACCAGCAAGATAAGACTGATTTATTTGGTATATTTCTTATAAAAATTAAATCGTTCTTGGTTACATTTACGAAATTAAATTCAAACACATTGTACTATACAAGTCTGTACCATTTGAATCAAGTGTAATTTCCATAATCGTATAATTTAAATGAAACTCTCGCAAATCGAAACGGAAAGTAGAAATTCTGCATTGCGAACAATCCGTAGTAAATGTCAAATAAATGCTTCAATTGTTTGAAAACTGCAAGATCATGAAAAGACTATCATTTCCGCTTCGAAGGTGGTCGAGGTTTGTATATCATTTCAAACTGGAAAAAGCAATACCATCACAATCACTGCATTCTGTACGTTTAAGAAAAGGTCACGGTCTGGCTAACAATAATTTAACTTCATGTTTAATGCCTTTTTTAGCACTGCTCAAGAATAAGCTTTTGGGTTTTTCGTTTAATAACTGGCTTGGTAAACGAACATTCCTCATTGACTTTCAAAAACTCTATGATTCTATTGACTTTTATTGGAATAAAACTTCATGTTTCACAGTCAGAAAGAGTTACTTAGCATCTGATATGTATCAATGCTTAGATCTAGATCCAATATCGTGTTATTTAGCGTATGATCTGGATCAATACTCGGATCCAGATCAGATGTCGAGTAACTCAGTATCTAATCTGCAGTAATGCTTGGATCCAGACCAGACGCCGAGTTACTCATCATCTGACCTAAATCAACGCTTGGATCTAGGTCAGACGCCGAGTTACTCAGCATCTGATCTGGATAAATGCTTCGAATAACACTAAGTTACTTGGAATTTGATCTGTACCCAAACTGTGATCCTAATCAGATGCTGAGTTACTTTCCGTGTGATCCTGGGTCCTAGCTTAATGCATGAAGGAATAAATTACTCGGCGTCTAATTTGGATCCAGGTTGTTTGGAAATATTATTTTATTGTGAATAGCAAAACGTTACTTTCTAGAATGTTTATATATAACATAGATTTCAAGATCATTTATGACATTGTATTGATTTTTTATTGACTTGCATGGTTTTAACCCAGTGCATTATACTTTTACATACTTCAAATTGTATTAAAAAAAAGAAGAGTGTGTTTGTGTAACACTTATACCCCCGACCTTTGACCCTGAACGGTGACATTGACCTTTTCCATGGACCCGGGAGTTGAACGCGACACGTCGTCTTTGTATGGTGAACATTTGTGCCAGGTTATTTTGAAAACCATTCACAGATTAAAAAAAAAAAGGTTATAGAAGGGACACGAAATTTTGGACGGACGGACGAATAGAAGGACAGACGGACGGATAGACGGAAGGACAGACGGAAGGACGGACAATGCGATTACTATATGCTCGCCGTTGGGGAACATAAAAATACGCCATTAGAAATAGAATTTAGTTGTTTACGGTGAGCTTCTATGCAATGCAAAATGGTGTCTGTCTCCGTTTCAAACTTCAATTTGCAGTAAGTACAGCTGCTTTTTCTCCTTAAAATAAAACAGAATGCGGAATCATTGAGTACATAATTAGTTGACGGACTTTCACAGTTGTTATGCTATGTTTTACATTTTGTACTGTGATTACTGTCGTCTATGTTGTGGGGAAGTCCGGCGGGGATACCTTTATTTACAATGTTTGTTTAGCTAGGGTGACTTTGAGATAAGTGTGAGGTTAGGACGTCCGTAAACCGGTTTAAACCCCCAGTGGTGATTTTGCTACTGACCGTGCCGTTCTCTCTTTGTCACCCTTACTTTTGTTTGTCTTGTGTATTTGTACTTGTGTTTTGTTCATGTTTGTCTCTGGCGCTTGTGTATTTGTTGGTGTTTTCTGTGTTCTTCTCGTGTGTTTGCGTGTGTTGGTGGTGATTACGTCTTGTATGTGACGTTCTACTGTATAGGTGTGTGTATGTGTATTGCTATATAAATTGCTTTCTGTCGGTGTTTTGGGGATTGTGGCGTTTTGTGTGTGGCTTTACCTGCTTGACTTTACTACTTTTTCATTTAGAATATGTCTTGTGCAACTTTAACAGACGAAACACATTCATTTCTTTCGGCAAATTGCATCATTAACGTGCAAATTTCTATTTTTCTTCTACTAAGTACTAGTCAATTTGTAGGCTTAAAAGTAGACCAAATGGTGTTCATTTTATGATCGTTTCGATCATATTCGAAGGAAAAAAGGAAATCTGACATTTTAGAAAATGTATCAAACAAACCGTTACAGTTCTTTCAGAATCTGTTCCGGAACCGTGACACTTTATCGACCAGACCGTGACAACGCTCATTCTTAATATTGTTAATTATTCGATTTTACGATGGTTATGTACACGATATTCGACAAATATATTTTATAAATCGAAATCAACATGCTTCTGGGTTTAATTATTTTCATTTTCTCAGTCCATTCCAAGAATACGCTTAGAAACAATTCTTAACGATAAACCACAATAATATGGCAGTTTCCGAGTAAATGGTTAGAACTGTATTTAGCGTGATATTCGCTTTTACTTTTATAACGATATCAACAATATGGGATAAAAACAAATGTTTGACCATGATTATTTTGTAGATATACATCCGTTTTCTGTTATTTCTTTAGTATTCTTTCACATACAGTCCGTGACACTTTCCGAACCGTTCCGCCACAGCTTTACGAGAAAGTTCGTGACGGATCAGTGAAAACCAAAATTTCGTTGTGACGGACTTGGGCACTAGTGTGTGTGTGTGGCGGCCGGAAAAGGTCGCCCCGTACTTCATTCTCAGTGTTGTTATATTTTCTGGTTCTTCGGGATCATAAGTTTCGAAGGCATAACTTTTGAAAATTGAATACTGCTTAAGCCGGTGCTAGGTGGCGTGAGTATTGTTGCATTTTTAATTACTACTCATAAACAGACTAAATAAAGCCGAGTCTGCATTGTTTTTCATTTTGAAATGCTACTGTTGCTTTCGAAGGATCACCCACTTTCAGAATATATTTATTGTCTGCTCCAAGGTGTATACGTCTTTGAAAGGACGATGCCAGATGAATATGCGACGCACAAGGTTGTACTTATATACTGTGTCGACCACGGATTGACTCACGCGCAGATGAAAATTGAAATGGACAGTGTCGACCCCAAAAGAAGTGTTAGTCTAACACTCATATGCACATGGCACACGCGTTTAAGTGAGGGATTTGCTGAAGAACTGCAAAGGACAAAAATGCGCTACTTCAAAGAATGAAGAACGTCAACGACGAAGATAGGTGTCAAACGGTAAGAGACGTGGCTGCTACAGTTTGAATAAGTTAAACTGTTGCACTTACGAAAATGTCGGGATATTAAGACAAGAGTCGAGTATAAGCAATATTGGTCCCACGACAAAGTGACAAGAAGTTGAAGCGCATAGAGGCATATAGGAAAATTCTGATGCAGAACCATAGAGACAATCGCTCTCCGGAGAAAATAATTATGGACGAAACATGGCTTCGCTATTATGAACCTGACTCTAAAAACAGTCATCCGGTACACTCCCTACTAAGAAAGCCATGGTAAAACATGTTCGCAAAGTAATTGCCCTCATTGGATTCCAAACACTCGACCCCCGTGCCTAGCTAGATCTAGCCACATAAGAATTTGCGTATGTTCCACGCCTTAAATATATCACTTCAGAGGTACAAAATTCAGCAGCGACCACGGTAACATCATTTGAGAGATCTTTGGACAAACAGTAGTTTCCTATAGGAGCCGTCTGATCTGGCTCTACTTTGTTTGCAAATGCGTGAAAACACGTATATGTATATATGAGGGAAAATGTTAAGTAAAACTGTATTTTCCAGATATAGTTGCTGACTCCAACATTTGATGGAATGTCATTTCCGGAAAGCTGAGTAGCTTATCCGGGCAAATAACTTTATCAATCCAAATGTAACGGACCAACAGAGCACATAAGAATATATACATTTTGTTTATGTTAAAATGTATGATTTAATTATCTCCAGATTGTATAACAAATTATGTTTGATAATGGATAGTAATGCATAGACTCGTATATTTTACCATGTCAATCCTGTCGTGCCCTTAACGGCTTACCTGCAGGTGCTCTGACTTCAGCAAAGCCATTGAGTACATATTTGACGGATTGTCACAGTTATTATGCTATGTTTTACATGTTGTCCTGTGTTCACCGTCGTCTATGTTGTGGGTAAGTCCAGCGGGGATACCTTTATTTACAATATTTGTAAAGCTAGGGTGACTTTGAGAGAAGTGTGAGGTTAGGACGTCCGTAAACCGGTTTAAACCCCCAGTGGTGTTTTTGCTGCTGACCGTGCCAAGGCGGTACTCTCTTTGTCACCCTTCCTTTTGTTTGCCTTGCGTCTTTGTGCTTGTGGTTTGTTCATGTTGTGGAACGTTTGTCCCTGTTTCTTGTGTGTCTTTTGGTGTTTTCTGTGTTCATTTCGTATGTGTGTGTGCGTGTGCGTTTGGGTGTGTGGTTGTGTGTGTGTGTGTGTCATGCTGTCTATCGGTGTTTTGGTGGTGGTTGCGTCTTGCATGTGGCTTTGCCTGCTTGACTTTACTACTTTTCCATTGATAACTCTATATGATTTATACTTTATTAAGTATAAGGACATTGTACCTTTCTTACTGCTACCGAAATATCAACCGCATATTTATTGTATATGGCAATGAACATGTAGATGTTTGAGCTGAAATAAACTACTACATTTGACAAGTGGGTAGAGCGTCATGAACGGTATATCTCACACAGCGAATGAGTGAACGTCAAGAACAACGTACTCGACATTGTCATGTGTGTGCTGATCAGACCTATATCAGATATGATAAATTTGCATAGACCTTAAATGCTTTACGTTATTGTCATCAACTTGTGCCCATATAATGTGCAGAAATTACTTGATATATTGGTACTTTTATACGCCTATGTTTGTAAATTATTAATAAGTTTGAAGTAAATATCTTAAAACAAATGTTCGAGACTTAAACGGACAACACTTGCTTATACAGTTTATGGCGTGTCTCTATGGTTTTTATTTTATCCTATTCTGAAAGTTGGCCGTGGGAAATATTGGTAACAGATGTCTGGATCGCATTGGCCCTATTAAGTCTTATTGGAGAAACACAATTTTACAGTCAATGTGGTTTTTATGCACATGTTCTGTTTGTAATACTTATTGAGCGACATCACCTGATCACCTAATCGACAGAAATGAAAAAAGAAGAGCGTGTTACTTTGCGTTTATGTTGGATTTCAGTAGCTGATTTGTATGGCACATACATTAATAATGTGAACAACATAGACATATGAAGTGTCGTTATGCATTACAGCGTGTCGACAAAAATAATTGGTTTTTGAATCACCATGAAATACTAAATGAACTCTATTATACGAAACTCAGATGAGATACCGAGTAACTTAACGTCTCACAAAAATCTAGGATTACTGAGTTTCTGTCCGAAATTGAAGAACATGATGCTTTTACACCGATTGGACTTGCTCAAAAGTTTGCGAATCACTAACTTTTCTTCTGGATAATATATTTGTATGTTATGTACATCTTCTTGTGATTGTGGATTCAAAGGTAACTGGGATCTCTCTCATAGCAGTACAAAAACAAATTGGTGGCCAGTGGTGCACAGTTCGTACCCATAGGAATACCAATCACCTGGCGGTATATAGCATTCCTATAACGTACAAATATGTTCTGGTTAGTGATTTGCAAACTTCTGAGCAAGTCCAATTGGTGTAATAGTTTATTTGCTTGTCAGTAAAGCAAGTTTTTTCAACATTACATGCCAGAAATTGTTTTTTCTCGGGCAAATACTTTCTGGATTAAGTTAGTAAAGGTACAAACGAGCTAAAAACAGAGTAACTGTAGAAAAGTAATAAAGGGTGCGACAAAAACGAAATAGTACAGATATCCAACGTCCTCCTTCAGTTTCCGGATTTAAGAGGTCGCTTTCATAGAGTACTAAACCTTTCTTGTCGGCGTACATGCAAAGAGGCCAGCGTGATTGCAGACTGTTTTTAATTAAATCATGAGGAAGGGTTGTGTACAAACTGAAATTCTGCATATTGGCAAATTGTCATCGTAATTTTTTAAATACATTTCTACATAAGCAAGAAATGATAATTTTATTTACTCCATTGATTATCAACCTGCATCAGAGACATATACATACATGTCTGTCTATGGCTTTGCTTGTATAGCTGGGAACAAAATAATTGGTTTACATCTTGTCTACTCCCATAATTCCTTGAGAGGGACTAGCAACTGTTATATGACCGATTAGTTTTATAAGCCTTGTTTATGCTTTTTGTTAAAGGTTAGGACGTCCGTAAACCGGATTAAAACCCCATTGGTGATTTTGCTACTGACCGTGGCATGGCGGTACTCTCTTTGTCACCCTTGCTTTTGTTTGTCTTGTGTCTTGGTACTTGTGATTTTGTTCATGTGTGGAATGTTTATCTCTAGTCCTTGTGTGTTTGTTGGTGTTTTCTGTGTCCATCTCGTGTATGTGCGTGTGTTTGATTATGTAGTTGATGAATAAGTCATGATGAATAAATAAAGGTTGTTGAGTAAATTTAAGAGTACAAATATTTCAGAAACCAATTACATGATATCATAGTAATCAGCTAATGATTTCTCCTCCCACAGCCTTTTCCAAAACCAAATAAAAATAAAGGGTCGACATTCAAGGCGACAAAATAAAGTGTTTTAATTTTTAATCAATGTTACTTGTTCATTTAAGTTATGAAATTCAAATATGGAAAACAAATTAAAGTTAAGAGTTTTTATTCAGTATATGAGTTCTGACAATATAATTATTTGAACCATTCACATGATATAGACGCCTTTATGCCTTTTCAACCAGAGTAGATCCAGATCAAATGGTTCCTGTAGGAGCCGCCTGACCAGGGTATGTTATGTTTGCTGATAAAATTGTAAAATCGGACTCTTAAACATTCTTTGTTCATGTCATGATAAATATTCTACTCATAAATATCTAACGTCATTATTTCTTACATGAATATACATCAGGTAATGGGTTAATCGGTCATTTTAGGAGAATATTTGTGTTTAAGATATAGGTATAAGATTTCATCATATTTTTTCCGTAACATGATGTCTATCTATAATTAATTAAACCATTTGGCAAAATAAAGGGAACGGAATTATTTTATTGTTGAAAGTCTCTTAACCCTTTACCTCATAGGCTATTTTTAGATCCATTACGTCATAGGCTATTTTAGATACAACCTCTTTGAATAAATCTACCGAAAGGGGAGCATTAACTAGAGAAAAGGAAAATTTTAGAATTTTGAAGTTTGAAACCATGATTGTGATAAATAGAGCATTTGCTCCTATAGGAGCAAATGCTCTATTTATCACAATAGCTTCACAATGTGACTTTTACAGAGTCGTCAAAAGTCGTCAATATGAGGGAATGGGTTAAGCCTTGAGCTATTGGGATATACCACAAACTATAGTGTATTTTCACTGAATATCGATTGTCATAAGAATGAATTGTGATGCCATATTGTCTGCTTTGTTATCGACACTTCTTTCTTTAATTGAACAGAGTGTAAAGTTCATAGTAAGCAGACTATATATGATTGATGTGTCTACTACAGGAACCTTAATCAAAATTCTGTGATCCTTAAATATCAAAGGTTCTACTTGTTTCATACATTATACAGGAGAGCCTGTCTTAACCTATTACTCTATAGATACGCCTTTTTACGCCTCCGTTAAATTCTGAAAGTAGAAGATACTTTTATTTAGTCTGTTCATGAACAGTAATTCAACGTGCAACGCTGCTCACGTCCCCTAGCACCGGCTTAGTCGGTATTCAATTTTCAAAACAAATAACATCGTAACTAATGATCCGGAAGGACCAGAAAGTATAACAACACTGAGAATGAAGTACGGAGCGACTTTTTACGGCCGCCACACAAGCACTTTGCCTGATTGGCTTTACTACTTTTTCATTTATGTAGCACATGCTGTGTTTGCTGAACTACCCTGAACATGAATGGGTTTGTTCCAAAATACGTTCTGGGAGTGTTTCCTTAACTAATATTGGAGATTATGAGAATAACGTACGGGGCACTTAACACCTGCTGTTGTGAAGTACATAAATTCTAAAAGCAGGAGGTCATTCGAAAGCAAAAACAGCAATTCAAAAAGAGAAAATTGCAGACTCGGTTCTATTGAGTCTGTTTATGAGCAGTAATTCAACGTGCAACACTACTCACGCCCCTATCACTTTTTGAAACCATTGTGATAAATAGAGCATTTGCTCCTAAGAAGCAAATGTTCAATTTATCACAATGGTTTCATAACTACAAAAGTTTCCCTTTCTCTAATTAATGCTCCTTCTCTGGAGATTTATTTAAAGATGTTGGATCTAAATATAGCCTATGAAGGAATGGACTAAACAAGGTCTATAAACGGGTTTATAAGGCAGAGTGTAGTTTATTGCAGATCTAAAGTGATACAGACAGCTCCTATCGGAACCTGCTGCATTAGTTTTGTCCTACATTAACCAATCACCTGCTTTTTAAGACTCCTACGTTCAATGAACGAATGGTCGCTTAAGACAGGTTTTACTGTATGAAGACATTCTTATTTTATGAAGCATTGTCCTGCTTAAGGCGACCTCATCGCAAACGACTTAGATCCATATATCTACTAATCAGGATCCAAGCTGTTTTACGTTCATTCAGTTTCGTACAACCGGAAAAAAACTGTTTTACGTTCGCTCAGTAGTTCCCCGAACGCTCGAATGTATAAAAAGTTTGGTCCAATATAAAGATATAAACATGATGAGGGTTGAAATAAGTTGTTTTTTCATATAATGTGACATGCATTAATTTTGTTCCTTTAACGAGGAGGCGGTTCAACGAAACCCTACTGTTATGCAATTCTGTTAACACTTCTAGAAAATTTGACTCCGAGTTATAAACCTGTGTACTTTAGTCTGACATATCATTCCGAAGTATCGGATCGGTCGGATTTTGTGCTTTCTCTAAACCGGATTGTAAATGATGCTAGCGAATGCACTCAGGCTCAAACGTTTTATGACACATGATCCTGTTTTGATTCTAGAAATACCGACTTACTCGTCACTACATATGAAACAAAACTACCTGACAATTAAAACAAAAACATATTTTCTGCTCACCTATTTAGTTACGTTTGAGATATTTTTTCTCATCAATGAGTCTGTACAATCTTGGTTAAGTGTACACTTAAAGTAGCAAATCTTTAATTGATAAGATTTGGTTATATTTTCGACATTAACAGGTAACATTAAGGTATTTCCAGCAATGGTCGTTTGTTTACTTCCTTTCAATTTGAACTTCATATTAAATATTGATTAAATCTATATTTTTAACTATTTTTGAATAATTATTTTAATACAGTTATTAAGTAAAGGTCCTAGTGTATTTCATAAATGTCAAACAACGCTTTTTAAGAGTTAAATAAAAAAAAAACGTTGATTTTTACCTGAAAATATGCAAAAAAGAGGTGTCATAAAACACACTTTTCCAGGTTTATTTTTAAAAAAACATTTGGAAACGTATCCTTCCAAATATCTTCTTTAGTCCTGTTAGAGTACCAATAAGTCCTTATTATATGATAAATGTTCCAATTTCACTTTTCCCAACACCACTATATTTCAATCGTAGCAAACATGTGCTTTTTATTGAACAATTTGAAAGTTTGGAAGGGAGTAAACAAACGGCCATTGCTGGAAATACCTTAAAACAATACAAATGACTTCCACAATTGTGGTTAGCTTCATTGCTTGTAAGCATTTCCTCCATGTGTAATTGTTTTAGCTAGAAATCCAAGTGTATTGATTTTGTTTCTTCTTAACTCAACTGCATCGAGATGCTTTCTGAATATAGTTCGAATCAATTTCCTAAAGATCAAGGGAAATTTTAATGCCAGTGATATACAATCTGGGGTATTGTCTTCTCGGCGACATTTAATGAAACCGAAACAATCCTTCAGACTTTTTTAGCAAACATATACCATACGTTATATATTCGAATGATCTGCTTACTTTATGACAACAATTTTGTGTCACGATGATATGACACCAGTATATAAAACAAAACATTAGTCTGATATTGCCATCTACATATATTGAAAAGAACTGCATTATAGTTTTGTTCACTTATCCGAAGATTTTGATAGGGTGTTTAGTATGCAAGCGTCTCACCTAAATGTAAAATAATGTGTGTTAATATGTTCATGTTTGGCAACAGTCTTCTAAATGTTTATAGCATTTGTGGTTTTATCCAGAAGTACAAAAATTAAGTATACAGTTGTTGAAATGTCATAACATTCCAAATTTTCAGTTGTTATTAAAATACTTCTGGTAGTAAGGTGTTAAAATCTTAAGGTTAGTGTTGTAATATGACTGACATAAAGCGTCTACTTTCAAAATTTATTGTTAAGAAAATAGATCTAAACTACTATATTAGATAAAAACAATATAAGAAAAACTCTCAAAACGGTGTTTCGAATTTTGAGAAAAGGTTTAATGAAAACAACACTTCGACAGTGGTGCACATTTCATACCCATAGGAATACCAATAACCTGACAGTATATAGCATTCCCATAATGTACCAATATGTTACTCAGAAGAAAGGTTTGTGTTTCAGAAACTTCTGAGCAAGTTCAATTGGTGTAATTATTCATTTAATCGTCAGTAAAGAACGCTCTTTCAGCATTGCATGTCAGAAATGATATTTTATCATTAGTAAAAGTACATGTACGAGTCATGCAAGAAACACCGCATGGAAAACCACACAACCGCCTGAAACAGCCCCATGATTGCAAACAGCATATGTACATGTATATAAAAGACACAAAGAGACGCACAGGCATAACAAACAAACAATAGGGGGAAGGTGGAAGTACCGCCTTGGAACGGTCAGTGACAAATGTCACCGGGGGTGGGGGGTTGAACCGGTTTCGGGGCGCCCAACCTCACAATTATTCCATCCCCACCCTAAAAGACAAACAGTGAAAATAAACGTATCTCCTCTCCGACTAATTTTCTGTTTTATCACAACATTTACGTTTTTTATCTTTGTTAAACAAGAAGCAAACATATAGAAATGTTGTAGTTGTACAAGAGTTGAATAAGCAATGAAACGCGTTTTATATGGTTTTATTATGTAGTTTAAGTAAACAATACATTGTAGGAAAAATATGTTGTGTCATTTAATGTCTGCACTAACTTGTTCACACTTTTGACACTAAAAGTACAAAATTAAGTCATGCAGAAAACATCACATACAGAACAAACAGTCGCCGGAACAGCAACACAAGGAAACAGCAAATGTGCATAACTATAAAAACATCAAGCGACGCACAAAGACAAAACAAACATACAATAGGGGGAAGATGGAAGTACCGCCTTGGAACGGTCAGTGACAAAAGCCACTGGGGGGGTTAAACCAGTTTATGGGCGCCCAACCTCACACTTATTCCATCTCCACCCTAAAAGACAAACAGTGTAAATAAACGTATCCCCTCTCCGACTAATCTTCAACAACCGCGATGGCAAATACAGTGGTAAAGTGCATGTATAACGAAAACATTTAAGTGAACAAGCTGTATCCACCTATCGCTAGTGTACTCAATGATTGAGCTGCAAACAGAGTAACTGTAGAAAAGTAATAAAGGGTACGACAAAACATTACAACTTCGACCTAGGGTTACATTTCGATATTTGAAGAAAAACATTTCGAATTTTCATTCAAATTATGTTCTTTTTCCTTCTGACAAGGCATCAAATTATGTAATCATCATTTGAAGATTGTTTTTATGTGGATGTTTTTAAGAAGGAATTAACTGTTCACAAACATATATTACCGTTCAAACCCCTGAAAAAGGTATATTCTCGGAACATGTTTAAATGTGCAATACTTTTAAATCTTACCCCAACATAAAACAACCTAAACTTTCTACCATGTACTGTATTCCGAAGCTTAATAAAAACCCTTATAAGGCGCGTTTACAACTCTAGTTGTTGTACTACTACTAAACTATCTAAACTTTTTGACGCCATGTCTTACTACGATCAAAGAACATGTAAAACATTACTGGGATAAAATATATGAAAATTCAGGAATTAATATTTTAGTCCATAAAAAATACTAATGATATTTTAACTAAACTTGAAAATGAACAGTATAACATTTCTTCGTTGAGCTCTTATATTTTCTCTACACTCTATACTACTCTACCTCACATTCTCATAAAGGATGAATTGATTTAATTAATAGAAAACACCTTTACCAGAGAAAATAAAATGTTCATTGCTTGTAATGTTCAACGTTCATTCTTTCCGAATAACATAATGAGGACTTACCTTGATGTTTGTAGAACTTTTATTTTTAGATAACATATTTGTACGATATGGGGATACCATATATCGTGAAGTTGTTGGTATACTTATGGGTACAAATTGTGCCTCTCTTGTTGCTAAGCTTAAAACCTGATGCACAAGCTGATATTGTTAGTGCGTTTGATAAAACCTCAAGGTATTCAGACGATATTTTGAATTTGGATAAACCTTATTTTGAAACAATGGTTTCTTCTAGTTACCAAAAGGAACTTATTTTAAACAAAGCGAATCGATCCGACTCTGTTGCTTCCTTTTTAGATTTGAAACTTTCCATTCGCTTTGCCCGAGCAATAGTCGTAATTTAATTATAACTGATAAACGTCTTAAGCAAGGTTACAGATATCATAAAATTAGGAAAGATTTTTCTAAATTTTATTATCGAAATTTACCTCTCGTTATTAAATATAATTGCAATCTACGGACGTTATAGCAACAAGGTATTTCTCATCCAGAATTTTATGGTGATGTTATCTACATTTTCATTTGTTTATTAAACGCATTAAAACTTTAAGGAAGAAATGTTATGACCCCATTACATTGCAACACACTGCATGTTTAATTTATTGGCCCCTTTACAGTCGGTAGCTACGCTTCCCTCTTTGCTTGCACGATGGCAGTCCGAGGGTAGTACTCTATGATGATATACTCTTAAACCGAGAAACGGGGTGAGCTTACCAGACTATTGTATTGCCTTTTCTCTGTCGTGCCCTTAACGGCTTCCCTGCAGTTGCCCTGACTTCAGCAAAGTCATTAAGTACATATTTGATGGACGTTCACAGTTGTTGTCATGCTTATTTATACATATTGCCCTGTGTTTACTGTCTCCTTTGTTATGGAGAAGTCTGGCGGGGATACCTTTATTTACACTATTTGTTAAGCTAGAGTGACTTTAAGATAAATGTGAGGATAGGACGTCCGTGAACCGATTTAAACCGCCAGTGGTGGTTTTCCCACCGACCGTTCCAAGACCAAGATCAATGTCCTAATTCTTGATTATTTTCATCTGGGTCTGCACATTTGGTGAACCCATTATTATCAATGGCTATGGTGGTATACTCTTAAACTCAGTAACGGGATGAGCTTACCAGACTCATGTATTATTTTTTCCCTATTGTGTGTGTCCTTAACGGCGTCCATGCAGTTGCTATGACTTCAACAAAGTCATTGAGTACATATTTGACGAATTTTTCACAGTTGTTATGCTATGTTTTACATATTGGCATGTGTTTACCGTCTTCTATATTGTGGGAAAGTCCGACGGAGATACCTTTATTTACACTATTTAAGCTAGGGTGACTTTGAGATGTGTGTGTGTGTGTGTGTGTGTGTGTGTGTGTGTGTGTGTGTGTGTGTGTGTGTGTGTGTGTGTGTGTGTGTGTGTGTGTGTGTGTGTGTGTGTGTGTGTGTGTGTGTGTGTGTGTGTGTGTGTGTGTGTGTGTGTGTGTGTGTGTGTGTGTGTGTGTGTGTGTGTGTGTGTGTGTGTGTGTGTGTGTGTGTGTGTGTGTGTGTGTGTGTGTGTGTGTGTGTGTGTGTGTGTGTGTGTGTGTGTGTGTGTGTGTGTGTGTGTGTGTGTGTGTGTGTGTGTGTGTGTGTGTGTGTGTGTGTGTGTGTGTGTGTGTGTGTGTGTGTGTGTGTGTGTGTGTGTGTGTGTGTGTGTGTGTGTGTGTGTGTGTGTGTGTGTGTGTGTGTGTGTGTGTGTGTGTGTGTGTGTGTGTGTGTGTGTGTGTGTGTGTGTGTGTGTGTGTGTGTGTGTGTGTGTGTGTGTGTGTGTGTGTGTGTGTGTGTGTGTGTGTGTGTGTGTGTGTGTGTGTGTGTGTGTGTGTGTGTGTGTGTGTGTGTGTGTGTTTGGTTGTGTGGATGTGTTGTTTGCTTTCTGTTGGTTTTTTGGTTTTTGTTGCGTTTTGTATGTGTCTTTCCTGCTTGACTTAACTACTTTTTCATGGACCCTTACAACGGTGTTTTTGTTAGTAGTAACTGAAATGTATGATTTGCTATTAATAATTTCGTACTTCAAGACATCGATATACTAGTAATGTAATCGTTAAATAATAATGACATTATTCGATGCCTTATCTGCAGGAACGATGACGTATTTTGAATGGAATCCTGTAAACCCCTTGTAAGATTTCTTAAAGTATTTCTAGGTTTAGGTGGAAGTAGGTGCTCGTTTGTGCTACAAAATGAAATGCGTCCATCAATTATATCTGAGATTAGTTTTTTTTCCAATCCGAAATGTTCTCTATGACACCATTTAATACTAGAATTCGGTAAAGGTTCGGTAGTGCGACCTCGACAAAAGTTAAAATAAATTAAGGATACTATTCTATGTTTTGGAGCTTTATTCAGAACAGATTGTAGACGTTTACCATCTTTGAGATGTTATTTGCCATAGACAGACATGTCGTAGTTATATCTCAGTTATCTCTAAAACGATAATGCCTGTTTCACCAAAACTGTATCTCAAACTGATTTTATAAAAGTTTGCCAAAACTGAGTCTCAAACTGGTTTTACAAAAGGGGGCATTGGCAATACATAATATTCCGTAAACCATTGGTGTACAGTTCCTCTTCAAAGCGACAAGGGCAAACAATGTAGACCCAGATCAATGTCCTAATTCTAGATTATTTTCGTCTGGGTCTGCACATTTTGATGAACCTATTATTATCAATGGCGATGATTTATACTCTTAAACTCAGTAGCGGGACGAGCTTACCAGACTCATGTATTACTTTGTCCCTGCTGTGCCCTTAACAGCTTCCATGCAGTTGCTATGACTTCAGCAATGTCATTGAGTATATATTTGACGGATAGTCCGGCGGGGATACCTTTATTTACACTATTTGTTAAGCTAGGGTGACTTTGAGATAAGTGTGAGGTTAGGACGTCCGTAAACCAGTTTAAACCCCCAGTGGGGATTTTGCTACTGACCGTTCCAAGGCGGTACTCTCTTTGTCACCCTTACTTTTTTGTCTTGTGTGTTTGTACTTGTGCTTTTGTTCATGGATTGTTTGTCTATGGTGCTTTTGTGTTTGTTGGTGTTTTCTGTGTTCGACTCGTGTGTGTGCGTGTGTTTGGGTGTTTGGTTGTGTGTGTGAATGGCTGTCTATCATATGTTTTGGTGCTGGTTGCGTCTTGTATGTGGCTTTGCCTGCTTTGCTTTACTACTTTTTCATTTATGCAGCACATGCTGTGTTTGCTGAACTAGCCTGAACATGGATGGGTTGGTTTCAAAATACGTTCTGAGCGTGTTTCCGTAACTAATATTTGAGTTTATGGCAATTAAAACCGATTCTGACCATAACACTAAAATTGCATCATAAACTATCGCAAAGTAGATAATGCCTGTTTTACTGGTTCTCAAACTGGTTTTATAAAAGGAAACGCTATGCTATTAAAACTGTTTTAGCATACTTGATGATAAAATCACTTCTTGCTTATTGTTTGTCTGTGATTAAAAAACCTTTTGAGATGTTAACTACCTTTTTCAATCCGTATCACGCTATTCTATTTGAAACTCACTTATATGGTTATAAACAGCTCTATCTTACATGTTTTTACAGGTTTATATAGACAAGGATCTCCTGTAACGTGTCAGTTCATAAATGCTATCAAACCTCTTTCATGGTATATCTCAAAACATCAAGATATTACAGACATAAAATAGGAGATGTGGAAGTAACCAGCAAATTATTTGCCAGAGCGATACATGTAACGCAGACGATTCAAGCAACTATTTTAAAGTCCTAATAGTGTACTAATTTTCTCAGGTTCTATGTCTATAGCTTTGTATTACATGTACATGAATAATTCATTAATCATGATTTCAGATTGTATACTGCTGTACTCGAAGGATTGAACATTCAATATCTTTAAACTTTTAACAATATATCTTTAAACGTTTAACAAGATATATTTTCCGCAAACAATAAGCCTTTCAATGGTCAACTGACAAAGCAAAACACTTTGAATTAGCTGCCAATGGCTAATCACTAAAGTATAGCCCAAGACCAAAAGAATTCAATACTTGTTGAACACTCCATGAATATGCCTTCAATGCCTTTGCAAATAGGGTAGACGTAGATCAGGGTATGTTCTGCTGCTTGCTTATGGAATAGTATCGATCTGATTGCACAGTTTCTGCCGCAAAAATTCATATGTTAATATACCGTATCAACATTTCATCTATCATCCGTCATGTCATTATTTCTTAAAACAAACTATACACGTAATTAATGGTTTAAACAATGGCAACACCGAAAAATCACGTTTCTTTGTAAACAATACTGTTGTAAAGGTTGGGTATACACCAACTAATATACCCCCATTAAAGTTATATATACCTATATACAAATGAATAATACTACATGTATGTATGACCTTTATATGGGATAAACGTGCATGTGCAATAACGCTGAGGTATAAAAATAGGACAGAAGTCCAGCAGGAGATGTCACACGAATGTTACAGTAAAAAAGACATCGAAAAAATTGAAATACAAATAATATGTATCCTGTAAAAGACAAGTATTCTTTAAAACCTTGCCAAGCGCGTTAATTATAATAAAATAAACGTGTATTAGGCGAAAGTAACATCATTATTATAGTAGTACTGTCGAAAATACACTTCATTGTCTTATTGATAAATCTATTTTTAATTTATAAGATATGTTAAGTAAGGGTATCAATATTGTAACCGAGTGCAATATAGGATTGCGCATTTGGTTTCTTCATTCTTATTGGACAGCCAAATACTCTTGAGATCCACTCTGCCTTGCTGTAAAACGCACATTATACAATATATGTCACAATGTACCTGTGTTCCTTCAGACACATTGTGAAGTTAATCGCTGTAGTAGTTGCTTTAATAATTAACGAAGGACTTATTACAAGTAGTAGAAATTCTTATGATTCTCAAATGCATTTGCTATATACACTGTTATCTATATACACTGTTATGCATTAAACTAGGCAAACTAGGTACATCCGTCAACAAGAATGCCTGTCGTGGTACGTAGAGCTATTGTATATTATGTTTTCTAAACATAACCTATTTTTCTAAATTGAAGGTAAAACTGCATACCGTAGATATGAAAATGATCACCTGATGTGTTGTATATGTTACTACTTCACCCGTCCTCTGTTCTTCAAATGTTATTCCGAATGTCCATACGTATTGAATATCCATGAACAAAATAGTTATTTATAATGAAATGTGGAAGGTGTAGCAATATAGCCATTTTAGAAACTATAATCTATCAATATCCATTAGCAAACAGAGCAGAGTCTAATCAGACGGCTCTTATATGAACGTTTTGAACAATGAGTGAGGGAAAGGATTAAACAATGAGAACACATCATTGCAACTTCGTTGCACTCTGGTGTACTGTAACCAACCCTTTAAACTTCAAATGTCCATTCAGTTTTAAAGGGTATTGAATATTTCAAATGACAAACAATGCAGATCCTGATTATATGTCTCATGTAGGAACATCTGCTCTGGATATAACTCTTTTGCAAATATTAGTAACACTCGTTTCCTACAGTAAAAGGGTTAATAATAATAATAATTTGTCTACTAAATTGTCTATACTTTTGACTTCTTGTTTAACGAAGGTAAAGGAACATGTACAATTCTACTGTGATAAGACTTATGAAAATCCTGGAATAAATCTCTTCTGGTCTATTAAGAACTCTTCAGAAGTCTTAAACAAACTTACGAACAAAAGGTATCTTGCATCCACTGTAAGCACGTACGATTTTTCTACTCTGTACACAACTCTTCCTCATATTTTAATTAAGGATAAACTTACTAACTTAATCCAGAAAGTATTTGCCCGGGAAAAACATCATTCCTGGAATGTAATGCTGAAAAAGCTTTCTTTACTGACGAGCAAATGAAATATTACACTAATTGGACGTGCTCAGACGTTTGCGAATCACTAACCTTTCTTTTGGATAACATATGTGTACGTTATGGGAATGCTATATACCGTCAGGTAATTGGTATTCCTATGAGTACGAATTGTCCACCACTTGTCGCAGATTTGTTTTTGTACTGCTATGAGAGAGATTTCATGCTTAATGTTTAATGTTTTTCGTCTTGATATGCGTCCTGTTATGTTTTGTCTTGTGGCTTTACCGTTTCTTGTTTGATGGTGTTTGGTGCGGTGTCATTTCGTGTGTGGCTCTCCCTGTTTGACTATTTTTCCATATTCATGTTGCGTTTGAATCCTCAATCACAAGAAGATGTTATAAAAGCCTTCAATGAAACTTGTCGATATCTGGATGATATTTTTAACTTAGATAACCCTTTCTTTGATGCTCTGATTCATACAATTTATCCTAAAGAACTCAAATTGAATAAAGCTAACCCGTCCGACAACTATGCAGCGTTTCTTGATCTAGACCTTAAAATTGATAATGGAATGATTTCTTCTAAAATATATGACAAAAGAGATGATTTTGATTTTAATATTGTAAATTTTCCTCATCTTGACGGGGATGTTCCCCGTGCTCCATCCTACGGGGTTTATATATCTCAACTTATTCGTTTTGCTAGAGCTTGTTCATCTATTGACGATTTTAACAGTCGAAATCTCATTTTAACTGAAAAACTGCTTAACCCATTCGCTACTATTGACGCTTCTGTAAAAGTCACTTTGTGAAAGCATTGTGATAAATAGAGCATTTGCTCCTATAGGAGCAAATGCTCTATTTATCACAATGGTTTCAAACTATAAAATTCTAAAACAATCCTTTTCTCTAGTTAATGCTCCTTTTCAGTAGATTTATACAAAGAGGTTGTATCGAAAAATAGCCTATGAGGTAATGGGTTAAGCAAGGATATAGATACCATAAACTAAGAAAACTTTCTCTAAATTTTACTATCGAAATCTCTCGCTTATTGGCAAGTACCAATGTAATCTCAAGACGCTTCTGCGACACGGTATTTCACATCCTGAATTTTATTAAAAGTGATGTGATTTACAAACTTCGTAAAATTATTAGACATACCCATTTTCTCACTTTGATCATCAAATATGTTAAAAAATTCATTAAAAAGGGATATGATCCTGTAGTACTACAACATACTGCATGTTTGGTTGTCAACCCTTTTACAGTTGGCAATCACGATGGCCTCTTTGCATGTACGCCGACAAGAAAGGTTTAGTACTCTATGAAGGCGACCTCTTAAATCCAGAAATGGAAGGAGAACGTCGGATATCTGTACTATTTCATTTTTGTCGTACCCTTTATTACTTTTCTGCAATTACTCTGTTTGCAGCTCAATCATTGAGTACACTAGCGATAGGTGGATACATTTTGTTCACTTAAATGTTTTCGTTATACATGCACTTTACCACTGTATTTGCCATCGCGGTTGTTGTAGATTAGTCGGAGAGGGGATACGTTTATTTACACTGTCTTTTAGAGGGGGGATGGAATAAGTGTAAGGTTGGGCGCCCATAAACCGGTTTAACCCCCCCCCCCCAGTGACTTTTGTCACTGACCGTTCCAAGGCGGTACTTCCATCTCCCCCTATTGTATGTTTGTTTTGTCTTTGTGCGTCTCTTGATGTTTTTATAGTTATGTACATTTGTTGTTTCATTGTGTTGCTGTTCGGGCGACTGTTTGTTCTGTATGTGGTGTTTCCTGCATGACTCATTTTTGTACTTTTACCAATTATTTCTGTGGGATACAGAAGCTACCTAACATTATCAAATGTCGTTTCATTGATAAATTCGAGACAGTTTATACCATGTAAGGAGCGTATCCAATGATTTATCATATTGGTTTGCGTCACTTTCTTCTACCTGTATCTAGTTACAAATTTATACTATATTGAACAAATATGTCTAATATCAGACTAGCCCTTTAGCGAGCCTAGGAATGTTTGTTATAGTTATCGACACCTTATACATACGTGGCATAAAAAGTGATAAATGGTTTTAAGTACCTGATTTACTACGTCTTTAAATACAAGAAGATACGTTTGTAAAAACGGCACACGTTTACCAAAATGTGTTTGACACGATCATGTCTGGTATATTAAGATTCTCAAACTGTATCTTTTTAAACATGAACCATTAACAATGTTTTAAAAAAACACTTTATGTTGATTATATGAACATCCACTCATCCTTTTTAAAAAAAATTGAGTTAAATACACAATCACGAATTTATAATGTCTTGATTTGCAATGAAATATGTCTAGAAATTATCTGGAGGAAATCTAATTGTACAAACACTCACAACACAAAAAAAGGATATGTTCTGTCTGTTTCATTTCTATTTTATCCAGTATAAAATCCAGTTATCTGTTCAACAACAACAGTTCCCACAAGAACACTTGACTAAATCAGTTTAATGGTAAACTTGAATAATGGCTATAAAGCTGAAACAAACATAGCTTGCTGGCTAGACATATATTTTAAAAATGTAATAATTGTCATATACACAAACACCATGCATAAAATGGTGCCAAAACGACTGCTATGTCCGAAAGAGAATCATATTTAAATTAAAGTAGTGTATTGCAAATATGTAGCTATTGGTTTCTTGTCTCGAATGCTGGGTGATGAGTAAATAATCTAGACACCAAAACCTTGACACCTTTCAAACAGCGACTAGTCTTGGTCAACATTTATTCATATACTTACGTTAGGCCGGGTCCTGTTTCATTATCAATCAGCTGGTTAGTCAGATTTGATACTTGGGAATGAACCCCCCAGTAAGAAATTCATAATTATGTGACGTAATCCGGTTATGGTTTCATTCATTTTACATATATGTATATGTATACTGACAATAGTATAATAATATACTTAACGTCATGAAACTGAACGGGAGTAAATCGAGTTATTCATATGTTTATTTGACAAATGTGGATGATGATATAATGTCACAGAATGCCAACAGAAAGTAGTTAAAATTTAAACAAGCAAGCACAACCATAATCCAGTATTGAAAAAACAGGTTTCAAATATTTCCTCCATGAAAATTAATGTTAGAATTTATAACGTCCTGAACAACTAGAGGTTTTTGTCACAAAAACGGATGTCTCTCCCCCCTACCCCTCGCACCCACACATACACACTGCGACATATCGTCACATTTCTGTACATTGGAACTCGACCTTACATGATGTTTGACAGACAGACAAACAACTCTAATAAAAACAACATACAAAGGGAAATCACTAAAATGTTATGGACTTGATAAATGATACTTCCCCTCATTATGCGCTTTCCACACCACATGTTTCAACAAAAAAGATAACAGCTAATAACTCCAAAAATATTTATACCAGAGTTATGGCCCTTGTCCATGACACTTTCTTTCATCATGCTCTTTTGATAAATGAAATGTCATTCCATTGGCATCAGTAGAACAGCAATTATTGATCGAAACAAACAGTAACAATGGGCAATAACTCCAAAATTATTGAAGCCAGAGTTATGGCCCGTATACTAGACACTTTCTCCTATTATGCTCTTTCTATGTATGAAAGTACAAAAATGAGTCATGCAGGAAACACCACATACAGAACAAACACTCGCCCGAACAGCAACACAAGGAAACAGCAAATGTACATAAGTAGAAAAAACAACAAGAGACGCACAACGACAAAACAAACATACAATAGGAGGGAGATGGAAGTACCGCCTTGGAACGGTCAGTGACAAAAGTCACCGGGGGGTTAAACCGGTTTATGGGCGCCCAACCTCACACTTATTCCATCCCCATCCTAAAAGACAAACAGTGTAAATAAACGTATCCCCTCTCCGACTAATCTACAACAACCGCGACAGCAAATACAGTGGTAAAGTGTATGTATAACAAAAAAACAGTTTTAATCCAATGTCATGATCCATATAGGAGTTATCGTCCGGACAAAAAAGTGTGAAACAAATGTACAAGGGGCAATAACTCAAATATTAGTGAAGCCAGAATTATGGACTTTGTGCATGACACTTTCTCACATCATGCTCTATCAATGTATGACGTTTCAATCCACTGACATAAGCTATATAGGAGTTATCGTCCGGACAAAAAAGTGTGGAAAAATGTAAAAGGTGCAATAACTCCAATATTAGTTAGTTCAGAGTCATGGACCTTGAGCATGACACTTTCTCTTAACATGCTATTTCCTTGTATGACGTTTCAATCTAATGACATGAGCCATATAGGAGTTATCGTCCGGACAAAAACGTAACTAAAGTGTTGAAGTCAGAGTTATGGACCTTGTGTATGACACCTTCTATCATCATGCTCTTTCGATGTATATAGTTTTAATCCAATGGCTTGAATCACATAGGAGTTATCGTCCGAAAAAATGTGTGAAAAATGTACAAGGGCAATAACTCCAATATTAGTGAGACCAGAGTAATGGACCTTGAGCATGACATTTTCTCTTATCATGATCTTTCAATTCAGACGTTTCAATCCAATGGCATGAACCATATAGGCGTTATCGTCCGGACAAATACGTGGAAAAATGTACAAGTAAAAGAGGCAATTACTCAAATATTAGTGAAGCCAGAGTTATGGACCTTGTGCATGACACTTCCTATCGTTATACTCTTTCCATATGTGAAGTTTCAACCAACTGACATCAGACATATAGAATGAAAAAGCAATTTATACAGCAATTTATACACATTCACAAACACACACATACAGGAGAAAGTCACATACAAGACGCAACCAAGTTATCGTTTGGACAAGAAAGTGTAATGGACAGACGAACATACAGACAAGACAGACAGACGGAAAGACGGAAATACAGACAGCTCTTTAAAAAAAAAACATGTCTCCCTCATATAAATATGGGTGGAGACATAACAAGAGGGGCACAAATAGTATCCATAGGTATACCAACAAATTTATGTTGTCTAAAAGAAAAGTTGGAGATCTACAAACATCCAGGCAAGACCTATTTGTGCATTTGAAAACGTAGTAAAGTCAAGCAGGAAAGGCAAACACAAAACGCCACAATCACTAAAACTTCGAAAGAAAGCAATTTATACACATATACACACCCTAACACACACACACACACACACACACACACACACACACACAGGAGATGGAAATATTGAACACGAACAAACGCACATGTACAAAGACACCAGACCAACACAAGGGCGAACACACACATACGAGGCGAAAACTACAAACCCAAACAAATACACAAGTACAAAGACACCAAACAAACAAAAGCAGGGGTGACAAAGTGGGTGCCGCCTTACAACGGTCAGTGGCAAAACCACCACGGGGGGTTAAACCGGTTTACGGACGTTCTAACCTCACACTTATCTCAAAGTCACCCTAGCTAAACAAACATTGTAAATAAAAGTATCCCCGCCGGAACTCTCCACAACATAGAAGACAGTAATCACAGTACAAAATGTAAAACATAGCATAACAACCATGAAAGTCCGTCAAATATGTACTCGTTGACTTTGCTGAAGACAGAGCAACTGCAGGGAAGCCGTTAAGTGCACTACAGATAACATATTGTTCAACTTCTGATTCGAAAAGAATGAAGGTTGAACATTTCAAGCAAGGCGCATTTTCTTTTCTTTGGCAAAGGTTTTTTCAATTACTTTAATCCGTTTATTCTGTATAAGATGATGAGGTGGAGTAATACAGAGTGTAGAGAAATCATAAACGCTCAATGAAGTCCTTCTTTGAAACATCAACATCAAACAGTCTTCAAAAATGATTACATAGTCCAATGCCTTGTCAGCATGAGCAAGAACATAATTTGAATGAACATTCGAAATGTTTTTCTTCAATTATCGAATTGTAACTCTAGGTCTAGCTGGTAATAGCTGGTAAATTCATTTGTAAAAAGCAGTACGTGTATCAATAATGTCAAAAATACGTATCTTCCAATCCGAAAGCGCGTTAACATCAGTATGTCCTCGTCGACACTATTTAATGCAGAAATCTTTAATAGCTTCTGCAATATGAGTACGGCAAGTGTCATTATCAATAAGGGAAGGTACTCTATATTCAGAGGGTCCCCAGACGGTTATCTTTAATGACAACAAAATTGCCAGTAATGACATGACAAACAGTTACTGGTTAATAGCAAAAGCTTGAAGTGCTACAGTATCAAGAATTAGGGGTATCGGCATCAATATTAAGGTCTGTGACCATTTTATTGTAGTTGATAATATATTTATGACATATACTAGGTTGTTCAGAGTTGATTAATTATTTGGGAATATTTTCCTGATATTCTTATCACGAAATATCAATAAGATCGATGCTTTTATTTATGAATTGAAGTTTCAGAAAAATCCTTTTATATACGGATTATTTATCAATATTAGTACGAAAAACATGCTGTGTGTAGTTCTGTATATGTGAGGCATTTATAATCAGCGGACATGTACGCATATAAATTTTATCAGCCTCCTCGTCTATTTATCTAATACAAGAAACGGCAAGCATGTCTCCAAGTTTGTGTAAGAATTGTATGTAAATCTTGAATGGACATATTAATACGTAATTTGCACTTAACATTACCATTTCTATGCTTACGTTTTCTAATTGAAAATATTGAAAAAATATCGATGCTATGATCTTTAAATGAATTACCACTTTGGTAAATATTGTCATTCAAGTCTAAGGAAAAGATGTTTGTAAATTCTTTATCCAGTCTAGCCCTGTGATAGGAAATAACACAAAAGAATACAGCGTTTTAAAACTTGTTTTGACTTTTTTAATATTGATGCTTTACGTGTCAAAATTATTACGATATCGTACCCACATTTTTTTTAAATTTAACAACTATTTAAATGCTCAGCCCAACAACATATTGCTCAGCAAACATACTATTTATGCAAATTAGTCACAGTGCTAAAATGTTTGCATTCTAGATCTTGTTTTCTGTCTCGTCTTTCCCCATGAAAATGATAATTTAAGGTATCTGTTTTATGCAACACGTAAGTTCTTCTCAGAGGAACACTGAAAAAGCTCAATACTTTTAGGTGTTCCCGAGAGAATCTTCAATAATGGCTAAATGAATATGTATTAATGGAACAAAACACCAATGTATTCCTCTAGATCGTTAAAATGCTGTGAAAATAGTCTCATACCCTTCAAAAAAGAACTATTTATTCAAATATTGTGTCCGCGTTTAAGGATTAGATAAATACGTTTATTGTACATCCAGGTTTTTAAACAAACATTATTTTGTTCATAAGTTTATTGCTACCATGACTATATGAACTTGTAACGTTGCGACGAATCAGTCCAAGCGTATTGAAAACAACACTAGTCCCTATCATACCAATTGTTGCACTGTGTAGTATGTCTTATTGGTGGAGCAAAGTGTGAACATAATGCTACTTATTTTTTTGTAATGTGTTATACTGAATTAAAATTGGACCTGAGAAAATAAGCAGTAGATGTCTTCACAATAAGTTTGAATTTTACTATCAGTTGTGAGCTTTCACAAAATAAATATTTACTGCCATAAGCCCCTATCTTGGTTTGTCTAATGTTGATATTTAAATTATCATTCGATTTTATAAATGAAAACAGGTTATTGTGTTTTACATTAAGTAATAAACATATCAAACTGCAAGTCACAAATGCATTTCCTTACAAAAGATGTTTATATTATATTCTTCATTTGAATAAGAAATGAATCAGGTTTGTGTTTAACGGCAGGCCCGTCATCAAATATTTAATTATGCAATAATAATGCAATTAAGGACACGAAAACACAAACATTACCGGTGAGTATGTCACGCAAGTGTTTTATTCGTGCAAAACAAATACATGTAGCATTATTCTCGTTTTTCTAAAATATAAATGTTTCCAGACACATTAAAACAGAATATTGATATGGCTATGAAAAGAAATTTCGTATAGTGTGCTTCCAACACTGCCTCCACGTTAAATCAGTGAAATACGGTACCATAGCGGTATCTAGGTATTTGTTATTTAATTGACCGTTACCTGCGATTGGCCAGTAGAACTTATTGGTACTATCTCATTGTAATGTTTGACCAGATAAATACCAATAGTTGTTATAAATTGTGTGATATCATTGCTTTGAGTGTAGCCATTGTTAGTTATTACGTTTTATATATACCATTTTTCAACTCGCATTTTCAAACAAACGTATCTGTGTCTATGTTTAAAAGGTAAAACAACAAACTTCAAAAGTACAGCATTTAATATTGTAGCCTAAACATATATAGGAATTTGATTGTCAGTCCGTCAGTTTCTCTGTAACATAAGCCATGTTGTATGGGTCTACAATGTCAATCAAAAACAATACGTTCTCCAAACGACCTGTTTAAAGCAGGCATGTCATTCTCAGGCAAATTTTCGTTACTGGGTTGCTGAAAAATCCCTCTGCTGAATAAAACAAGTACACATTCCTTGCTGGCATATTGCTCTTGTTTTACTCAGGGATCGCAGGAGCATATTTGTACTGAAATATTCTCAGGAAGACACCCATTACGTGTGCAACACAATATAAACACATTTAATTTGCTATGGGTTTATAATATTTGTTTTGAGTTTTAAAAGGAATAAAAATATAGATCATCTAATGTTTTAAAATCTACAATTTCCTTCACGGGCATGGAATCTAATAAAATGTTATTATTGCTCAGCCCATGAAGGGTACTGACCGTGCCAAAGCGGTACTCTCTTTATCACACTTGTTTGCCTTGCGTCTTTGTGCTTGTGATTTTGTTCATGTGTGGAGTGTTTGTCTCTGGTTCTCGTGTGTCTGATGGTGTTTTCTGTGTTCATCTCGTGTGTGAGTGTGCGATTGGTTTTGTGGTTGTGTGTATATGTGTGTCATGCTGTCTATCGGTGTTTTGATGGTGGTTGCGTCTTGTATGTGGCGTAGGGTGGGGATGGAATAAGAGTGAGGTTGGGCGCCCATAAACCGGTTTAACCCCCCAGTGACTTTTGTCACTGACCGTTCCAAGGCGGTACTTCCATCTTCCTCCTATTGTATGTTTGTTTTGTCTTTGTGTGTCTCTTGTTTTTTTTTCTAGTTATGTACATTTACTGTTTCCTTGTGTTGCTGTTCGGGCGAGTGTTTGTTCTGTATGTGGTGTTTCCTGCATGACTCATTTTTGTACTTTGCCTGCTTGACTTTACTACTTTTCCAGTACTGACAGTAAAAAGCTGACCTTGTGTCAGAATAATGTTTTCATCTGATATTTATACTCATACACACACATATACAGTAGAAAGTCACATACAAGACACAATCACCACCAACACAACAATAGACAACATGTCACACACACACACACACAATCAAACACACGCAAACACACGAGAAGAACACAGAAAACACCAACAAATACACGAGCACCAGAGACAAAAGTACAAAAATGAGTCATGCAGGTAACACCACATACAGAACAAACAGTCGCCCGAACAGCAACACAAGGAAACAGCAAATGTACATAACTATAAAAACAACAAGAGACGCACAAAGACAAAACAAACATGCAATAGGGGGAAGATGGAAGTACCGCCTTGGAACGGTCAGTGACAAAAGTCACTAGGGGGGTTAAACCGGTTTATGGGCGCCCAACCTCACACTTATTCCATCCCCACCCTAAAAGACAAACAGTGTAATAAACGTATCCCCTCTCCGACTAACCTACAACAACCGCGACGGCAAATACAGTGGTAAAGTGCATGTATAACGAAAACATTTAAGTGAACAAACTGTATCCACCTATCGCTAGTGAACAAAACACAAGCACAAAGATACAAGACAAACAAAAGTAAGGGTGACAAAGAGAGAACCGCCTTGGCACGGTCAGTAGCAAAATCTCCACTGGGGGTTTAAACTACTTTGAACGGTCAGTAGTCAAGCATGCAGTGTGCTCGAGGGGTTATAGCTCTTTTAAACTACATATCACTGAACATACATATACATACACCTTAATAATGATGATAATCCATATGATATATCTAATATAATAGAAATCAAACACATTATTTATCATGAAAACCGACGAGAGTACGGAGTATTCTATATTTTCTGATCAGAATATTAACAGACTGGTAATATTTCAAAAGAACGTGATATAGACGTTTTCAACCTGTTCAATAAGAAAACACAAATCTCGGTCACGTGGATTTCTAAAAAATAGATATGTTAAACGAAAATTCTTGAGTACATACTCTACGTCTAACTACTGGTAAACATGGCATCCTTTCTGGAATGTCTTCCTTATCAATATCTACATTTAAAAAGGATTACAAGCCAGCCAATCAAATCATTTTAGATCAGCTCCTTTCATAGGTACAGGTAATTTGATACTGCACTTCGAGATAATTAAAGATACACGTCTACGTTTTCATCTGAATAAAGGTAAAAGGAATACAGAATACCATCCTTAATAGAGGTTTACTCGAGGCCAGATTGATATGAGTTTGCAAAAAAATAATATTAAATGACGTCATAGAGAACATCTTGAGTCTAAGGCTCTTTCGGATCGGAAAAAAACTAACATTGATATATTTGACAAATGCATTTCATTCTATAGCTGAAATGAACACCTTCTTTTAGCTTTACCTAGAATTTCTTTTAGACATCTTCAAAGGGTTTTACAGGATTTTTTTGTTACATTACACAACATAAAGGCATTGGTTACTTAAACTACATAAAACATATAAAGCGCGTTTCATTGCTAATTGTAGCTCTTGTATAAATATTCAATAGTCTATACTTTTGACTTCTTGTTTAGCTAAGATAAAGGAACATGTAACATTCTATTGTGATTAAACCTTATGACAATTCTGATAACATATTCGTACGTATGGTAATGCTATATACCGTCATGTGATCGGTATTCCTATGGATAAGAAGTGTGAACCACTGGTCTCCGTGTGTTTTCGTACTGCTGAGAGAGATTTTATGTTAAGTTTGAACCCGCAATCACAAGAAGATGTCATAAAAGCCTTCAATGAAATTCTCGATATTTGGATGATATTTTAACTTGGATAACCCTTTCTTTGATGTTTTGATTCCTACTATTTATCCAAAAGAACTTAAATTGAATAACGCTAAACCATCCCGACACTCATGCAGCTTTTCTTGATCTAGACCTTAAACTTGACCATGGAATGATTTCTTATAAACATTAAGACAAAAGACACCATTTTTATTTTAATATTGCACATTTCCATCATCCTGACGGAGATGTTCCCCGTGTCCCATCTTACGGGGTTTAAAAATCTAAACATTCGTTTCGCTAGAGCTTGTTCCTCTGTTGACGATTTTAACAGTCGATATGTCATTCTAACTGAAAAGCTGCTTAAGCAAGGATATAGATATCATAGACTAAGATAAACATTTTCTAAATTTTATTATCGAAATCTCTCACTTATTGACAAGTACAAATGTAATCTTAAGGCGCTCCTGGGACACGGTATTTCACATCCTTAATTTAATGGTGATGTGATTTACAAACATCGTACAATTATTGGACATACCCATTTTCTCACTTTGGTCATCATATTTGTTAAAAAACGTTCATTAAAAATGGATATGATCCTATAGAACTACAACATACTGCATGTCTTGTTGTCAACCCTTTTACAGTTGGAAATCACGGTGCATTCGTTTCATGTACGACAAGAAAAGTTTAGTACTCTATGAATACGACCTCTTAAATCCGGGAACGGAAGGAGGACGTCGTTTTTGACATACCTTTTATTACTTTTCCTCAGTAACACTGTTTGAATGCTCAATCATTGGGTACACTAGCGATAGGTGAATACAGTTTGTTTCACTTCAATATGTTTCCGTTATACATGCAATTTACCACTGTATTTGCCATCGCGGTTGTTGTAGAGTAGTCGAAGGGGGATACGTTTATTTACACTGTTTTCCTTTTAGGGTGGGGATTTAATAAGTATGAGGTTGGGCGCTCCTTAACCGGTTGAACACACCCAGTGACTACTCTCACTGACCGTTCCAAGGCAGAACTTCTATCTTCCCCGTTTGGTTTGTTTGTTTTATCTTCGTGCGTCTCTTTGTGTTTTGGTAGTCATGTACATTTAGTGTTGTTTTTCTTGTTGTGGTGCTGTTCGGGTGGCTGTTTGTTTTTTATGTGGTGTTTCCTGCATGACTTATATTTGTGCTTTCAGGAACAAAAGGTTTCTTGAATCCACTGGTGTGTAATGCTGAATCTGCTTTCATTACGGACGAGTAAATGAAATATTACAACAATTGGACTTGCCCAGGAGTTTACGAATCACTAACCTTTTATCTGAATAACATATATGGGACTGCTATATACCGTCAGGCATGGATACTAATGGTGCACCACTGGTCACATATCTGTTTTATACCGCTATGACAGAGATTTCAAGTTGAGTCTCAACTCACAATCTCAAGCAGATATAAAAATCTTCATTGAGTAACATTGACATTTACAATACAGACAACCCTTTTTGATATTATGATTCCTACCATTTACTCAAAAGAACTAAAATTGAATAAAGCGAACTCACTCCTCTGACACTTATTGATATTTTCTTGTTCTTGGCCTTAGAAGTGAAAAAGGAATTAGTGTGTCTAAAATATATAACAAAAGAGACAATTCGGATTTTAATATTAAAAAGTTCCCTCATCATATTGCTTAACATCCGATGATCGAACTCTCTACCTCAATGGGATCTCCAGAGTTTTGACTAATGTACCCTATGTAATTAAAACATGGTGCATCTGTTGACACTGCCATGACTAATTACACGACGAAACGTTTGTAATGAAACTTTCTTAGAACAAAATGGATCGTATTTAATAATGTAGTCCGAAGTACTGGGACATAGTTCAACATTAGCACTTTCTTCTGTAAAACATACCACCAGTGTTGTTATAGTCCAGCATAACTCCCTGTGAAGATGTACACTTGCGGTGATTATAAAGAGATATTTGAACTGCGTTGATGTAAGTATAATACGACAATGGACATATTTGTCTACCCATAGGTGTTATTATCATCCATCTCAATGTATCATTAGTTTACCTATTTTCTGCAGTACTTATGTTTCCAACGGATCACATGATTTTTGTTCTCACAATTCGGCCTTTATGTTGCTCTTGAATATTCAATACTAAATATTACCTTTTATATATGCAAATTAATGTTACGCAGTTCATCATGTACAAATTAACAAACACATAAAACATCTAAAGATTTGGTTAACCTGAAACAGTTGCCTTGACTTCACTCTGTATTAGTCGCTGCTAACTCAACGTTTCATTACTAGTTTATGGCCTGAATGTGTAATAAGTAAACGTATGGCCTTTACAAAGGACAAACAAACTGATTGACAGGTAAGATGTATGCTATTTACCTTAAAAGGTAACAAGAATCAGCATAGTTGTTATCGACATGGTCCTTTTTTGGATGTTATGTTTATAACCAATATAATGTATTATATATGGTTCACAAGGGTTTGTATTAAGAGGTTGTTCTAACATCAATAATTTACGTTTTGCGAGTTTTCAAAAGAACATAAATCAGCCAGAAAAATGAAAAGGTTCTGGCACAACAGCAGTTTGCCCCATGTTATATCATTGATATAAGCATAGTGAATGTGCTGGTTTATTTCCAGGGGAATTTCTTCAACCCTTACAATGTTGTTCCTTCCAATAATGACTCCAAAAATCAAACAGGTCAAGCTTACAGCGAATATTAGGGGATTTAACTAACAAAAAGTGTAGTTTACATGATAAACGGTGTAAACCCGAGGAGAAGGCTCCTCTGCAATGTGTTTAAAGAATATTAGTTATTAGTTATTCGTTTCCCGCAGTGATAGATTCTTCGGGAGCAATATTAACAATGGAAAAGAAATATGTAGTCGAATAGGCTACAAAAGTGAACCCATGGCGCGTAAACTGTACCATGAAAAAAAGAACACATTGCAGTTATTTGTCTCAAATTTGATATCTGCTCACCAATTCGATATACGCCTGTGGAATTACTGAAATGTCAACGGACTTTTGTAATTTTTAAAACCGTAATACAAGCATTAGATGTAATAATGTTAGAAAACGAATGTGTTCATTTCTTATTATCCTAGCCGTTATGCTAGACGGTTAAATGGCATGGGGTTTTTCAATAAGAAAACCACTCTAGTTTATTATGGTGTAGAAATATGGTATTGTGAATTTTTGCTTGATGGTAGTGAAGGTCCATTAGATATATATAACGAATGTTTTCATTTCTTTTCATTTTACATAGTTCATGGTATTTCGTGTATGTGCGTGTGTTTGGGTGTGTAGTTGTGTGTGTGTGTCATGCTATCTATCGATGTTTTGGTGATAGTTGCGTCTTGTATATGGAAGTGCCTGCTTGACTTTACTACTTATTCATTGATATTAATGATAATTAACTAAATACTGCTCAATGAATGTTTATCAGACATATAATCACGATGTGACTCCTAATGGCCATATAACGCCACTTTGTATAGGCAATTACAATTAGCAAACACGACAGACAGCATGCAGACCTGTTTGGTTTAACAGTTCTCATATTATCTCAAATATTTTTCTATTGAAAAAAAAAACACTTGGGGCGTATTTAAAAAATAATGGAATGAGAAGAAACGGAAGAAGGACTCGTTTTGTCGTGTCCTTTACTCTAATTGCAGCTAAATCATTTAGACTAGTACAGTAGCGATAGGTGTATGCAGTGTGATTCGATTAACCCTTCGCTTGCTATTCACGTCAATATACCTACCTGTAAATAGTGAAGACCCAGATGAGACAGCTCCTGCAGGAGCTGTCTCATCAGGGTCTGCACTATTTACAAGTTGATTGTGCAACCAGTGCACTCCACAGCAGTGATTACACAGCGAAATACTTGTACACAATGAAGATATATGTAATTATACAACAGGGCATGGGTAAAGAAGGAGAAATGTATTTTAAAATTCAGCAAGAGAAGGGTTAAATATGTTTTTGTTTTACATGCAATTCACCACTGCATTTCCCATCGCTGTGATGCGTTTATTTACATTGTTTGTATCCTAGGGTGGAGGTGGAAAAGGTATATTGTCCCTATGAACAGGCTTCAACCCCGGGTAACACTCGTATTGTCGGTTCCAATGCGGTATTTCTATATCATATTCCCCGTAATTGTGTTTGTTATGTCTTTGTGTCTATCCTTTTGTTATTTGATAGGCATGTACATTTGCTGTCAAGGTATTCTTCGGGCGACTGTGTACTTTGAATGTGGTTCTAGAACACCGCGTCACCAATTGGGACAGGTTAGAGCACTACGATCCGGAGCAAATCACGCAGCGATAACAGCATAATTATATAACATAAAATATCTCTACAAACATTTATTCATAGTAAATTAAGAGCGCTCATACAAACATATAAACATAGAAATGTTCCTGACCTGCTAAACACGGACAGTAAAATGGCAGCGCTGTACAACCAAAACTCAAACTTATAGAAAACAAAAGGCTAGATTTTATGCCATAACTTTACTCAAGGGTATAAGACATTCAGCCTTTTCATGTTCATGACAAAAAAGCATCATAGAAACACAATTATTTCATTTTGGTAGAAACTGTTGAGTCAGTTATAAAAATGAAAAAGTTGTTCAGTCTAACAGGAACAGACAAATACAAAACGCAACCAACACCAAAACACCAACAGAAAGCAAGCAACACATCCATACAACCAAACACACATATACACACACACAAATACACGAGACAAAAAACATCAAACACGAACACAAGCACAAACACAAAGGCACAAAACAAACACAAAAGCAAGGGTAACCAAGAGAGTACTGCCTCGGAACGGTCAGTGGCAAAACCACCGATTGGGGTTTAAACGGGTTCACGAACGTCCTACGTTCATATTTAAACAGAGCAGATCCTTGTTAGGCACATCATACAGGAGCTGTCTGATTTGTGTCTACTCTAATTGAAAAGGCGTGACACCCGATTATGCGAGGTTTATCATCAATGTATTTGTTATGTTTATCTCAAAAGCTAGTCTCTGGTGAGGCATTCTCTTGTTTAAATATATCTAAACTTTTGCTCATTAAGTATTGCTAGTTTTTCTAACGTAACTAATGCATTAATATTCAAATTAAAGTCCGTGTCGATTTAAAATGAGGTGTTAATAAAGTAAGAATCTTATATTGAGGTTTGAAATGTGAAATTTTCAAACATAAACATCATATAAGTTTACGTTTTGCTCTTCCGTCTCTGTCTCTTTCTGTCTCTCTGAGTCTCTCTCTCTCTCTTTCTCTTTCTCTCTCTCTATCTCCCTCTCTCTCTCTCTCCCTCTCTCTCTCTCTCTCTCTCTCTCTCTGATTCTCTCTGATTGTCTGTCTGATTATTTGTCTCTCTCATTCTCTCCTGTCTCCTCTTTCTCACTTATTTCTCTTCTGTCTCTCTATCCTCTCTCTCTCATTCCCTCTCTCTATCTCTGTTGCTCCATCTCCCTCTCCCTCTTTCTTTTTCTCTTTCTGTCTCTGTTTCCGTTTGTGTCTGTCTCGGTCTGTCTCTCTGTCTGTTTCACTGTCTGTCTGTGAAATGAGAAAAACCTTTGACATTCGTTTTATAGTGTGATAAAACAATGATAGAGAATAATAAGGTATTGAAAGTAATGTCGATTACTTATGTTTTTAAAAAGAGACAATGCCCGTCAGACAGGAGACGCCATACGAAACTCCACAGTGAGTAATTGTGAAACGTTCTTAAATGAAATAGTATTCCTTCAAAGCAGTTGATAATTTCTCTGATGTATTTCAACATTGGATTCGCCAGATGACAATGCAAACACACAGGAAATGATAATTTCACGAGTTTTGTCTGGATTGCTTAGTTTAGATTAAATATAATTTCAAATCATATTTGTTAAAAAAGCAGGTAGTTTAATCTATTAATGGTGTTTCTTATAGATTATTTATACTCAGTATTCTGTGTTTTCAACAAGACGTTTATTTGTCTCAAATGTTGATAGACGTTTATCTATTTCTGATACGCTTCTCGAAATCATAATTAGGCATCGCACATTTGAAATTAATGGTATCGTAATTAAATCTTTAAATTGGCAGTGTACTATATAAGTTGCAAAAAACATTTTGCCAACATGTTCTTCTCAATCAAAGATTGATTAATGCAACAACCCTTAACCCTTAGCATGCCATGGGGGGATGAGTGAATACCTTTGCAAACAGTTTGGATCCAGATGAGACGCCGAGTAAATCGGCGTATCACCAGGATCCAAACTGTTGGACATACTGGTTGTATTTTGGTAGACAAATTGATTATAACTTGAATTTTGAAAATGGAGGAGGTGAACAATTCTGCAAAAATAATTTGCTCAGCAGGCTAAATGTTAATATTGGCCTGGTCTTACCGATATTTGCTGACAGTTTTGTGTTAAATAACAGGCAATTTCTGATAAAACGTGATAGTAAGCCTAGAGGTGAAGAGGGTAATAAGTGTTCGATGGGAAAACCCGTGAAGGAGGAAAACCTTATAACCCCAGGTTTAGTTAATGGTTTAATTATATTGGTTAAAAACAAAACGTTTTCAATGACCCTCAGCTTATAACAATGAAAGAGCATTACAGATATAACCATTCAGCAATATTAAAGTCACGCAATATCAATCAATCAATCAATTGTATTGCATTAAACATAATACACTGTTTATAGCAACTAATGTCAATTACAAAAGTATATGTACGAGCACGTGAGTTGTTTCAAAGTTAGGAACGTCCGCGAATACGCATGTACATACAGAAATGTTTAGGGTTGCTGTTACGCGTATTTGCTGTCAAATACTTTGTTTTGGAATCAGATTATTCAAGAGTATCACATGATGGTGTCAACGCACGTATGACGAGGCATTTTAAGTTTTTACCTTATGTCCATTGGTCAGTGTATAACCCCTGTGACGGTGAACAAGTTTGTGAAGTTTCATTAGATTAGCATAGAAAAGTAGTAAAGTCAAGCAGGCAAAGCCACATACAAGACGCACCCACCACCAAAACACCGATAGACAGCATGACACTCATACACTCACACAACCGCACACCCAAACGGCCATTCACACACGAGATGAACACAGAAAACACCATCATACATACAAGAACCAGAGACAAACACTCCACACATGAACAAAATCACAAGCAAAAATACGCAAGGCAAACAAAAGGAAGGGTGACAAAGAGAGTACCGCCTTGGCACGGTCAGTAGCAAAAACACCACTGGGGTTTAAACCGGTTTACTGTATAGTAAAGAAATACTAGCCAACGTTAAAGATTCCTGACAACACGACGCCGACCACGACAACGCAGACGCCAGAGTTACATTGGCATGTTTTTGTTTTCGAAAAACAGACGTGCTAATAAAATGAAAACAAAATAAATGATATAATTTGAACATTTATACATTTTAGAACATCTGTTATGATACATTTTAGTTTTTAATATAAGCTGTGAGCCGGTTTGTTTTCATCCTCTCTGTCCAGATTTCGTCATGATGTTGTTCCGGCGACAAGGTGTTTTGTATGTGGTTTCTGCTGGACTGTAGTTCGATTTTGACCCGTGAGCTGTGACCTTTAGGACGAGTCCACCCGTAGAGGTAAAATGCGTCACAAACCATGTATTTGTTCCGGGGTTACCTTTGGTTATACAGACCTATAATAAGCATATATACAGTAATACTGCACGATTACTAAGAGCTTCTTGTGACAATCATTGTCAACATACCCATAAATTAGAATGGTTGCAACTTCTATAAATAGAAAAGTGCAGTCACGGCTCAGCGCTCGAAATCGAACTATATACATATACTCTCTGTGCAGATAATTTGTTACGTGCATGTATATGACGATAATTGTTTAGTTAACTAGACATTGACACCCATAATGATTTATTCATGGAGAACATTACTGTCTTACAATATATTTGTATAATTAATTACATGCCATTATCTAGCATGATTCATCGTCTTTGTTTTATCATTAGTTATATATTGAAATTCAAATTTTATAGCAAAGGTACAAATATCAGTCATACAGGAAGCACCACATACAGAACAAACAGCCAACCGAACAGCAACACAAGAAAACACAACAAATGTACATAACTTCCAACACGAAGAGACGCACAAAGACAATACAAACAAACAATAGGGGGGAGATGGATGTACCGCCTTGGAAGTTGTTAAGCCGGTGCTAGGGGGCGTAAGTAGTGTTCCACTTTTAATTACTACTCATGAACAGACTCAATAAAACCGAGTCTACAATTTTCTCTTTGCATTTCTACTTTTGCTTTCGAAGGATCCCGCATTTTCAAAATGTATGTACTTCACAGCAGCAGGTGTTAAGTGCTTGTGTGGCGGCCGTAAAAGGTCGCTCCGTATTTCATTCTCATTGTTGTTATATTTTCTGGTCCTTCGGGATCATTAGTTTTGATGTTATTAGTTTTGAAAATTGAATACTGCTTAAGCCGGTGCTAGGGGGTGTGAGTAGTGTTGCACTTTTAATTACTACTCATGAACAGACACAATAAAACCTAGTCAGTAATTTTCTCTTTTTGCATTCCTAATTTTGCTTTCGAAAGATCACCCATTTTCAGAATATGCATTAAAACATATGCAGTTCGGATTGCATGTAGTGTGATTGATGCCCCATCATAACCCTACTCTTGTTTTGTACATCTTTAGTGTCTGATACAATTTCCCAATAAGTTCTCTATATTGGTAACATTACAGTAAAATCTGGATTATTCGAACACTTAAACACTTAAAACGTATCACTATCGATCTTCAGGGCAAGTGACAACTTAATACAAGGTAAAAGTCGTGTTTTGTGAACTGCCTTCAATCCTGCATTAAGCGGCCACCTGCTTAAAATATCTAAATTCTTCCATATTAATATTTCAAATTAACGAGATTTTACTGTAATTATATCAACTTATGTTTCCCAATGCCAAATATAGTCAACATATAAAATACTGTCATTAGTAATTCACGGACTGTGTATTTGTTCTGAAATTTCCCATTAATACATTTTGTCTGTAGTGTCCTTGGATTCAAAATGATGTTACTACATTTATATGGATTCGAATTAAGACTCGGTTTACATCTCCATTAGTAGAATCGGAACTCATGCCATTAACCTATCACGCCATAGACGTTTCTACAAGAATGGCATTCATACATTCTATTGTTGTTGCTTCGTCAGTGCCTATTCGTGAGCGTACCGTAATAGCTCCAATACTGCTACCACACATCTTGTGTGCATGTAATTATCATCATTTGAACATGACAAAATACGAATGGTAGTCCGTGGTATCCAAAATCGTACTTCTTCAGAATCTTAAACCAGACAACAGGATTATTTCATATAAAACATTCTCCGATTTGTAAAGTTCCAAATTTTGATGCAAACCCAGATAAATTACACACTGGAATTGATAATAAAGTAATCCATATATTCTCGAATCGCAATATCTATTTCCAATTGCAAAACCTATGTACTACGTCATGTAAGAGATATATAATGTCTCTCTGTTGAATTATGCCTCATGTTCTATAATATTCTATACAAATGCGTGTGACGGGAATAATATCTCATTACACAAATAAACGTTAAAGCGAATAAGTTTGCAACGTGTATGATGAACGGTGAATGGTTATACATTTGACATTTCATTCTAAAAGACCTGATATAATGCAAAAAAAACGCTCCATATCTCGTGAGATGCGATATAAGTATTTTCCTCATGTTACATTTCCCCAGAGTACACCAGGCCGAATGCGATTTATTGAATATATTAAACAATTGAAAGACAAAATTGTAGCATATAACACTGTGCTAACCAGAAGAGAGTTCGCGATAATAATAAACTATATTTTTTAAGAAAAGTACCTAGTGTCTAAGTTTCCGATAAAGTTGTTGTTTTGCCTATTGGAGTTTTCCTGTTTGTAACCCATATATATTTTATCCTCTTTATACACTTTGCGAATTAAGATACACGTGACTGATGATATACGTTTGAAATTGGAAAAAACTTTGCATAAATATACCTTAATATTCTGTTATGGCAACACTACCGTACAGAGAATTACGTTTGAACATGTTCTTTATAACACGTTCTTTGTTGAGTACGGTAAGAAATATTTTTTCTTCCTTTTCTGAAAATGTTTTAATACAAAACAACTACACACCCAAACACACGCCCATACACGAGATGAACACAGAAAACATTAATAAACACACAAGTACTAGAGATAAACATTCCATACATGAACAAAGGCACAAGTACAAAGGCATAAGACAAACAAAAGTAAGGGTGACAAAAAGAGAACCGCCTTGGCACGGTCAGTAGCAAAATCACCACTGGGGTTTAATCCGGTTTATGGACGTCGTAACCTCACACTTATCTCAAAGTCACCCTAGCTTTACAAATATTGTAAATAAAGGAATCCCCACCGTACTTACCCACAACATAGAAGATGGTAAACGCCTGACAATATGTAAAACATAGTATAACAGTGAAAATCCGTCAAATATGTACTCAATGACTTTGCTGAAGTCAGAGCACCTGCAGGGAAGCCGTTAAGGGCACGACAGGGAAAAAGTAATACATGAGTCTGGTATGCTCATCCCGTATAAACTATTTATGGATATAGTATAATTTAATTCGTATATACGTTTTCGCTTATCCACACTATACATTACCATATTAAAATACATTACCAGTACAAAACCAAATCGGCGACAAGTGATGCACAATTTGTACCCATAGGAATACCAATCACCTGACGGTATATAGCATTCCGGTAACGTACAAATGTTATCCAGAAAAAAAGGTAAGGGATTCGCAAACTTCTGAGCAAGTTCAATTGGTGTTATCAGCATTATATGCCAGAAATGATGTTTTTTCTCGGGCAAATACAAGTCCGAGAAAGGATCTCACCTGTGTGTTTGTCGGAAGGCGTTTACAGTCTAACAAGGACTTTACTTTGTCAGGGTTTGGCTGACAGCTACATGTCCAAAAACATCTATGCTAGTGAAACTTAACTTACACTTTGGAGGCCCTGCGCTCATTTGGAATTCCCAACCTTGTGAAATTTCTACAATGACATCAACAAAATTGCCTACGCCATCAAGACAATCTAAGAGCTTTCGCATCATTCGTCAAAATTTTGCACCAGATTTTACCATTCCAAAATGCATTTTGTTGAAGGAAAATAACCCCTCTGAACAAAAAAACGCTGTATATGACTTCCAATAACCTTTTCACAAGAACATCATACAACCTGTCAAATATATAGTCCAGATTACCAATAGGTTCTGAATCAAAAATTATCTTAGCATTGACCTTGCGATCATCTATGCAAACACGATTTGTATCATCTGGTTTCTTCACGATCACAGCCGGTGAAGCATAAGGTTCAATTATACCTATTGCTAACATTTTCGCAATGTCATTTTGAACGAATCCCTCAACGAACCGGTTATAGGATATGATGCTAGCGATAGGTGGATACAGTATGTTCAATTAAATGTTTTTTCGTTATACATGCACTTTACCATTGTATTTGCCGTCGCAGTTGTTGTAGATTAGTCGGAGAGGGGATACGTTTATTTACACTGTTTGTCTTTTAGGGTGGGGATGGAATAAGAGTGAGGTTGGGCGCTCATAAACCGGTTTAACCCCCCAGTGGCTTTTGTCACTGACAGTTCCAAGGCGGTACTTCCATCTTCCTCCTATTGTATGTTTGTTTTGTCTTTGTGTGTCTCTTGTTGATTTTTCTAGTTATGTACATTTGCTATTTCCTTGTGTTGCTGTTCGGGCGAGTGTTTGTTCTGTATGTGGTGTTTCCTGCATGACTCATTTTTGTACTTTTTTTGTATGTCACTAGTGAGCTTGATTTCGTGTTCTACCAAATTAACTGTAACAGGCAGACAAATCTATAAACACATCCCTGAACTCATTCACCAGTGTTCTCAGACAAATATGGGTTTATCTGTACATACTCTACGCCCTCTGTCGCCTGGGAGGGAAATAACTCTATTTCGAGTATATTGGTATCACGCCAAATCTCTCTCCCAAATATACCTGCATCAACCTCCTCATCCTCATCTTCTACCACAGCTTCACACCCAGTCTCTTCTCCTTCACTTTCTTCAATCTGTGAATTTTTTACTTAACCTGCCATGCTATCATTTCTTTCTACATACTTTCTCAGCAAAGTTGCATGGTGATCTTCTCCTTCTTCAACTCTGATTTTGTAGTCAAAATAATTAACTTTACTTACCACCTCATATAGACCTTTAAAGTACTTTGGCAACTTGCTCCTGTCAGTAGGTAACAACACCAGTACCTTGTCACCTGTTATCTGTCTTACCATTGTATGCGTACATCTTGTATCTTGTCTGATTCTTCTTCAAATATGAAAAACAGTCAAACAGGGAGAGCCACATAATAAACTGACACCACCCCACCAAACAAGAAACGACACAGCCACAAGACAAAACACAACGGGACGCATATCAGGACGAAAAGCATTTAGCATATTAAATAACAAAACTGAAAATAGGGTGAAAACAGGAGTACCGCTTTTGAACGACCAGTAGCCAAACATAGCTACTGGGGGGGGCTTAATGGAAAAGTAGTAAAGTCAAGCAGGCAAAGCCACATACAAGACACAACCACTACCAACACACCGATAGATAGCATGACACTCAAACACACACACACACACACACCTGCAGGAAAGCCGTTAACGGCACGACAGGGAAAGAGTAATACATGAGTCGTTAAACCTGACTTACGGGTACCCAACCTCGCACTAATCCCACCTTCGCCAAAGTCAAAATGTAAATAAAATACCCCCTCCAGACAACTACACATTAATAACGATGTCAAGACTGGATGATTTTAAACTAAACTGAAAAGGTAAACAAGCGACGTCATCATTTAAATGACGTCATAATTTAAAAGCACGGGAAAGTACATGAAACATTTCCACACCGATATTTTAAAATATAAATACTCATTTTGAGCTACTTTCAATCCATTACATACTCATATGTTGTTTTGGTCTCTTCAGAGTTAATTTCTTTAGTCCATAATTCCTTTTAAAAGCTGCAAAGGTCCCCTAACTTATACTCCCGTATATCAACTCAAACGGTGCGAAACATGTTCTCCACCAATCCAATACAATCTTGATTGTACGGTGTTGTTGTCAGTTGCTGTACTGAGAGTAAGCATAAGCTGCATAAGCTCCGGAGTGAATTGCCTGCCCATGTCTGACAATATTTCTTAACGGATACCGAAACTCTGCTAAACATCTAAAGAAGTGCTGCTGCAACAGATTATGTGGTTATTTGTTTCAAAGCAACGGCGTTGAGGTACCTTGAGGCATATTCTACCATTGTTAGAATGAATATATGTGTGCGGTTAGATGATGGATTAAATGGACCAATTAAGTCTGTGGCTACCCTTGAAAAATGAACATCAATAATAGGCATTTCTCCAATGGAAATTTTCTGTGCCTACCTTTCGGTAATGTCTTTTGGCATATGTCACATGACCTACAACACTCTGTGACGTCCGCTTGTATCCCTGGCCACCAACATTTGTACAAACCCGTTCCATAAGTCTTTCTGATACCAAAGTGACCTGACATAAACCTATTATGAGCAAGTTTCATTACTTGTGCGTTTGGGTGTGTGGTTGTGTTTGTGTATGTGTGTCTTGCTGTCTATCGGTGTTTTGGTGGTGGTTGCGTCTTGTATGTGGCTTTGCCTGCTTGACTTTACTACTTTTCCAATTGTTGGACTTGAAGTATCTATATAAGAAACCATCTCTTTCACCAAACAAACTTTCTGCTCCTTTCCTACTTGTCATTTTCTCACCCGCCTTCATTTTCTCTCTTGCATTATCCAATGCTTCTACTGACCGTGCCAAGGCTGAACTTTCATTTTCACCCTTATTTGTGTTTGTCTTGTGGCTTTGTGCTTGTGCTTTTGTTCATATTTTGAATGTTTATCTCTAGTCCTTTTGTGTTTGTTAAAGAGTTCTGTGTTCATCTCGTGTATGTGCATGTGTTTAGGTGTTTAGGGCTGATAAGAATAAGGTACACCAGCCTGCATGGTTTGATGCAGACTGTGAGAACCTTAAAAAGAAAAACATGAAGTCTTGCGTAGATACAGAACAGAATGAGTGCAATATAATATGATACTTTATTTGAATTCAAAACAGAGGTTCAAATAAGTATGTGAATTGAAACAAATCTATAATGGCTGATAAACAGTTAGATGACTTTCATCATCCGGAGTTTTACGGTGATGTCGTTTACAAACTTCGAAAACATTGTTTGACACACACATTTTGATACTTTGTCAAACGTATAAAACGATTCATAAAAACGGCAATTACCCCTCAATATTGCAGCACACATGCTTGGTGGTCGACCTCTTTACAGTTGGACATTATGCTTTCCACTGTGCTTGTTCGACAACAGAAAATACTTAATACTCTATGAAAATATTCTCTTAAACCCGTTTACGGAGGAAGGAAGCTGATATTTTTGTATTTTGCCAGTTTCATCGTACCCAAATGACTTCTCCACAATTACTGTGGCCTCTGAATGGTCATCTTGCACATGTTTACGATGTCATGTTTTGGGGGGGTTTTGCCATATAAAACAGTTACATATTAAGTATCCTCTTGTATATATATTTTCTTCTGATTAATTTTAAAATATCGGTGTCGAAATAGTTCATGAACATTTCCCGTACTCCTAAATTATGACGTCATTTAAATGATGACGTTACTTGTTTACCGTTTACCGTTTCAGTTTGGTTTAAAATAATTAGTCTTGACATCGTTACTCATATTGTGTAGTTGTCTGGAGGGGGAGATGTATAATGTATAATGAAAACGAAATTCAATGTAAGATTCTTTTGATCACATAAGCCTTAAAAATGCCATAAAAATGAATCAGGCTATAGCTGATGGCTGTTTCCGCTACTGCTTATTACAAACAGCGTAGTAATACAACGAACGACGCACATGGAGCGCTACGATTGGCTAACGCTTAAATGAGCGTTACGATTGGCTAACGGTTGCTAATTTGCATAAGAAATGCACTAGTGCATTTTAGCGATTTACGGCACTCTGTTACGACACTTACACAAGGCAGATTATGTGATAAATGATTATATGTTATAAAATGTTCCATGGCGATCGGCATTTGAAGGTCCATTGTCACTACTGCTCTACCACTGTAAATATTTTGTATTGTGTTTTGTTAATATATGTACTATGGACTGGAGGCCTTACAAAATATTAATAAACTTTGTGTAACCGGGTGTTCTTATAAACCCGCTCAGACCAGGGATCGAACCCGGGTCGTCAGGTTCACAGTCATGCACTCTACCACATCGCCATAAAAGCGCGCTTGTACAGCAAGGCCGTACAAGTGATGATAAACCTACAAACTGTGACATTTGTATTGTATTGTATTCTATTGAATGCGTGAAAGAAGTACATGTATGACTCATGCAGGAAACACCGCCCCCCAAACAGCATCAATACAAAAACAGAAAATGTACATGCATACCAAAAGACACAATGAGACGCACAAACAAGACATAACAAGCAAACACTATGGGGAGATGGAAGTACCGCCTTTGAACAGTCAGTGACAATTGTCACTGGGGGTTAAACCGGTTTAGGGCCAACATCACACCTATTCCATCCCCACTATTAAAGACAAAAAGGGTAAATATTCCCCTCTCCGACTAATCTTAAACAACCGATATGGCAAATACAGTGGTAAATTGCATGTAAAACAAAAACATATTTAAGTGAATCAGACTGGATCCACCTATCGCTAGTGTACTCAATGATTGAGCTGCAAACAGAGCAACTGTAGAAAAGTAATAAAGGGTACGACAAAAACGAGAAACTTACAACTACTAGCAAATTTCATGATAGCAAATGGCTTTAATTAATTCAGTTCTCAAATGCCTAGACATAGGAATATAATAATAAATTATTTGAGAGTCAATCTTCACTTTTTGAAGCTTTACTTTTAAAAGATACATTTAAAAAGATCTTCGAAGTGTTACAACGCAATTTGCAATTTACTTTGTTTTGATTAAATAGTATCGTCAGGAATAAATGTACCGATGTTTTATCTTATTATGACAAACCAATTATGTGAAATAATAAATTAAAGCATTTTCAAATTACGATTTCCCTAAAGGGTTTCAATTTGTCAATTTCAAAGAGTATAAATCACAATCAGTCCCATCCGAACACGAAACTTATCGGTCTGTTGAAAGCCTCAAGCAAATGCAAATTGCTTCCACAATAGAATAATGAACGCTTTATTTCAACAAGGAAGAGACCGATTTTCAAACCGAAACGTCCTCATTACGTTAAATTGCAAAACTAAGCTGCTCCATACAATATAAAAAAATAGTTATTCATCTGGAAAGGTAATGTGCGATTATTTATCGAAACATGTCGAACTGAAATGGTAATAGCTCAGTTGTTTATCAGTTCAAATGCTTGTTTGGATCCAAACTTTAGAATAGCGTATACCATCATCTTAGGTACTATGTAGTATGTTATTATTCACTGGTGACAACAATAGCAAATTCTTTTGGACGAATACAAAGAGGGGATGCATGTTTGGTGAGTTTGTTTTTCAAACAAATATATGATGAACTATACACAGGTACAGTAAAAACATTTCTTGATTAAATTTCGAATGTAGGTAATTAATCATGCATTTCGATTATGTTAGTTATGAAAATTGAATACCACTTGAACTTGTGCTTATGGGGCAGAGTAGCGTTGCACTTTTAATAAGTGCCCATGAACACACTCGACAATAGGAACAATTGTTTTGTATGTGGCGTTTTCTGGCTCATAAATTTATGTTTTATGCATTGAAAACGTGAGTTTATGTCACCAAGCTTCTCGATCAATGTCTTCATCAGAGATATGTATGCCCTGTGCTCCTCCCTAATAGCCAGGACATGGTGTTGGATAGGGACAGGTGTGTCCATAGCTACATCAGGTCTGGTTTTCTTTGTCCCTGATATTGCCCCTTTAGACACAGGTTGCTTTCCTCAACTTTTTAGGAATTACTAATGTTGCAAATGTTTTCGCATAGAAATCATGTCACTCGCATCCTGTACGGTGCAAGTTTAAGTCCCCGTGGAAGGCACTACTGATGCTGACAAACCAGCTTAAAAGTGTGTTTAGGTGTTTGTCAAACCAATGCTGAACACTAATTACACTATGAAAAAAATATTACATACATTCACTTGATAATTTTTAAAACAGAGTAAACCGTATATCCCTTGGAAGGCACTGAATCTTTCACTATATACAAACTCCTTAAGCAATACACTGACACTTGTGCAACGGATAACTCTGAGAGATATTAACGTTAATGACATGTAAGGGCAGATAAGTCTCTCTCTCAGATGAGACCAACACATGGCTTATAATTTCTTGTCCTTCGGGATCATAAATTTCATAGATTTTAGTTACGAAAATTGAATACTATTTAAGCCGGTGCTACGGCGTGAATTGTGTTACACTTTAAATAATTGCTCAGGGACAGACTCCATAAAAGCGAGTCTGCAAGTATCTCTAGTTCCATTGCTACATTTGCTTTCCAGGGATCTCCTACTTTCAGATCTGTTGTGCTAAAGTTATCCATTACAATACAACAATTCCAATAATTTTCAGAAAAGCTTTTTATAACTTTATGTCTTATCCCACTCTTGTGTAAGTTATGGTGTCACATCTTGTCCTTTGCTTTCGATGATTTTTGCCGATGTTGAGATAGGTGTGAGGATGCCGAGCCTGTTCTTTGCTTGAAGATTTTAACAGACGTAATTTAGTTATAACTGATAAACTTCTTAAGCAAGGTTACAGATATCACAAACTTCGGAAAACCTTTTCTAAATTTTATTATCGAAATTTACCTCTCATTAGTAAATATAATTGCAATCTACGGACGTTACTGCGACAAGGCATTTCTCAACCAGAATTTTATGGGGATGTTATCTACAAACTTAGGAAAATTCGGGGTCATATCCATTTTCATGATTTGTTTATTAAACGCATTAAAACATTTAAAAAGAAAGGTTATGATCCTATTATATTGCAACACACTGCATGTTTGGTTATCGACCCTTTTACAGTCGGTAGCTACGCTTCCCTCTTTGCTTGCGCGATGACAGGCCGAGGGTAGTACTCTATGATGGTATACTCTTAAACTTGGATACAGGAGGAGCTTACCAGACTCATGTATTACTTTTTCCCTGTCGTGCCCTTAACGGCTTACCTGCAGGTGCTCTGACTTCAGCAAAGTCATTGAGTACATATTTGACGGATTGTCACAGTTATTATGCTATGTTTTACATGTTGTCCTGTGTTCACCGTCGTCTATGTTGTGGGTAAGTCCAGCGGGGATACCTTTATTTACAATATTTGTAAAGCTAGGGTGACTTTGAGAGAAGTGTGAGGTTAGGACGTCCGTAAACCGGTTTAAACCCCCAGTGGTGTTTTTGCTGCTGACCGTGCCAAGGCGGTACTCTCTTTGTCACCCTTCCTTTTGTTTGCCTTGCGTCTTTGTGCTTGTTATTTGTTCATGTTGTGGAACGTTTGTCCCTGTTTCTTGTGTGTATTTTGGTGTTTTCTGTGTTCATTTCGTGTGTGTGTGTGTGTGTGTGTGTGTGTGTGTGTGTGTGTGTGTGTGTGTGTGTGTGTGTGTGTGTGTGTGTGTGTGTGTGTGTGTGTGTGTGTGTGTGTGTGTGTGTGTGTGTGTGTGTGTGTGTGTGTGTGTGTGTGTGTGTGTGTGTGTGTGTGTGTGTGTGTGTGTGTGTGTGTGTGTGTGTGTGTGTGTGTGTGTGTGTGTGTGTGTGTGTGTGTGTGTGTGTGTGTGTGTGTGTGTGTGTGTGTGTGTGTGTGTGTGTGTGTGTGTGTGTGTGTGTGTGTGTGTGTGTGTGTGTGTGTGTGTGTGTGTGTGTGTGTGTGTGTGTGTGTGTGTGTGTGTGTGTGTGTGTGTGTGTGTGTGTGTGTGTGTGTGTGTGTGTGTGTGTGTGTGTGTGTGTGGGTGGGTGGGTGGGTGTGTGTGTGTGTGTGCGTTTGGGTGTGTGGTTGTGTGTGTGTGGTTGTGTGTGTGTGTGTCATGCTGTCTATCGGTGTTTTGGTGGTGGTTGCGTATTGCATGTGGCTTTGCCTGCTTGACTTTACTACTTTTTCATTAACTACTTTTTCATTAACAAAGCTGCGACACGTAATGGTCAAATATGTCAATATGTTTCGCGGTGAGCAGGAAAGGAACAGATATGTTTTGTTCTCCGTGTGTTCTTATGGGTTTGCTGTGAACTTCGGTGTGTATACTCTTTTTTGACTTCAATAGTACAACTTCAATATTTTATAAGTATGCTCATCACACTTGGCACACATATTCACAACAAGCAGGATACTAAAAGTACAAAAATGAGTCATGCAGGAAATACCGCATACAAAAAACAGCCACCCGAACAGCACCACTACAAGAACACACAGCAAATGTACATAACTATCAAAACACAAAGAGACACAATAAGAAGACAAAACAAACTACAATAGGGGAAGATGGAAGTACCGCCGTGGAACGGTCAGCGACTAAAGTCATTGGGTTTTTAAACCGGTTTAGGTGCACAACTTCACACTTATTCCATCCCAACCCTAAACGGCAAACAGTGTAAATAAACGTATTCTCTCTCCAACCGACCACGGTCTAGAACTCTAAGAACCAGCATATACTCATATTAACCTTGCGGTTACTCAAATTCTGCAAAATGTTATGAGCTTGTCCCATCAAAGTTCACAGGTATGTTCACGAACCTTATATCAATTACCTAAAATAGGATAGGTCCATAATCCGTTGAGCTACATACATATTCCTTTTCCTTTTTTAATTGAATTAAGTCCATCCTTTTTAAGATTTAAAATATGCAATATTGACACTACATCAACCTCTTAGACCTGGCCCCTATCTATCTGTATACACTATATTAATCATAATAAGCATAACAACCAATGATGCTGCATGATAGCCATATCAGACACAATGGCACAGTGAAGTTACTTATTCGCCTCAACATTGATATTAGGTAAATAGCATTATTGCTGTCTGTCTATCCCTTATATGAAAATATGTATAAATGTATGGTTTTACGCGGCTGGTATGTTTGGAAACGCGTTGCAGATATATTAAATCCATAATCAATAATACGTTTATAGTCTACAATATATTATAGTATACGACTCGACTATTAAGATTTGAACATCTGTAATTTGAATAAGCGATGACATCATTCAACGTTAAAGAGAATGTTACCGTTGCAATAAGGCTGTGGGCGTTTAAAAATGTTATTGTGGTAATAGAAGGCAACTATTTCACTCTAGGGTTTGCATCATGGTAGTAACGTTTAACATTTCTATTTAAGACAGCTTCGATCTAAATGTGAGTTTGACTCGGTGACAAGATTCGATGTCTCATAAGGATACAAAACATTTGACGATCTGATCTTATTTTAACCCATTACTTCATATGCTATTTTTAGATACAACCTCTTTAAATAAATCTACCCAAAAGCAGCATTAACTAGAGAAAACGAAAAATTTAGATTTTTGTAGTTTGAAACCACTGTGATAAATAGAGCATTTGCTCCTATAGGGGAAAATGCTCTATTTACCACAATGGTTTCACAAAGTGACTTTTACAGAGTCGTCTCTGGTTCTTGTGTGTCTTTTGGTGTTTTCTGTGTTCATTTCGTGTGTGAGTGTGCGTTTGGGTGTGTGGTTGTGTGTGTGTGTCATGCTGTCTATCGGTGTTTTGGTGGTGGTTGCGTCTTGTATGTGGCTTTGCCTGCTTGACTTTACTACTTTTCCATTCAATATTAGGGAATGGGTTAAAAACGAAATGCGAGATAATCAATGTTAAATATAAAGTATAAACTTTCTACAGAAAAACAGAGTTTGCCAAACAGACAAAGAGTTAATGTTTTAAAACAGGAGTGTCTATGCAAGGCCCCCGCCCATTATGAATATTAAGTACAGTAAAACCTCTCTTAACCGGAATTCTAGTAGATATAATTTTATATATTTTAGGCAGGTGACTGCTTAATGCAGGGTGAAAGTCATGCAGAAAGCTCCTTCTGTATGACTTCCACACTGCATTAAGCTGTCACCTGTCTCCAAGACCGATATTTATACTAAATTTAACGTCCTGTTAAGAGAGGTTTTACTGTATATATCGTATTGTATGAAACTGTGCAATAAGGAGTACATAGATCCTTTCTTAAGCGGTCACCAAAAAGAAGTGTAATAATGGATATGTAAGACAGGCGGTACATGTACCTTAGCGCAGGTTAAAAGTAAAGCAGAATTTCTGCATTGCTTTTGCCCTGCATAAAGCTACCACCTGCTTTTTAAGACTCATATGTTAAATTAATAAATGGCCGCTTAAGACAGATTATACTATTATCGTCTTAAAAAATAGTATAAAATCAGGTTTATAGCATTCAATCAAAACGATCAAGCTCTGATAAAAACATCTCCTTCGGGAGCTACTTGCCGCGAATCTAAACTGTTGACAAATGTATATACGGTGAAAGTACCAAGTAAAGGGAAAAGGGAATATGTGTTTTGATGATCCCTTGTAAGCTGTAAGGGTTTCAGTTCTGAAGTTATTTCTGTTACATTATACGAGCCTTATAAACTAATTAGTTGATACTATATCACCCTTCTCTCTATATTAAAACATTGACTCATTTGTAACTGTGATAGGCCCATGTTACAGACAAAACCTAAATATTAATAATAATATTGACCTGTTTGAATTTTGAAATAGTCCATTTGAACATTCAGCGTTGTTAGGGTTAATATTGTAATCGAAATTATTAATGCCGAAATAAATCGGTGCAAATATTGCGTCGATGTGTAAATATTAGTAGCAACGGTAATTGAACGTTTACCCGTAAAATCCTTGACTATGTCACCCCGATATTTATATGGGGGAGACATATTGGTTTTGTGAGAGTTGTCTGTCTGTCTGTCTTTCCATCTGTCCGTCACACTTTTTTGTCCGGACGATAACTTCTGTATGCCCAATGTCAGTTGGTTGAAACTTCATATATGGAAAGAACATAATGAGAGGAAGAGGCATGCACAAGGTCCATCACTCTGGCTTCACTTATGTTGGAGTCATCGCCCCTTGTACATTTTTTCACACTTTTTAGTACGGACGATAACTCCTATATGGCTCATGCCATTGGATTGAAACTTCATACATGGAAAGAGCATGATGAGAGAAAGTGTCATGTACAAGGACTATAACTCTGGTTTAAATACTTTTGGAGTCTTTTCCCTTTGTTACATTTTTGTCAAATAAATAACTACTGATGCTATTGGGCTGACATTTCAGACATGGAAAGAGCATGATGAAAGGAAGGGTCATGCACAAGGGCCATAAATCTGCTATCACTATTTTTGGAATAATTAGCTCTTGTCATTTTTGGTGTAGAAAGCGCATATTAAGGGGAAGTCCATTACTATGGTAGCAACATTTTGAGTTGTTTGTCTGTCTGTCTGTCACACATCTTGTCCGGTCGAGTTCTCATGTACAGAAATGTGACAATATGTCGCAGTGTGTATGTGTGTGTGAGAGGTGTGGGGGAGACATCTGTCCTTGTGACAAAAACTTCTAGTTTTCAAACGGATTATCCCTAAATTTAAACAGGTGAAGGAGAAAATTTAGGGATTTTTCTAAATAAAAGATAATGACAAACAATGCATACCTTGATGAGAGGGTTCCTGTAGAAGTTCATCTGGGTCTACACTGTGTGCAAAGGACATTGGTGACTCGTTTCCCGCATTGTAAGGGTTAATCGAACCTTATCATGATGTTTAAATGTGACACTAAAAAGAGTATACACTTCTTCATTTGTTATCACTTGAAATGTAACTTGATATTCTCAGGGATTTATATCTAGAGATAACTAGGAATAATAATTCGCAAGCGAAGAATGTTGGATCATGTTAACATTCCTAATATCAATCTTGAATTAACACGTTTTATTATGAAACTGGGATTTGTTTTGTTTATATCAGATATATAATATAGCAGCAACTGTTGTACTTTGATATCGTTTCGAAAAAGTACATGTAGATCTTTTCACATAATAAGTTCTTACATCTGCGTTAATGTTTCATTATTTCCTAACTATCCGGCAGAAATACCGAATATAAAAAGCACATCCATCAATTCATACTTTCAACTGTCACATTATTTTTTAAAAATATTAAACTAACAAAAGGATTCGCTTCGGTTATATGTACGTATGCCTGGGTGATTGTTTAATGAGCTGTTTACCGTATTGTATTAGCGATCTATAACGCCTTGAAGGCAAGGACCCGGAAGCATCAAGTTTTGGCTCCGATTTTATTAACATGAACCACTGATACAACGTAAACATGTAACACTGCGATTACATGTTGAGCAATATAAGCAAGCAAAACCTGTTTGGAAATTTGAATCTGGCCTGCCGCCTAAACGCAAACGTCTACATATTTTCACTCTACATATAAAGATAGTTAAACATTGATATTCACTATATGCGAGTCATCTTATAATCTAAGTTGATCTTTGAGTACAGCAGACCCTGTCCGAAGCAGCCTTTCGTAGACGGTCACTTAATGCAAGCAAACGTAACGCAGGGGCTTTCTGCATTACTTTGGATCTGCATTTAGCTACCACCTGCCTTACAGACACATACATACTTAGATCTCTTTATGTCAGCTTAAGACAAGTTGTATTGTATCTAAACGACAAAAAGTAATTCCAATTTATAATATTAACAACCATAATGTTTGTAGTGTTGTCATTATCTTTTGTCTATACTTAACTCAATTTTACCATGAGGTTTGTGTCTCGTACACCCTATCGCAATGCTTGATAATTATGTAACCTGATGATCTGCATTGCGGAATTGAAATGCAGTAACGAATGTGTATCAGTCGTGATTTTGATGGCATTAAACAATAGCAAATAACATGATTTAAGCCGGTGCTAGGGGGCGTAGGTAGTGTTGCAATTTCATAACTGCTCATGAACAGACTTAATAAAAATCAAGTCAGCAATTTTCTCTTTTCACATTGCTGCTTTTGATTTCGAATGATCTGCTACTTTTAGAACTTGTACTTCACAAGAGCAGGTGTTAAGTGTTTTTGTGGCGACAGTAAAAAGTATCCCCGTACTTCATTATCAGTCTTGTTATATTTTCTCGTCTTTCGGGATCATTACTTTCGATGTTATTGGTTTGGGAAATAAATTGAGTACCGCTTACACCGGAGCTAGGGGACGCGAGTAGTGTTGCTCTTTTAATAACTAGTCATGAACAGATTCAATAAAACCGGGTCTGCAATTTTCTCTTTTCACATTGCTTTCGAAGGATCTCCTACTTTGATGATCACGTATGGCCAGCAAATATGACAACACTGAAAATGAAGTAAGGAGTGACTTTTTTACGACCGCAACCCAAACATTAGCACCTGCTGTTGTGATGTCCTCGGGTCGACATGGATGTCCACACATCCCTGTTGCACATGTAGATGGCTAAGTCTTCAGCACTGCCCTGTCCGGTTGTGTGCTGTATCTCTCACCCATAATTATATGATGACGTAATCTACAAACGTAGGAAAAATTGGGATCACATGCATCTCAGGATTTGTTTATGAAACGCATTAAGACTTTTAGGAAGAAATGTTATGCCCCTATTATGTTGCAACGCGCTGCATGTATCATCATTAACCCGTCTTCAGTTGGTAGCCACGCTTCCATTTTTGCTTGCACTATGACAGGCCGATGGAATTACTCTGTGATGATAAACAATTAAACCCGATAATATGATGAGCTTACCGAGCACATGTATTGTCTTTTCTCTATCGTGCCCTTAATGGCTCTAAAAGCCATTGAGTGCACTTTTGACGGACTTTCACATTTGTTTAATATTACGGTTCACATATTGTCCTGTGTTGACCATCGCATAATATAGTGTGGGGAAGTTTGGTTGATATACTTTTATTTACACTGTTTGTTTAACTATGATTACTGAGGCTAGGACGTCCTTAAAACGATTAAACTCCCAGTGGTGGCTATGACTTCGACCGTTCCAAGACGGCATTACCTTTGTCATTTTCATGTGGAATCGCACTGTCTGTCCAGTCAGTCTATTTGTCTGTCTGTTTGTCTGTTTATTGGTCCCGCATCGTATCCGCTCTGTAAAGCCTGCATGCATTAGTGGATTTCAAAATAACTTGGTACAAATTTTTACCAACTTCAGACGTTGTGTCGCAAAAAGAAAAGTTCAAATCTCAAAGGTTAAGGTCACAATCAGGATCAAAGGTAAAAAAATGGGGACATTTTATGTCCGATCTGTAACTCCTACATGAATGGATTCAAAATGACCTGGCACAAATGTATATCACCTTGAGACACTGTGTCGCAAAAACAAATCAGGTTCCAATCTCAAAGGTCAAGGTCACGGGCTCAAATGTTAAAAATGGGGATTGTTTATCGTGTTCACTCTGTAACTCCTACATGCATGTACAAATGTTTTCTACCTTAAGACAATATGTCGCGAAAAGGAACCAGGTTCCTATCTTAAAGGTCAATGTCACAGTAGGGGGATCAAAGTTTAAAAAAATGGGGAAATTGTGTCGTATCCGCTTTGTAACTCCTACATACATGATTGGATTTCAAAGTAACTTGGTACAAATGTTCACCACATAGGCTTCTAAAAATGCAATATGGTCCAGGCTTACACATGACCGAGGCTTTAGTGTCGGTAATATTCTTTTGGGACATTCTCTTTATTTGTTTGTACTTGTGTGTTTGTTGGTGTTTACAATTTGCATCTCTGGTATGTGTACATACGTATGCGCGGTTGTGTATGTGTCTCACTTGTTTTTATCGGTGTTTTGGTAGCGGTTGCGTATTGTGTGTTGGTTGTCCTACTAACAACTCGACAATAGTAGGCAGTTACATTTTATTAAATGAAGCATAACATTAAAAAAAAGTTGAGTTCGCAAATATGAAATGTTGCAATAATTATTTCTGTATAGTACATCTTATGGTAGCTAGGTATGTGAAGTTACTAATTATTATCAATAGTATATGTAGGGGGTTATTATCTACATTCATGATGGGTGGACCCATGTATGAATAATCGCCAAGTAAACACCTTAACCCATTCCCTCATAGGCTATTTTAGATACAACCTCTTTGAATAAATCTACCGAAAAGGAGCATTAACTAGAGAAAAGGATTTTTTTTAGAATTTTGTAGTTTGAAACCGTTGTGATAAATAGAGCATTTGCTCCTATAGGAGCAAATACTCTATTTATCACAATGGTTTCACAAAGTGACTTTTACAGAGTCGTCAAAAGTCGTCAATATAAGGGAATGGGTTAATGTACCAACCCCATACACTTGAAAACTACATTAGATAGATAAGAGCATAAACATATTATTTACATAATTATATACATTTTGGTTTGTTTAACGGTCGTGTTTACTATCTTGTATGGATGGCACATCATGTTGCCTAGTTTCCAGTGTGCCACACTGGGAATCGGTATCACAATATACCCCGCACTGTCCGATCATCAGATCAACATGTAACATATTCAGTGTCACAGTGTTGAGCCTTAAACGAAGTGGCCACTGGTGCTAGCGGCTGTACATATACACGGTATACTATTCAGATCCATTAAAAAAATAGATTATCTGTTAAATTAAACAGACAATGCAGTCTTTCAAATATAATTGCTGTGTGGCTACAGAGTTACATATAAGGTGCGTACGCAACTACTAAATCGTCATTTCTCCCCGAAGAGGCTGAATCGAAGAAGTGTTCACAGTATAGGGTTTGGAATGGGGCTATACATTTCAGAAACAAAGCGTAGATTCGTGGCGAACATGATATGATATCGGGGCGTACAGTCAAATGCACTAGTCCGACTGGAGATTTCTCCAAAATGACGGCGAATACAATTATAATGTAATAAATTATGCATCATTTAATCTAAACTTGCAATGGAACACACATTGCTGATCATTTGATACCAGAGTAAAATACGGGTAAAATAATGAATATGGTTAAGCTTTCAGGCTGCTGAGTAGTTTTTATGTTCTGTTGTTTGTTTTAGTTGGTTTATTTTGTTTTTAAAGTAAAGAATGGTAAGTATGGACCAAAGCCGCCTTGGAAAGGTCGAGTAACTTGGCATGGTAAACATTCGAATCACTTCGCTTGTATTATGTAAATGTTTATGAAGATGTCAATCTGAACTGTCATTTAGTGCTAATTTATTCAGGCAAAGCATATAAGAAATTAACACATGCACTAAAATTGTCCAACATGATATAAGAGTAATGCTCGGAAACCATTTTAAATGTGTTTTCATTAATGCGTAGCGTGGAAATGCCCAAATTCATACATAACCTCCTCTCGGTACCAACTCCACATATTTTATTTAATATCAAATAAAGTTTTATAGAAATACTGGTGTTCAATATGCAGTAAACAAGATAATTAATGGTAAATAACAATTGAAAAACATGTGTGCATTTAACACGTTCAATAGCATGTGTACCTCAAATAACAACGAATGTTTAATACAATTTTAATGTTGTGTATTAATATATCCTGGAAATGGGAGATCAGTCGAAAGCAAAAGTATCAATGCAAAAACAAAAAATTAACTTTACTACTTTTTCATTCACTCGCCTAGTGACATGGTAACAAACATATAAGATTGGGCACATGAGCTAACCCCCTGTGACTTGTCACTGACCGTACCACAGCGGTACTTTCATCTTCACATAATGTTTGTTTGTTATGTCTTTGTGTGCCTCTTTGTGTCTTTTGATATGCATGTACATTTACTGTTTTTGTCGTGTTCGGGCTGCTATTTGTTTTGTATGCGGTGTTTCCATGCATGACTCAAACATGAACTTTTAAGACATGCGCACACTAACACTAAAGCTATAGGCAAGTCACTAACAGAACATAGTAATAAAAGAAGGTTAAAACACGGGCAATAGCATCTGAAGTGTCCCGAGGGGCTGTTGTTGTCCCGAACCCGAATCAAACTTGTATTATCACTGTTATTGCATTATTTTATTTCTGATTTACTGTGCTCATTTAATTGTTCCAATTACAACCATAATTATACACTAATTCTTTGAAGGTGCGCGCGGTTTACGCTGTTAACAGAGCACTGTTCAAACGCTGTAAAACTCTAGTCTACTGTTGACGTTATGACCCGCAAATGTATCATTCAAATCGGTCAAAAACAGCCCCTGAGCACCAGAATCGTCATGTTAATACATGGGTAATTGGGACTACAACAGCACGTTTTATGCAAGAGTATCAGTTCTGTTTTGGTAAAAAGCATAAAACGACTGGTGATAATAAAGTAATTGAAATTGGCAGTCTGATAAACCTAATCAAATCATACGTTTTGGAACAAGTTAAAGTATTGGCACAATCCAACCAGGACTCGTTTTCATTATATTGAGTCAATGATAGATACAAAGTTTCTAAATTATATCACAAAGGGCCATTAGCAAATGAATCAACGTTTTTGTTACAATATTATTCTATTACATGATTTATGGTACAGAGTGAACGTTGAATAAAGCTCCGTATAATTATGTATAAGACAATTTAAACTGCCGCTTGATCTGAACTTATATTTTACTATATAAAAAATAATCTAAAAGTCAAATGTTTTACCCTTAAGTTGATTTCCTTTCCTAATACCTTTCATGTTAGTCTTTTGGGAAATCATCAAAATGCATGTCTCCTGGGGAATGTTCATACCACATTTGCCTACATACGATTTAACAGGTTCACACTATTTTGTGTATAGTTTTTATAATATCACTTACTTAACAATGAACACAGCCATCTCGGCACTATTGTCGAGTGTATTAATGTCATATAGATGTACCATGGGTGTATATTTCTTCAGTGAATAACTAGCAACAGTTTAACCTAATATCATACGTATATTCATTGTCCAAAACATGAATAGTTCATCCAGATAAAACTTAATGTAAGAGTTTAGTTAGCGTTTATTATCAATAGTATTTTTGAATATGAACTTCGTTTTCGTACACCGATATATTTCAAAATTCAGTCATATTTTCTAATTCATATATAATGTTCATTTAGCAAATAGTATATGCAACAAAATTACAATTTAGTTTTGTAACTAAAATGTCAAGTTGTGAGATCATGTTTTTTATATTTCTTGTCCTTCTGGATCATTAGTTTCGATGTTATTAGTTTTAAAAATTGAATAACGCTTAAGCCGTGCTGGGGTCGTGGGTAGTGTTTCATTTTAACAACTACTCATGAACAGTCTCAATTAAAGAGACTTCAATTTTCTCTGTTTGCTTTGCTGCTTTTGCTTTCAAAGGGTTTCCTACTTTCAGAAGTTATGTACATACAGCAGGCGTTTAGTGAAAAAGCAGTAAAGTCAAGCAGGAAAAGCCACAAACAAGACGCAATCATCACCAAAACATCGACAGAAAGCAAGTTATACACAAACACACATATGCACAACCACACACACACACACACACACACACACACACACACACACACACACACACACACACACACACACACACACTGACGCACGCACACAAACACACTAGGTGAGCATTTTAAACATGAACACACGTAAAAGTACTGAGACAAAAACACCAAACACACAAGTACAAATACATAGATATCAAAACAAACATGAACGCAAATGTGACAAAGTGAATACCGCATTGGAACGGTCAGAACCACCACTTGGGGTTTAAACCGGTTTACGGACGTCCGAACCTCACACGTATCTCAAAGTCACTCTAGCTAAACAAACAGTGTAACTAAAGGTATCCTCGCCGGACTGCACCATAACATAGACGGTAAACACAAGTCAAAACGTAAAACACAGCATAACAACTGTAAATGTCCGTCAAATATGTACTCAATGACTTTGCTGAATTCATCCCGTTTCTGGGTTAAAGAGTATACCATCATAGAGTACATCCCTCGGTCTGTCATCGCGTAAGCAAAGGGGGAAGCATAAATGGGTCAATAAGCAAACATGCAGTGTGTTGCAATATAACTGGGTCATAACTTTGTTTGCTTTTAATAAAAAAAAAATTTGAAAATGGATATGACTCAGAATTTCCTTGAGTCACTATAGAATTCTGGGTAAGAAATACCTGAATTCTATTATATATGTAACCTTGCTTAAGAAGTTCATGAGTTTATAACTAAATTACGCCTATTAACATTTTCTAGCAAAGGACATGCTTGGACAAAGCGAATAAGTTGAGAAATGTAAACCCTATAAGATGTAGAACGGAGCACATCTCCATCTAGAGAAGGATGATTTAAAAGAAAAAATCAAAATCTTCCCTTTTGTCGTATATTGTGGACGAAACTTTATCATTAGTGTATTTTTGGTTTTGACATCCTGATATCTAATACACAAACTGATAAGGCGGGCTACTATCACAGAGGGTCGATGTATAATTGCATAACATTATCTCTTGTGACCATAGACTGGACACTGCAGGAGCACTCCAGGGAACTAATAATCAGCACAGCTTGACACTGTGTATCGGAGACCACCTATGAAGGAGTTTTGAGATGCCTTTAGGTACACTCGATGTTGGTCTTGATTTCAAACTAGAAACAGAGCTGGGCGTGATGGCGAAACATTTTATTCATCTGGCGATTGGACACAGACCTAGTTATCAAAATGTAAGGTGAAATTGTTGGTGTCTGATTGCAACAGCTTCCAGTATTGCATTGACAGCACATTGTGGAACAAATCTTTGACTCATTTTCCCCTTAAGGGGTACCGATCAACATTACATGCTAATCGATTAACACCCATCCGATGACTCTTCTTTATGCTAACTACTCGTCGAGGGTAGTTCGAAAAGTTTCGGGACAAGTGCTGTATTTTTTTATTTTTAAATTTCATAAATGATAGCTGCGATTGTATCCTATTTATTTATTGCCATACTTAAGCGTAGGTACAAGCAACACGCGATATATTGTCACCATAGCAACGTCACGTTGATGTGAGCGGGACACATTGACATCACCGTGCATAAATATTACTCAAAGGTGCGGTGTTAATGGAAAAGTAGTGCCGGAATAGAAACCAGGATTTCTAGGTGTTGGACATATTAATTTTAACCAGTTCTCTAATGAATACTCTAGTAGGAACTAGCTTGTTTGTCTGTGTGCGTCTCTTTATGTTTTTAGTATTTAGTAGTTATGTACATTTGCTGTGTTTTCTTGTGTAGCTGTTCGGGTGGCTGTTTGTTCTGTATGTGGTGTTTCCTGCATGACTCATATTTGTACTTTCATCGAAATTGGGTAGTAATGGTATATGAACACTCGATTATTAAGCTATGAGATGAACTGTAGAATCATTTATATAAATGATGTTTCTATCCGGTAAAATGTTAAAGAGAAATGACACAATTCCTCTGTTTGTTGTTTGAGTATCGCATTTCAATATATTTATAGGTCAACAATGTTGCACGCACAGAGAAAGTGCACAAACTCTACATAAAACCGAGTCAATAAAACCGAGTCTGCAATTTTCTCTTTTCGCATTGCTACTTTTGCTTTCGAAGGATCTCCCACTTTCAGAATATATCCCTATTATCAATCCGCTATTATTCGCACAGTGCTTTATTTCATATACTAGTAGTTACGGCTGTATTTTTACCTTTAGCGAAGTTGTTTGCAAACGGTTTCTATCCAGGTGAGGTGAACTGTTTGACCCTCTGAATGTCTGCAGACAGGATTGAAGATATACAATTATTATTGCAATTATTGGCAGGTAAAAGGTTATGACATACGGCGATTACTCAACAGGCAAATGGTTTAACCCTTTACTCCTCCATGAATATTCATGTAAGAGGTAATGACATTATTAATATTAATCATATTATTTTATAATGACACATGGACATGGGTATTTTTGCCATAGAAGAAATTGTAGGACCATATCTATATTATTTCATAAGCAAACATAAGCAGACCCTGATTTTCAATGTGTAGTGTCTTGGGATTATCAAGACATATGTACAGTCATTTTAAAGTGTCGCCGACAAAATGACTCGCCTGTGATGTCCGCTCATATCTTACTGTTTTGCTTTTTGTTGTATTACACGCACATCCTGGGGAGAAACACAATAGGGGCCTTGAGTTGACCATAGTGTTTAGTTTTTGGGCGTAAAACCTGCAGGAAGGAATGTCTTTTAACCCTAGATTTTATCATTTTCGTATACTACTCCGATCCACTTGACAAACATTATGTCTGGACCACCAAACTAAACAGAATAAAGCGAATCTTGTTAAGTTTTCTGCTGAAGCCTAACGTTTTCTTCATGCAATATATACAAAACCTATTGCGAGAAACATGACACTTGCCGAGTGCGTTCCTTATACAGATACAGTAACACCCCTCTAAACCGGAATTCTAATAAAGAAGAATTTAGATACCTTTATGCAGGTAGCTGCTTAAGGGTGGAAGTCATGATGGAAAAATCTCCTTAAGGAACATTCTGCATGACTTCCACCCTGCATTAAGCACCTTTCTCCAAAACCGATATTTATACTAAATTAAATGTCCGGTTTAGAGGGGTTTGCTCCTTAAGGAACTTATTGCATGACGACTTCCACCCTGCATTAAGCACCTTTCTCCAAGACCGATGTGTATACTAATTCGAACGTCCGGTTTAGAGTGTTTTACTGTGCCATGAATGACATGCGTATTGCAGTTGTAAGACAAGGACAAAATACTACTAGAGCTTGTTTTTAAGAAAACCATGTTTCCCACCTGTTCCTGTTTTAAAAATGAATGGACGTTTTCCAAAGATTATTTTTGTGGAATGTTAGAATGTTTTATATCATGTGCTTTACAATGAAGCCTAGTTATTATAACCATAAACATTTTCATGAGGTTTGGTGATGAGTAGATGAGAACTTTAAGACTTTGAGAGTGGACAAGGCTAAAATTGCCAATTTTGTATTATTCAAGGACCATAACTCTAAAGTACCTATTTCAATATTGCTGGTTATTGAAACTTTGCCTAGATATTATAACCATAAGCATTTTTATAAGGTTTGGTGAAGATTGGGACGTTGTTGACTTAGACAGCGGACAAAGCTAAAAAGGCAACATTTGGATAAATCAAGGTCCATAACTCTGATGTTCCTGAAACAATCTTGCTTGTTATTGAACTTGGCCAAGATATTATAGCCATAAAAAGTTCTAGAAGGGTTGGTGAAGGTTTGATGATACTTTTACCTAGAGAGCGGACAAGGCTAAAATGGCCAAATTCGGATAAATCAAGGGCCATAACTCTGAAAGTCCTGGAACAATCCTGCTGGATATCAAACTTTATAGCCATTAACATTTTAAGAAGGTTTCGTGAAGATTGGATGAGAAGTTTTAGAATTAGAGCGGACAAGATTTTGTGACAGACGGACAGACAGACGGACAGACAGACGGACGGAAAGGGGTATTTAAGTATGTCTCCCACACCACCTTGTGAATATGTAAATAAGAATACAGCTAAAAAGCACATGCCACCATTATAATATCACTTCATTACTGAAGTAGTTTTAAAGGTTTTTCCTGTAAGTATGTGAATATTCATGCCAAGGAGCTCTCTGGGCAGGTGTGACCAAATGGATTAAAAGAAGTGTTCTCCGAACATCGACAAAGCTTTACCAAGATTCCAAATTTCACTATTCTCCTGTTACAACAATATGATAAAAACAGCAATTTTTTTCTACATTTCAATTGCAAATTGTATTGATATATATCTGAGTGTATCCCAAAGAAAAAGTCTAAGAATCCTGTCTACATTTACGATATGATGCATGTTACTGCCTTTAAATGAATAACTTACAGCTAAACGTCCATTTCTTCATTTTATTGCAGGGCAAAAATAATACCATAAAACCCCAAAAGGCGCCTTCTGCTGTATTACTGATGTCCTGTGTTGTAATAGCAACATGTTTTTCAAGAAAGTGGTAACCGAAACTAGAAAAGACAATTATTGCAAATAGGTCAAAATGAACAACCAAAACACAAGCTAAGATTCAACACCTGATTTAATTTGAGAAGTGGATTACATGAAAAGTCAGTAGTCTATTTGTGGCGGATTGGTTGCGTTCGCTGGCGGCAAACCCCGTGTATACCTATGCAATGTGCTATCTGCAACTAACCCGTCTCATAGCTATTGAAGATCAAAACAGGTGTGGCAGCCACCACACACTCCCTACAACCCCAACAGCCATTGGGGGAGGAAGACCATGATCTTCAAACCCAACCTACACCACTCGCACAGTACAAACTTGTGTGAGGGTTTAGAAGCCAAGCCACCTACCGAACAGTACATAGATATTCGGCAGAATGGTCGACTCAAGCATGTGTATCGGTCGCAAGCTAGCACAAATCCGAAACTATATAGTGCAGCAGACAGAAATATTCATGAATAAGTGGGCTTCCACGGAATTTTCCGCAGCCAACGCAACAATGGATCTTCAAACTGAAAAAACCAAGCAACCCAAATTCAACCAATACAAATCCCAGGAAGGGAGCATGTTTGTATTGGCATTTAACCTTTGTATTATATTTATCTACTGGATGAATGCCCCAACTCCATGGAAGCAAGGTCCAAGCATGGAAATTGAGATCTGAAAGAAGAAAAAACACAACAACAAGAACAATTAGTTTGTATATCTTTTACACTTCTCAAATCAGGGTGGGTGGGTGGAATTTTGATGATTTATCTTAATGCCTGAAAACCGCGTGGTTTCTGAAGCTCCAAAAAACCCGGATCAAAATATCGGCGCAGCGTGAGAACTGGCCTATCATGAGAATTACAAACCGAACCAGTTCATTTGTTTCTGCAATAAATTAGACTATTTGTAAGGACTAGTCTGAATTATTGCAAATAGGTCAAAATGAACAACCAAAACACAAGCTAGGATTCAACACCTGATTTAATTTGAGACGTGGATTACATGAAAAGTCAGTAGTCTATTTGTGGCGGATTGGTTGCGTTCGCTGGCGGAAAACCCCGTGTAAACCTATGCAATGTGCTAGCTGCAACTAACCCGTCTCATAGCTATTGAAGATCAAAACAGGTGTGGTGACACTCCCTAGAACCCCAACAGCCATTGGGGGAGGAAGACCATGATCTTCAAACCCAACCTACACCACTCGCACAGTATAAACTTGTGTGAGGGTTTAGAAGCCAAGCCACCTACCGAACAGTACATACATATTCGACAGAATGGTCGACTCAAGCATGTGTATCGGTCGCAAGCTAGCACAAATCCGAAACTATATAGTGCAGCAGACAGAAATATTCATGAATAAGTGGGCTTTCACGGAATTGTTCGCTCCAAAATTCCGCCCTATGCATTATCAAAAAGTTCTCTAATACTTAAGAGCATCGTGTCATAACCGACATCTAAAAGATGGACACCATCCCGGAAATAAAACCCGGGTGTGTCTGTGCCAATATCTGGGTGTTTTATGAAATGGCCACCCATAAAAGTTATAAAACGGCGTAGACAGTTATTTAAATGTTTCCTCTTTTTCTCTATTTTCTTGTATGGAATACTGGTATTGCCCCACGAGATCCGTGGTAGCAATGCCGAAAAAACAAATGTGGTCTCTGGTAAGTTCGACATCCACATATGCAGATCATCTCTCATTTTATGTTCGAGTTCACATCCTTTCACTGAATGTAGCACCAAACCCATGCCCTACCGATGCGGAGCTGTCAGTATGCAAACAGATGTCACTGTTAAAGGTCCAGAATGGCTCGTGAAACATAGAGATTCCATTGAAGGATGAGAGAAAATCTAACCACATGATCAGATCCTGTCTCATGCCCTTCTTAATCCTAATATGATGAAATGGCTTTGATACGCCGCAGGTTGAATTAATCAGCCTTCTGCAGAAAGGACTACCTGGCACTATTGCCCGACAAATGAAGTTCAATGATCCAATTAAGGATTGTTTATGGGCTAGCATGTTCTGAATATGCTCAATCAGTTGTCTTATCTTTGCCTCTGGAATTTTAACCTGCATGCGAATAGAATATAATTCTAAACCCAAAAGAATGAGAACAGTTGTTGACCAAACAGTTTTTTCCTCTGCTACAGGAATGCCAAGCCTACGACAACAGCTGAAAAGGGCCTGCATTAAGTTGGAACAATCTTGGCAATCTGCTTTACCCCCAAAGAAAAAGTCATCAAGATAATGATCGAGTTCACCGTGTTGGTTATTGTTACGAACGATCCATTGCAAGGCGGTTGCAAATTTTTCAAATATGGCACATGAAATGCTGGCTCCAAATGGTACCATTTTATCGAAAAAAAAGAAACCATCATGGACAAAACAACCAATGGGAAATCATCTTTAGCTAAAGGTATCAAACGAAAGGCTGATCTGATATCTGCTTTACCTATCAATGCACCATTGCCAAGTTTTTGAACCATTTTTACTGCATTATCAAATTTAGTGTACTGCACACTGCAAAGTGCTGGATCAATGTTGTCATTTACAGATTCTCCTGGGGGGTATGAAAGGTGATGTATAAGTCTAAATTCCCCAGGTTCTTTTTTGGGCACCAGACCAATTGGGGATACTCTAAAAGTTTCAAATGGTGGCTCGAGGTAAGGGTCCGAGACTCTGCCTGCTGAAAGTTCTTTTTTGATCTTTTTCCATACTATTTTTGGATTTTGTCTAGCTGATTTTAAGTTTATGCAGTTTTGCGATACCTTGGGTCCAGTATAGCAGAGGGAAAAACCAAATGTAAATCCATTCAACAAAAAGTGAGACGATTGTTCGAAGTAGCCTGAGAGTGCAATTCTAAGTTGGTTGACATTAACAGGCGTCTGGCCAAGACAAATGTCATTTTGTTTCTCATTACTTACGAAAGGATGTAGGTTTTGAGTTACATTTGAGTTGTGTGTGTTCCCCTCTGCACGTTAAACATCTGTGTGCATATTTGCACTGTGTGAATTTACAACCCCGAACAGAATTGAATTCATAGCAAACATTTCTTGAACGAGATTGTAAATTGGTGTTCACTTGTGACGTGATGCTTTTCATTGGTGTTGGCCGATTGACCGATAAACTCATGGTTTTGAGCCAAAGATCTACATGGATGTTTGACCAGGGCATCGGGGACACTGCTTGACGCAACCTAAAATTCTCATCGTAGGTCCGCCAGCCGAGTGAACCCACATTACGGCTTTCTGCCTCAAGGATCGTGGCCATGTACTGGAACATTTCCCCTGCTTTACTCGGAAATTTCTTTACATATATGTATGAAAAAATCAGGAAAGCGTCAGTCCATTCACGAATATTTGATATTTGTTTTGAACTTTGGGGATGTGTAGTGATTTGACCATGATCATTTAACACAAGGGTCGAGGCTCTGGTCTGACACGGATCTTTATGGAGCAACTGGGATAAATCTATGTAATCCCCTTTCCAGATTTTTGCACACATATCCGGGGTTACATGTAAAGCTATGGCATCATCTGCCAGGCGAATAGCATCGTCTGACAGAGCGAACTCGTTGAAACTAGCAACATGAACGGGCCCACTTGGCTGATAAATTATCTGTGAGAACGGATTACCAATACCAGCTGACACAGTCTCGTCAGATGATAGCTGAAGCAGCTCATTTCCCGTCGATACAGCGGCATCTTGCCGATCGTTGCGATTATGAGGACCCGGTCTACCCGCGCGACGTCTGCGTGGAGGCATCTCTAGAACAATTTTTACGAAATTTTTAGAAAGATTTTGATGATTTGTAAGGAATAGTCTGTATTATTTAGATTGGTTAAAAAACAAATCATTTCGTGTTTTAAGTAAAATGCAAGGCGAGACTAGTGATGTATGATATTTAGTGCAACACAAGTCAAATATGAGTAATGCAGGAAACACCACATACAAAAGAAACAGCCATCCGATCAGCACCACAACAAGAAAACACAGAAAATGTACATAACTATCAAAACACAAAGAGACCTACACAGACATACAAACAAACAATAGGGGATGATTGAAGTACCGCCTTGGAACGGTCAGTGAAAATAGTCACTGGGGTTTTAAATCGGTGTAGGGGCGCCCAACCTTACACTTATTCCATCCCAACCCTAAACGACAAACAGTGTAAATAAACAATCCCCTCTGCGACTAATCTACAACAACCGCGATAACAAATATAGTGGTATATTGCATGTAAAACGAAAACATATTTAAGTGAAACAGACTGGATCCATCTATCGCTGGAATACCAAATGATTGAGCTGCAAACAGAGTAACTGTAGAAAAGTAATAAAAGGTACGACAAAAAACGAGAAACTTACAACTACTTTGCAACCTTCATAATAGCAAATGACTTTAATTATTTCAGTTTGAAAATTCAAGTACAAAGATCCGATGTCCTCCTTCCGTTTCCGGATTTAAGAGGTCGTCTTCATAGAGTTCTAAACCTTTCTTGTCGGCGTACATGAAAAAACAGCGTGATTGCCAACTGTAATAATTGTGTACATTTGCATTCGGTCTGCCTCGGGTTATCTTCTCGCGTGTTCACATAATGCAAACCAATTAAAGTTCGAAAATGTTGTCGATCGTTTAAAGAAACCATATTGAATACAAACATCTATGTGACAAGGCATTATATAGGCATTGCTGATCATGATACTATCTTTGAAGTAGTGTCCTTATTATTAGGAAAACATTCAAACTGCTATACCCTAGTATATGAACATTTTATTGAATTTGTAATTTTCGATTTTGCAAAGCACTTTTTAAATTTGAATTGGATCTTCTACGTAATTACAACTTACCATACTAGTCTGATAATTGGATTGAAAATCGCCGTGAAGCTTCCAGATGTCTACCACCAGTAATGAGGTCTTCATGTGCCAATATATTTCAATTACCTCAAGGGAAACTGAAATTGGTATTTCTTCCCCGACATTACAGCCGTTATATGGTTGAATCAAGAGATGTTCTCATTCTTTCCCTTTCTTCTTTTTCAAATTATACCAAAATCCAACAACAACAAAACCGCATTGAATGCTACATTTGAATAAACGTATGCACTGAGAAAACATATTGATATACTGACTATATAAAATATCCATATATTCTCAAAAGTTTAAATTCTTACAGTAGATCCTTCGAAAGCAAAAGCAACAATGAGAACCCCCTAGCACCGAGCAGTAGTCAATTTCCATAACTAAAACGTTAAAACTGATGATCAGGAAGAACCAATAAATATATCAACACTGAATTAATACGGGCGACTTTTCACGGCCGCCATACGTGCATGTAACACCTGCTGTTGGGAAGCCCATACATTCTGAAAGTAGATCTTTCAAAGGCAAGGGAGAAATGCGAAAAAAGAAACGTGCAGACTCAGTTTTATTGAATCTGTTCATTAACAATTATTTAAAGGCAACAATACTCACTCACCTATCACCGGCTTAAGCCGTATTCAATTTTCATAACTAAAAACGTTCAAACTGCTGATCCCGAAGGACCGGAAAATATGACAACCAGTGAGAATGAAGTATAATAGATTACGTTACAGTTTAGACAACTGCATAGTTGCATATGCCAGTTTTATAGGATATCAATGCGAGTAAGTACATGTCATGCTAATTACTTTTTCCATAGAGATAAATGCATGGATGTTGCAAGAACGTCGTTTGCATGACATGATCATTATATAAAAGTTAGGTTCCATCTTCAAATACATGTATAAGCCATGCAGGAAACACCGCATACAAAACACACAACCGCCCAAATAGCAGCAAATGTACATGTATATAAAAGACACAAAGAGACGCACAAAGACATAACAAAAACAATAGGGGGAAGATTGAAGTACCGCATTGGAACGACCAGTGACAAATGCCCCTGGGGGTTTAAACCGGTTCAGGGGTACATGCCATGCTAATTACTTTTTCTATAGAGATAACTATATGGATGATGAAAGAAACTCATTTGCAAGATAAACTTCAAGTAATCCTCATGAATACAATTGTCTTATACTTGTATAACAAAAGTACAAAAATGAGTCAAGCAGGAAACACCACATACAGAACAAACAGTCGCCCGAACAGCAACACAAGAAAACAGCAAATGTACAAAAACATCAAGAGACGCACAAAGACAAAACAAACATACAATAGGGGGAAGATGGAAGTACCGCCTTGGAACGGTCAGTGACAAAAGTCACTGGGGGTTAAACCGGTTTATGGGCGCCCAACCTCACACTTATTCCACCCCCACCCTAAAAGACAAACAGTGTAAATAAATGTATCCCCTCTCCGACTAATCTACAACAACCGCGACGGCAAATACAGTGGTAAAGTGCATGTATAACGAAAACATTTAAGTGAACAAACTGTATCCACCTATCGCTAGTGTACTCAATGATTGAGCTGCAAACAGAGTAACTGTAGAAAGGTAATAAAGGATACGACAAAAACGAAATAGTACAGATATCCGACGTTCTCCTTCCATATCTGGATTTAAGAGGTCGCCTTAAATCTCGTTTGAAAATGACTCTTCTTGATCTACATACTTTACGTCTAACTTCTGGCAAACATGCCATGCTTTCTAGACTTTCATCCTTATCTATATTTTCATTAAAAGAAATTGACGAGCAAGCCGATAAATTTATTTTTAGATCAGATCCTTTCATAGGAACGGCTAGTTTGATACAAAGCTTTACTCTACATGTTCTCAGACCGCACATTGACAAATTATCTGAACACCAAAGATTCTTCTTGAAAATTCCTTTTATTAATAAAGGTATTGATTTTATTGACCTCCAAAGTATTTTAGAGACAAAAATGTAATTGACACTATTCCTAAATACTTTAAAAATACAGAACCACCTATCATCTGCTACAAATATAACAAACCCATCAGAAATACAATTTTCAACTATAATAAAATTGTGGCCGACCTTAATATTAATGATAATATTCCTGATAATTGAGATTGCGCCACCTCAAAATTTTGCTATTCTCCGGCTGGTCATGTGATTACTGGTAATTTTGAGATAATTAAAGATAAACGTTTACGATCTCTTTTGAATAAAGGTCCCAAATATAGAATACCATCCATGATAGATTTTAACTCTTGTCGAGTTCAGATTGCGGAGGCTTTACAAAATTTTAGTATTAAATGGAGTCGAAGAGAACATGTTGAGTCTAATGCTCTTTCTAGTTGGAAAAAACTAATTTTTGATATAATTGATAAACGCATTTCCTTTTATAGCTCTAATACACACCTTCTTCCACCTAAACCTAGAATTTCTTTTAGACATCTTAAAAAGGGTTTACAGGATTTCCATTCAAAATACGTTTTTGTTCCTGCTGATAAAGCATCGAATAATGTGATTATTATTTGACGATTACATTATATCGATGTCTTGACGCCGGAAATTATTAATACCAAGTCATACATTTCAGTTACTACTGACGAAAAGACCATCGTTTCAGACCATGTCAAAAGGTGTGAACAACTTGGAACCGATATTAAAATTACACAACATAAACTTCCTACAATGTATTTGTTACCAAACCTACATAAAAAACATATAAAGCGCGTTTCATTGCAAATTCTAGTTCATGTACAACTACTAAATTGTCTATACTTTTGACTTCTTGTTTAACGAAGGTAAAGGAACATGTAAAATTCTACTGTGATAAGACTTATGAAAATTCTGGAATAAATCTCTTCTGTTCTACTAAGAACTCTTCAGAAGTCTTAAACAAACTTAAGAACATAAGGTATCTTGCATCCACTGTAAGCACGTACGATTTTTCTACTATTCCTCATATTTTAATTAAGGATAAGCTTACTAACTTAATCCAGAAAGTATTTGCCCGGGAAAAACATCATTATTGGCATGTAATGCTCAAAAAGCTTTCTTTACTGACGAGCAAATGAAATATTACACCAATTGGACTTCCTCAGAAGTTTGCGAATCAGTAACCTTTCTTTTGGATAACATGTTTGTACGTTATGAGAATGCTATATACCGTCAGGTAATTGGTATTCCCATGGGTACGATTTGTGCACCACTTGTCGCAGATTTGTTTTTGTACTGCTATGAGAGAGATTTCATGTTGCGTTTGAATACTCAACAACAAGAAGATGTTATAAAAGCCTTCAATGAAACTTGTCGATATTTGGATGGTATTTTTAACTTAGATAACCCTTTCTTTGATGCTCTGATTCCTACAATTTATCCTAAAGAACTCAAATTGAATAAAGCTAACCCGTCCGACAATTATGCAGCGGTTCTTGATCTCGACCTTAAAATTGATAATGAAAAGATTTCTTCTAAAATATATGACAAAAGAGATGATTTTGATTTTAATATTGTTAATTTTCCTCATCTTGACGGGGATGTTCCCCGTGCTCCATCTTACTGGGTTTATATATCTCAACTTATTCGTTTTGCTAGAGCTTGTTCATCTATTGACGATTTTAACAGTCGAAATCTCATTTTAACTGAAAAACTGCTTAAGCAAGGATATAGATACTATAAACTAAGAAAAACTTTCTCTAAATTTTACTATCGAAATCTCTCGCTTATTGGCAAGTACCAATCTAATCTCAAGGCGCTTCTGCGACACGGTGTTTCACATCCTGCATTTTATGGTGATGTGAATTACAAACTTCGTAAAATTATTGGACATACCCATTTTCTCACTTTGTTCATCAAATATGTTAAAAAATATATTAAAAAGAGATATGATCCTGTAGTACTACAACATACTGCATGTTTGTATGTCAACCCTTTTACAGTTGGCAATCACGCTGGCCTCTTTGCATGTACGCCGACAAGAAAGGTGTAGTACTCTATGAAGGCGACCTCTTAAATCCAGAAATGGAAGGAGAACGTCGGATATCTGTACTATTTCGTTTTTGTCGTACCCTTTATTACTTTTCTACAGTTACTCTGTTTGCAGCTCAATCATTGAGTACACTAGCGATAGGTGGATACAGTTTGTTCACTTAAATGTTTTCGTTATACATGCACTTTACCACTGTATTTGCCGTCGCGGTTGTTGTAGATTAGTCGGAGAGGGGATACGTTTATTTACACTGTTTGTCTTTTAGGGTGGGGATGGAATAAGTGTGAGGTTGGGCGCCCATAACCCGGTTTAACCCCCAGCGACTTTTGTCACTGACCGTTCCAAGGCGGTACTTCCATCTTCCCCCTATTGTGTGTTTGTTTTGTCTTTGTGCGTCTATTGTTGTTTTTATAGTTATGTACATTTGCTGTTTCCTTGTGTTGCTGTTCGGGCGACTGTTTGTTCTGTATGTGGTGTTTCCTGCATGACTCATTTTTGTACTTTCATAGAGTACTAAACCCTTCTTGTCGGCGCACATGCAAAGAGGCCAGCGTGATTGCCAACTGTAAAAGGGTTTACAACCAAACATGCAGTATGTTGTAGTACTACAGGATCATATCCCTTTTTAATGATTTTTTAACATATTTGATGAACAAAGTTAGAAAATGCGTATGTCCAATAATTTTACGAAGTTTGTAAATCACATCACCATAAAATTCAGGATGTGAAATACCGTGTCGCAGAAGCGCCTTGAGATTACATTGGTACTTGCCAATAAGCGAGAGATTTCGATAGTAAAATTTAGAAAAAAAAATTTCTTAGTTTATGGTATCTATATCCTTGCGTAAGCAGTGTTTCAGTTAAAATGAGATTTCGACTGTTAAAATCGTCAATAGAAGAACAAGCTCTAGCAAAACGAATAAGTTGAGATATAAAACCAACAGTGACCTGTATGTTATGTTGTTTTACAGGTATTTTTGTATTGTATTTATTCTTTTGATCATGTACAAGTGTTACAGGTTTGACGAAACGACTACGAACGTATTATTACAGAAGATAAATAAATCGATAATATATACATACATAGATTGTTGTCGTCTGGTCCAGTGCTATGATGGTCTCAAAAAAGTGCCATCAATTATCTCTGTATGAATGAAAAAGTAGTAAAGTCAAGCAGGAAAATCCACACACAAACCACCACCATCACCAAAACACCGACAGAAAGTAATTAATATGGCAATTTATACACATACATACAGCCATCGGAAGACGACAGCGACCAATCACACACATACACACACAGACGAGAAGAACACAGAAAACACCAACAAACACACAAGCACCAGAAACAAACATGAACAAACGCACAAATACAAAGACACAAGACAAACAAAAGTAAGGGTGACAAGGACAGTACCGCCTTGGCACGGTCAGTAGCAAAATCACCACTGGGGGTTTAAACCGGTTTACGGACGTCCTAACCTCACTGTTATCTTAAAGTCACCCTAGCTAAACAAACATTGTAAATAAAGGTATCCCCGCCAGACTTCCCCACAACATAGAAGACAGTAATCACAGTACAAAGTGTAAAAGATAGCATAACAACTGTGCAAGTCTGCCAAATATGTACTCAATGACTTTGCTGAAGACAGAGCAACTGCAGGGAAGCCGTTAAGGGCACGACAGAAAAAAGGCAATACATGAGTCTGGTAAGCTCATCCCATTTCTGGGTTTAAGAGTATACCATCATAGAGTACTACCCTCGGACTGTCATCGTGCAAGCAAAGAGGGAAGCGTAGAAATATCACAGGGTCATAACATTTCTTCCTAAAAGTTTAAATGCATTTAATAAACAAATCGTGAAAATGTATGACCCCGAATTTTCCTCAGTTTGTAGATAACATCACCATAGGAATCTGGGTGAGAAATACCTTGTTGCAGTAACGTCCGTAAATTGCAGTTATATTTATTAGTGAGGGGTAAATTTCGATAATAATTTTGAAAAAGCTTTCCGAATTTTATAATATCTGTAGCCTTGCTTAAGAAGTTTATGATTTATAACTAAATTACGACTATAAAAATGTTCTAGCAAAGAACAGGCTCGAGCAAGGCGAATAAGTTGAGAAATGTAAACACCATAAGATGTAGAACGGGGAACCTCGCCATCTAGAGAAGGATAATTAACAATTTTGAAATCGAAATCTTCCCTTTTATCGTATATTTTAGACGAAACTTTATCAATAGTGATGGAATGCCGAATATTTACGTAATTGTTGAAAAAAAGAATATACGTCAGGAAATGACACATAACAGTGTATATCACCATTAAGCCTTTCCTCTATAAATACGACTTTCTACGCCTCTGTAATAGTCACTTCTTGAAACCATTGTGATAAATAGAGCATTTTGCTCCTACATGAGCAAATACTTGTAGGAGCAAAATGCTCTATTTATCACAATGGTTTCAAACTACAAAATTCTTTAAATTTCCTTTTCTCTAGTTAATGCTCCTTTTCGGTAGACTTATTCAAAGAAGTTGGGTCAAGAAATAGCCAATGGACGAATGGGTTCAATGCGCGCTTACACGCGACCTTCAAAGAACTGTTCCATCTATGCCTGTTCTGTTCCACATCGACAACATTTAGGGGCAATAAAAGGGTCAATCAATACCAAATGATGTTGAACATAAAATAACTCTATAATCATCAAATCACAGCCAACGTAGAGCAATACATAAATACAATACACAATACACATAGAAATGTTCCTTGCGAACCAACACCTATAGCATATTGCCTGTACTGTTAAACCAGAACTAATACACATCAAACACAAAACGCAAGATGTGACGCAATAAAGGGTATGGCAAGACAAAACCTTACAAAATACTTTATTGCAAAATAGTATTATCTAGTTTTTGTCGTACCTTTTATTACTTTTTACAGTTCAGTTACTCTGTTTGCGGCTCAATTATTCAGTACGCTAACGATAGGTGGATCAAGTTTGGTTCACTTAAATATGTTTTCGTTTTACATGCAATTTACCACTGTATTTGCCCATAAACCGGTTTAACACCCCCCCCCCCCCGCCACCCCACCCCGTTCCAAAGCGGTACTTCAATCTCCCCCTATTGTTTGTTTGTTATGTCTTTGTGGGTCTCCTTGTGTCTTTTGATATGGATGTACATTTGCTATTTCTGTCGTAGTGCTGTTCGGGTGGCTGTGTTTTGTAAGTTGTTTTTCCTGCCTGACGCATACATGTTATATGTCGGTGCTGAGTCTAGGGTACTGCAAAACTTACTAAGATAGTTTGAAGCACGCACTGCGACACTGAAAAGATCACGTAAGGCTAAGGATGCTAAGCATAAAGGAATGCATATTTATCATAACAGTTGCGACATTGTGACTGTTTTCTAGTATAACCATGTGGGCCATGGAGTTGTATAGGTGATTTCAGCAAAAGGAACAATATAATATGTTCCATTAAGAAACCCTGTTATATTTATGAAGTTTAGAATATATATTTACCAGAAATAGATGTTTTAGAATGGTGGTAGAATGTTAAGCGGAATTCGTCCGAAAAAAGGTTTTACAGTCGGTAGCTACGCTTTTCTATTTGCTTGCGCGGTGACAGGCCGATGGTAGTGCTCTATCGTGGTATACTCTTACACTCAGAAACGGGATGAGCTTACCAGACTCATGTATTACCTTTTCCCTGTCGTGCCCTTAACGGCTTTCCTTCAGTTGCTCTGACTCCAGCCAAGTCATTGAGTACATATTTGACGGATTTTTCACAATTGTTATGCCATGTTCTACCGTCTTCTATGTTGCGGAAAAGTCCGGCGGGGATACCTTTATTTTTACACTATTTGTTAAGCGAGGGTGATTTTGAGATAAGTGTGAGGTTAGGACGTCCGTAAACCGGTTTTAACCCTCATTGGTGTTTTTGCCACTGACCGTTCCAAGGCGGTACTCTCTTTGTCACCCTTACTTTTGTTTGTCTTGTCTCTTTGTACTTTTGATTTTGTTCATGTTTCGAATGCTTGTCTCTAGTGCGTATGTGTGTTTGTTAAGGTTTTCTGTGTTCATCATCTGTGTATGTGGATGTGTGTGACATGCTGTCTATCGATGTTTGGTAGTGGTTGCGTCTTGTGTGTGGCTTTGCATATCTGACCTTACTACTTTTCAATTTACTTGGTACTGGTACTTGTGTTAAGTTAAGTGCATGTGTTTATCACCAGTTGACACATCCTAGAGTGAATTATTAACAGATATGATAAGATAAGATCATTTGAAAGCACAAAAACCAAATTGAAAGGGAACATTTACAGGCTTGGTTGTATTGAGTTTTGGTACATAGTTGAGCATGAACGAGGGATAGAAATTCATTACAGGATACATCAACAGGCTCTTCAAACATTCGATTGCAGGACATTGTTCTTGAAATTATTTATGTCAATTTATCGTAGCTTTCTGAACGTAACGAAGTGTAGTTTTGGGACAGGTTTGGCACCGTATTGCATAAAAGCTCACCGCAAAATGACCACGTGAGGCGTCCGACATTCCCGGGTCGACCGCTTCTATGTCCGACACGATGTTATATGTGTCACGAGTGATAACAACATATAGCATGTGACCCCTACCCGGGTTGGTTCATTGGAGTACTGGTGAACTTGATATTCCCAGTCTGTAGGAATGTCTAAATTGAAACTGACGTCTCCTACGATTTTAATCTTTCTGTCCACTGTGTGTTTATGCTTGTATTCGGACTATTTACATGTGTAGGATGGTGTCTATATATAACCGCCATATATAAGGAGGGTCGGGAGTTGTTAGCGGACTTACTGATTACTTCAGCGGTTTCACCGTGTATGGTGTGTCAAGGGACGTATTTCATTTTGTTACTATCTGGTAAAATTTGTAGAATGCCTGTTTTTGTCAGTAGAAGTCAGAAGCCATGCTTCAGTTATAGCAAACTTATCAATGTTATAAGAATGTATATACATGTAGTCAAAAACAGGGTGGGTTTGTTTTTGACAGATTGTGGGTGGAAACAGCAGCGTTAAATACGCGTCTGACCTTTTTATTTTACTGAGGATTTGAATATTATATTTCATCTGTGATTTATGTGTGACTTCGTGTTAACAATATCACTAGATGGTGCATATGTATCTGGTCTGGATTCTGATGGTGATTGCATTGGGTAGGTTTTAAAGATTGATTCCTTGATCGGTGTTCCAAAACATCTCAAGCTCGGCTGACCCATTCGGATGTCTCTGTATTTAATTCCTATTTCAGTATGATCCAAACCTGAGGATTGGGCTTTGTTGACACTGAATGCAGATATCACACCTATTTTAGTTCTTAATAAATGAAATGTTCTTACATACCATAGTTGATGGATGATTGCTATGATGCATGGGTTCTATTGTCAAATCAGTATTTAAAGTTTGATGAAAAAGAACACCGTGTATTACGTCAGCTATTATATGTCTCAATTTATTGCTGGTTCCATGTAAATGGAAAAGTAGTAGAGTCAAGCAGGAAAATATACAAACAATATGCAGCCATCACCAAAACATCGATAGAAAACAAGTAATACACGACCATACACACATACAAACATACAGACACACACACCACGAGATGGAAATTTTAAACATGAACAAAGTACAAATACACCAGACCAACATAAAAGTAAGGGTGAACCCCCCCCCCCCCACACACACACACACACACACACACACACACACATACACACACACACATACACGCATGAGATAAAAAAAAATCAAACTTAAACGAACGCACAGGTAAAAAGACACAAAAACACCAAACAAACATAAAAGCAATGGTGACAAATAGAGTACCGCCTTGGAACGGTCAGTGGCGAAACCACTACTGGAGGTTTAAACAGGTTTACGGATATCTTAACCTCACACTTATCTGGTTTGGCTTCTGATTCGGTAATGAAAAAGTAGTAATTCAAGCAGGAAAAGACACACAAAAAACGCCCCTATCACCAAAACATCGATAGAAAGCAATTTACACACACACACACACACACGGAGGAGATGGAATTTTTAAACACGAACAAACGCACAGTTACAAAGACCCCAGACCAACAAAAACGCAAGGGCGAACATACATAAACTCGCATACGCACGAGACGAAAACCACAAACCAGAACAAACACATAAGTACAAAGACACCAAACAAACAAAAGCAAGGGTAACAAAGAGAGTGCCGCCTTCGAACGGTCAGTGGCAAACCACCATTGCGGGTTTAAACCGGTTTACGGACGTCCCAACCTCACACTTATCTCAAAGCCACCCTAGACAAACAGTCTAAATAAAGGTATCCCCGCCGGAATAAGTTCGACCTTTGGTTAGGAACTGATAAATACTACTTAAACCCCCAGAGGTGACTTTGCTACTGACCGTGCCAAGGCGGTACTCTTTTTGTCACTCTTACTTTTGTTTGTCTTGTGTCTTTGTACTTGTGCTTTCTTTCATGTATGGAATGTTTATCTCTAGTACTTGTGTGTTTGTTAATGTTTTCTGTGTGGGGGTGCGTGCGTTCGTGCGTATCGATGTGTTGGTGGTGATTGCGTCTTGTATGTGTCTTTGCCTGCTTGCCTTTGACTTTACTACTTTTTCATTTACATGTAAACCCGTTAATGCAATATGAATATGTGAGGATGGAAAACGTATGTATAATTCGTGTATTAAACGGATTCCTATGGCATCTAGAAAACAAAATAATGGCGTACTTAAATGAACTTTCCGTACGTTAGGCTGACCTTGTCTCCGTATGTCCACGTGTACAAGGAAGTATGTGCGGGACGTATTCAGCTGTTTTCGACTGAGTTTATTTTTTTGCAAACTAGCAATGGTAATTTTTCATCATCAGAACATGAAATCTGCATTTTGTTATCAACGCATGGCCTTGTATGAAGATACAGAAATGTTTCCGTTTTTTATATAATCGGAATCGGAATTCGTTGTGTATTTGTTATGATTTAGTACAACATTGTCCACTGAGTGATTTGAAGTGATGTTTGTTACAATGGTTATGAAGAAAGGTTACCCCTTGATATATACTCTGTAAAAACAATTACATCCAGTGCAATGCGATATAAATCACTTTCCGTCCTTCCGTTTAGTATTTTTTCAATACGGATACTTCTTGTCAAAAGAACAACATCCGAATGCCCAGGAAGGAATTTTAGGTAAAATATTGCTTTATTGAAATAACATCACAAGGTTATCCCCTGAATAATCTGCATACCACATTGGCACTTCATTTTCAAATTATGTTCTTCCAGACAAAACTTGAATTCTGTTTTATAACTATTTTATATCCACCATTTATATCCAAATGCTTTACTCAAAGGTTTAACATACATTTGCTATAACATAAAGGATGTAACAGTAAATAATGGTATTTCTTATTTTAATGGATACAATTGAAAATGTTGAATTGTCCTGCATATTCTCGTAATAATGTCAAATACATTTGCTTTCTAACAATTTGCCGTGGTAAACTATGATAATGGCTTTCATATAAGTCAATTTGGCGCAATTTAAAGAAAGTAAGACCGTTGATAATACAGTTTTCCAGCACACAGTAAAATACTTGGCTGTATTTACAATCATTTGCAATTGAGCTGTCGCATAAGTCAATAAAACGCTGAAACTCTCAAATATTCCACTCTAGTTTCAATCGAATTATAATCTTGAAATAAACATGTAAGATCATAAATAGCACTAACACCAAAGTGCAAACGGAACTCAGAGTAAACCCAAATAAATGGCCAAACTTGAACTACATGCATGATAGATAATGTGTGCATTTAACAACTGTATTTGCTCCTTGCATAGTTGCATGCAATGTGACATTTCTCGATAAAGCACGTTTGTTTAACCATGAATAGTTCCAGTGCAGTGTCAACTTTTACGTTTTGAATTTTACCACTGTATTTACCATCGCGGTTGTTATAGACAAATCGGAGAGGGGGATACGTTTATTTACACTGTTTGTCATTTAGGATTGGGATGGAACAAGTGAGAGGTTGGACACCCAAAAACCGGTTTAACCCCCAGTGACTTTTGTCACTGACCGTTCCAATGAGGTACTTCTATCTCCCCTATTGTATGTTTGTTTTTGTCTTTGTGCGTCTCTTTGTGTCTTTTATATACATGTACATTTGCTGTTTGTCGTTGTGGTGCTGTTTGGGTGATCGTGTGTTTTGTATGCGATGTTTCCTGCATGACTCTTACATGTACTTTTAAACTATATATTGTTATTTGATTTTCAGTATGTTAATGCATCTTTTGAAACTGCAGTGAATAGTTTATGTAAGAGCAAGGTAGACTTTTATGAAGAAAGAAACTGAAAGTGTCACTTACATATTCATTATAATTCATATAAGTATAACACTGATAAATGTCACAATTACCTGAATTACAATATTTCATGTAAGACAATTATGAATCTGTTTAATGCATTACCTTTCATTTTTGTCACCCTTTGCAAATGAAGCACACAGTGGCATTTTGTGCTTCGTAATGTCGTTCTTCTTCAGACTGAATGATCAGACCTTATCAAAATGTAGCATTTCATCAACAGTAGTTAGGCAGTGTAATATATTTAATATGTTTCACAATATTATACGAAGAATGCATCTGTATAATATGATTTGTAGACTTAATATAAATCGAATATCCATTCAAAACAATAAATGAAATCTGGAAGATCGTGCAGCGTACATTCCAGAATTACAAGAAAACGTTTTTCCAAATGCAATTTAGTCTTATCGGATCTATGCATCAGTCAACTAAACGAAAACTTTTAGTTGAGTCTAAGTTCGTTCTCAAGTTTTTGATTGGTCAGATGTGAGCCTTTGGCTCAAATCTGACCAATCAAAAGCTTGAGAACTCAAATCTGACCTATCAAAAGCTTGCAAACGAACTCAGACTCAATTAAAAAGCTTTATAAGCATGGACCCAGGTAACATCTGACATTTGAAGATACCGCAATACTCTATGTATATAGTGGCATTTGGTAGCAGTTTCTTATCACAAATATAAAATTTAAACACGAATACTATTACATATTCAAACAGATTTAATGTAACACAGCAGGAGATGGAATTAAGTACCTTAGATTCCGCAGATAGAACCTGGTTTAGTAGCTATATCTGATAAAATATCAGACGCAAATGTGTTGTGTAATAATTGCTGATAGCAATTAGCAAAGACAATAAATAATAGAAATTAGTGTTTGTGAAATTTGCTTAATTTCTTATACAATGGCAGTACGTGACTAAATGTAACACTATTCAAATTAGAAACGTTGATAAGGATTAATCTTAAAACATGTGTTGTTTGAAATCTCCAAACCCTATATTTCTCCATCCTGTATTATTTATATCAATTAAGTGCTACTGTAAAACCTCTCTATAACGGCCACTAAATTGTGTTAATTAGTTGGTACTCAGAGCAGGTGGCTGATTAAAGCAAGGTGAAAGTAAAACAGAAGCGTTATATAGGAGCGTTCTGTTTTACTTTCACCTTGCTTTAAGCAGCCACCTGCCTTAAACACAAAATATTTTATGTAATTTAGTGGCCGTTATAGAGAGTATATAGAGAACATTGTAGCCATTTTAGAAAGTAAAGAAATAGATTTATCAAATTCCATTGGCAAACAGAGCAGACCCTGAGATATTGTGGCTCGGTGGTCTAGTGGTAACGCGTTTGAGTACCAATCCGGAGGCCCAGAGTTCAAATCCCGATCCCTCCCGGAAATTTCAGATACTTTTTCAGTGTCTACCACCCGCACGAGGTTGCCTCCTCTTCACCAGGAGTTAAAATGGGTACCTGTGAGATACTGCAGATGCGTAATCGCGTCATATGTTAGCAGTGCTCAATACTGTAGGCAAATAGCTCAATGGACAGGGTAGTAAATGTACAGTTGGCTGAGCGATCATTCGGACAGAAAGTGGGCTATAACTAGGTACTTATTTCTAAATACTGACCATATCTTCGTAGTAAAGAGAACCCCAAATCCAAACTTATTGATGAAGAAAGCAGCACAGATCCTGATCGGTGGGACATCTTATCCGAAAGCAAAACACGTTTTGTCTATGGAACGAAGCTAAACATAAACAGTAACAAGACAAAAGCTTTGAGTGCCAATCAATCGTACGGTTTGTTGGCACATGTATATTTCATTCACTCATTCAGAACATTTTATTCGCCAATCGTATACAAACATTTAATAAATATTAACTATTATAATACGGGGAACGAGTCACTAACGTACTTTGCAAACAGTGTAGATCCAAATGAGAGAAATCCTAGGGGGCCTCTCATCAGAGTATGCACTGTTTGTCACATTACACGTTTCTTTAGAAATATCCATTAATATCCATAGTAAGCTTGACTTGAGTTTGGAATAGTGCAGCATGTTGATTGTTACACACAGTCGACGGTTATAATTATAAGCGCACTTTGGACAAATTTATGGTTAAAAATTCTGAAGGGTGGTGATCCCCCGAAAGCAAAAATTGCAACATAAAAAGAGAAAATTGCAGACTCGGTTTTATTGAGCCTGTTCATGAGCAGTAATTGAAAGTGTAACACTGCTCACGCCCCCTAGTACCGGCTTAAGCGGTATTCAATTTTCAGAACAAGAAGTACTGAAATTCATGATCTCGAAGGATCAGAAGGTATAACAACACTGAGAATGAAGTACGGGGCGACGTTTTACGGCCGGCACACAAGCACTTAACTTATAAATTCTGAAGGGTGGTGATCCCCCGAAAGCAAACATTGCAACACAAAAAGAGAAAATTGCAGAATTAAGTAAGATAAACATTACATTTTAGATGAAAAACATTGTAATACTAGCAGAAATTTATAATACATAATCGAATTGAATATTTTAAACGTCTTGTTTGACCTTTTCGATACATAATAACTACTATTCAATGTTTAGACTAAATGGTCTAGACCTACCGACGAAGTGTAATGTATTATCTCGGTCTATTGAACTGCATAAGGCAAAGTAGTTGGATAAGATCCGAACGATTTTCATAATAAAAGAATAAAGATATCAGTTTAAAATTGTTCCGAACTCAAATGTTTTATGCAAGGGGGATTAACCCTTTCGCTGCCAATGCCGGATCTGTGATTACCTATGCAAACAGTTTGGATCCAGATGAGACGCCGAGTAATTCGGCGTCTCATCAGGATCCAAACTGTTTGTTACTGTTACCATGTTTTTGAAAAAAAAATGAAGAAAATCAAAAGAATGAAAATTTGTAGCAGAACACAAAGTTAGCAGAAAACAAAATTAGCAGACGACAGGGTTAACAGATATTCATTGAATTCTGCACGTAATTCTGATGCTAAGCCATTTGATTACTGACACGTTTTAATCTCAGAAGTGGCCAACGATAGAGTGTATTCAATATAAACAGTCTCAACCCTTTTCCACGCTTAGTTATGTTCCGTCTGGTCGTCTGCTTCAATTCTTAAAATGAAGTGTCTCTCGTTTCTTTGCAGACCGATATGGGTAAAGTGACAAATAGTTTGGATCCTGATGAGACGCCGCATTACAGTTTTGCCAATGAGTGTAAAGTTTATTTGGTACAGGCCTCTGAATACCAAACATGGCAGACTCTGGGCAGAGGACTCCTCTAGCAGCCATTCTAATCTAAGCCTGGCCTGATCTGATCATCAATCTCATTAAACCCTTTGGGCGCCAAATTTCTAAATGTCGTCTGTAATCAAATTTTGTTAAATCATTCGGTAAAATAAGAAAATATGATAAATAAATGCTTTGAATAAAACTTTGAAAAGAATAAAACACAGGTATATACATCGAGTTTGAGAGAAAAGGCGACTTCTGATCTGGGACTGCACTATTTGTCGTGGTGCAGTTTTACGACATTGGCGTTGAAAATGGCTCTTCGGCCGAAACTCATGCATGAAAAACAAACAGAAAAGCATGCTCCACGTACCTTTTAAAGGCTATCATTAACGGTAACCCATTACACACGTTTTCAACAAGTAACACATTATAAATTCCATTTTGAATACACACACACATAAGCACAATAACACATGACTCTGTTTTTAATCCACACAGGTAAACACGCTTTTCTAAAGCACATGGCATATGTTTGTCAACAGTACAGTTGAGCTTGCGTCGGGCGACTATAGTGAGGAGGGGTAGGAATGTACGGATGAGGTTGTATCTGTTTGTTGAACTTGGGATGGCATCTCTGTGTAAATATATCCTGATCTGAAAAGCTGCCACCTAGATCTATATAGATCTATATATATTAAAATAAGTTTGCATCCCCCGTCCTCTTATGATCGCTGGACGCATGCTCTACTGTACTACAGTCGGAAAAGGGCTGGTATATAACATTTACCCCCTTCTATCAAATTACTAGAATGGCTTGTACCGGTGGTTCTCTCGACTTGGGTTTTAATATACTCTTAGACTATATATAATATATATTGTATATGGTCTGAAAGTGTAGGGCTCGAGTCGGAAGAACCGCCTATGTGAACCATAGTAGACTTTACTTACATTATTATTATTATTATTATTATTATTATTACCTATGTGTACCACAATATACTTTACTTTCATTATCATTATTATTATTATTATTATTATTATTATTATTATTATAATTATGGTAATCATCATCATCAACATCATCATCATCACCAACAACACGAAGTAATATTACTTCGTGCCAACAATCATCATCATCACCAACAACAACAACTTAATAATCATATCTTTACCATCATCGTCAACAACTCCATCAGCATATCTTCAACAAAAACAATAATAAATTATTCATTCATGTGTTAGTGTATGTATGTATCTTCATTACTTTTATTATTAATTACGTGTATCTTGATCTTGTTTAATGTTAATATCTATTTGTGGGACTGTTCTCATGTTTTTTGTATGTATATACAAACTGAGAAAATAAAAGAGAATTGAATTGAAAGGGTTAATGTGTTTACTGTATTGTTTGTTTAATTGTCAAATTTCATGACTGCGATGTCTATTTCCATTTTACTGGTGTAATTGTTTTCGGTAATGTCCAATGTCAAATATTTCGGAAAATATTCGCTGGGATTTCTGTACAACTTATTTTACAAATTATAACACTGTTTTGGGATACTGAAAAATTACAAATATTATACATTCTGGACTCATGTAATAATGTTCTTGCAATATTCTCGTTCCAGGTCATCAAATACAACTTAACCAAACAGGCGACAGTAACAGTTTCTTTATTAGGGCCCTGCATTGAAAATGTATGTCTGTCTGTCCGTCTGTCTGTCCGTCCGTCCGTTAAGACTTTTGATGTGAAGCGATAATTCAAACAGTACTTCAAATATTAGTTTCCAGTTAAGGGCGTATGCTTAGTATCATCAGAGGAATACGCCTATAGTTTTGGGGTTGATTACACGGCCTTCTCTAACTGAGTCAGTTTTCTAGTTTATTTTCAATCCACAAAATATTTATCAACAATAGCAGGTGATACGTTATGTTGTTTAACATTTGTAATATAATGTAGTTAAACTTGTTCATCTTTAAGCTTTAAATTATTTGGGATTTTGATACCTCCAGTGGCACGTGAAGGGTTTATAAATGATTCAATTTATGAATTAAATCATTTAAGCTGATGAGTACTCTTGTAATCGATTCATAAATAATTCAATTCATGAATATAAATTTCGACAATTTGTGCAGTATTTACGTTAATATTTTAAACAATGGGGATCTTTTAGGTAGCAGCATCATTGCCTATTTGTACTTTTAAAATTCAAATTTTCTTTATAGACACTCTACCAGATTGTCAAACAATTTGGCTCCTAACTCGGGGTCGAATCTGGATCAAAACTGCAAATGTAATCACCAATTCGTCACTAGGCTTGAATGGGAAAAAGTCGATGTAATACGGGCAGATGTTTGCAGAGACGTATCTTTATGGGGTTTTTTTTCAAATTGTTTATGATAAGTGTCTTAAAGTTATATCGATCCAGTATTTTAAAATTGTTATCAATGGAAAAGTAGTAAAGTCAAGCAGGCAAAGCCACATGCAAGACGCAACCACCACCAAAACACCGATAGACAGCATGACACACACACACACACACACACACACAACCACACACCCAAACGCACACACACACACACACACACACGAAATGAACACAGAAAACACCAAAAGACACACAAGAACCAGGGACAAACGTTACACAACATGAACAAACCACAAGCACAAAGACGCAAGGCAAACAAAAGGAAGGGTGACAAAGAGAGTACCGCCTTGGCACGGTCAGCAGCAAAAACACCACTGGGGGTTTAAACCGGTTTACGGACGTCCTAACCTCACACTTCTCTCAAAGTCACCCTAGCTTTACAAATATTGTAAATAAAGGTATCCCCGCTGGACTTACCCACAACATAGACGACGGTGAACACAGGACAACATGTAAAACATAGCATAATAACTGTGACAATCCGTCAAATATGTACTCAATGACTTTGCTGAAGTCAGAGCACCTGCAGGTAAGCCGGTAAGGGCACGACAGGGAAAAAGTAATACATGAGTCTGGTAAGCTCCTCCTGTATCCAAGTTTAAGAGTATACCATCATAGAGTACTACCCTCGGCCTGTCATCGCGCAAGCAAAGAGGGAAGCGTAGCTACCGACTGTAAAAGGGTCGATAACCAAACATGCAGTGTGTTGCAATATAATAGGATCATAACCTTTCTTTTTAAATGTTTTAATGCGTTTTATAAACAAATCATGAAAATGGATATGACCCCGAATTTTCCTAAGTTTGTAGATAACATCCCCATAAAATTCTGGTTGAGAAATGCCTTGTCGCAGTAACGTCCGTAGATTGCAATTATATTTACTAATGAGAGGTAAATTTCGATAATAAAATTTAGAAAAGGTTTTCCGAAGTTTGTGATATCTGTAACCTTGCTTAAGAAGTTTATCAGTTATAACTAAATTACGTCTGTTAAAATCTTCAAGCAAAGAACAGGCTCGGGTAAACCTAATAAGTTGAGAAATATAAACCCCATAAGATGTAGAACGTGGCACATCCCCATCTAGAAAAGGATAATTAACAATTTTAAAATTAAAATCTTCTCTTTTATCGTATACTTTGGACGAAACTTTATCATTTGTAATTGAAAGATTCAAATCTAAAAATGAAGCATTAATGTCAGATTGATTCGCTTTGTTTAAAGACAGTTCTATTGGGTAGATTGACGAAACCATAGTATCAAAATAAGGATTATCTAAATTCAAAATATCGTCTAAATACCTTGAAGTTTTAATAAAAGCATTAACAATATCGGTCTGTGTATCAGGTTTTAAGCTAAGCATAAAATCCCTCTCGTAGCAATACAAAAACAAATCTGCAACAAGAGGGGCACAATTTGTACCCATGGGTATACCAACAACTTGACGATATATGGTATCCCCATAACGCACAAATATATTATCTAAAAGAAAGGTAAGAGATCTACAAACATCAAGGCAAGTCCACATTGTGTAATGTTCAACTTCTGAATTCGAAAAGAATGAACATTGAACATTACAAGCAATGAACATTTTGTTTTCTCTGGCAAAGGTTTTTTCTATTAATTTAATAAGTTTATCCTTTATAAGATGGTGAGGTAGAGTAGTATAGAGTGTAGAGAAATCATAAGAGCTCAGTAAAGAAATGTTATACTGTTCATTTTCAAGTTTTGTTAAAACATCATTTGAATTTTTTATGGACCAAAAAACATTAATACCAGAATTTTCATATATTTTATCACAGTAGCGTTTAACATGTTCTTTGATCGTAGTAAGACAGGACGTCAAAAGTATAGATAATTTAGTAGTGGTACAACAGCTAGAGTTGGCAATAAAACGCGACTTATAAGGGGTTTTATGTAGTTTCGGAATCCAGTACAAAGTAGAAAGTTTATGTTGTTTTATGTTAGGACCAGACTTAAAATCATTGCACATTTTTACATGTTCCGAGACTATATCTTTTTCAGGTGTTTGAACTGTTATATAAGTTTTTGAATCAGTTAGCTCCTTCTTTAAAACATCAACATAATACAATCTTCAAGTAATGATTACATTGTTTGATGCCTTGTCAGCAGGAACAAGAACATAATCTGAATGAAAATTAGAAATGTTTTTCTTCAAGTAGCGAAATGTAACTCTAGGTCGAGGTGGTAAAAGATTGTAATTTGATTTGTAAAAAGTTATTCGCGTATCAATAATATCGAAAATACATTTCTTCCAATCCGAAAGGGCATTAACATCAGCATGTTCTCGTCGACACCATTTGATGCAGAATTCTTGAATAGCTTCCGCAATATGAGTTCGACAAGCGTCAAAATCAATAAGGGAAGGTAATCTATATTTAGGTCCTTTAGTTAGGAGGGTCCTGAGACGTTTATCCCTAATTATATCAAAATTACCAGTAATGACATGACCAACTGGTTTATAGCAAAAGCTAGAAATGCTACAATCTCAAGAAATAGGGGTATTAACATCAATATTTAAGTCAGAGACAATTTTATTGTAGTTAAAAATAACATTTCTAATAGGTTTATTATATGTATAACAGATGATAGGTGATTCAGAGTTGATGAAATATTTGGGAATAGCATCGATTACATTCTTATCACGAAATATACTTTGAATATCAATAAAATCGATACCTTTATTTAGGAACTAAAGTTTCAGAAAATGTCTTTTATGTTCAGATTCTTTATCAATACGTGGACGAAGAACATGCTGTGTGTAACTTTGTATAAGTGAGGCAGTATTAATTAACGAATCTGTACGCATATAGATTTTATCAGCCTCTTCGTCTATTGACTTAAGACAGGAAAAGGGTAAAGACGATAAACAAGATAACATAGAATGTTTACCAGTTTGTTTTAGAATAGTATGTAAATCATGAATAGACATATTACGACGTAATTTACGCTTAATATTATCATTTCTACGTCTGCCATGTGATCTACTTTTACGTTTTCGGATAGAAAATATAGAGAAAATATCGATACTTGGGTCTTTAGAAATGTTCCCGCTTTGGAAAATGTTATCATTAAGGCCTAAAGGAAAAGGTGTTTGTAATTTCTTTATCCAGTCTATCTCTGTGATAAAACGAGCTTTAGATTTTAAACTACCAGTAGTTTTAGAATCATAATAAATTTGTTCTACTGGTTGAACCGAAACATATTTGAAAGAATGTCCTGTATGACGAAAATGCTGGTAAAGAAAATTGCGTACTTTTTTGATCCGGCAATGGTAACTGTGTTCACGAAACCTAGTTTTTAAAGAACGTCCTGTCTGACCTACATATTGAATGCCACAACGTGGCGCATTTCATGTAAGAACATATATAATATTAGATGAGTTTCAGTCTAAATCAGAATTAATCTTCACACTAAACACTCTACCATTAACAAGAGATTTAATTGTTGATCTAGTAGAAATGAAATTGCAACACATACACCTCTTACTATTGCACTTAGTAATTATTGGATACACCCTATGTCTTTTGTTCAAATAATGTGAATTTAGATGGACTTTACTATAACAAATGATAGATTGCTTTAAAGGAGACAAAACGATTTTAGGTCCATTATGAAAAATGTTACTAATAGCCGAAGAGGGAACATGAAAAGATGAAGCAGAAGCCAATTTTAGAGGTTTAATACAAACTGACGGCTGTAGTGATTGGAAATTAGCCAGGTTATGAGGAATCTGAACGGAAGACACAGAGTGTAAGTTTAAGTTGTTAATTTTGAGTTTAGGGAGATTATTCATATTTTGTGTAGTAATTGAAGCACCCTTCTGTAAAACAATGCATTCTTTTGTAATTAAGAGGTTGATTTCGTTATTCCATACCTGGCATTTCAACCAAAAGAAAACACGCATAGAAGTCCCTTGTACTGGCGGGTTTAAAACATATAGTAAATAAACATCAGTGTGTTTCATCAGTGGATCTCCTTGGAATTAACATTCTGGAAGGAGAGGTCATCAAAACGGCTTAGAACTGGTTCGTGCAATTGCAAATGTGATGGAAAATATATTTGAATAGACAAAAACATAAAATTCATGAAACTTACAGCGATTGTCTAGATTTCCCCATATCCAGTGTTATACGATCGAGTACGAGTGGTTTAATCAGAATTTGAAACTAGTATGCCAGTTTTCTCGTATGAAACCTGATAAGTGCCAGATGTATTAAACTACACTTCTTCGTGACAATTATGTATGGTTTCTTAACAATACATCAAATGCTTCATTTAATAGTAATGTGTAATTCCTGCCTTATTAAAATACTAATTAAATAATGTTATAGAACGTGTTTGTTAATTAACCTTTCGAATGCGGGATTGTTGCAAACAGTGTAGAACAAAGCTGTGAAAAACTCATAGATGACCTCTGATTGGAGTGTGCATTGTTTGTCATTCGAAATCTTCTCACAAATTATACCTTTTATACTGAATGAAATGTTTCTTATAACAAGGAAGGATTATTCCACTTTGAAAATTCAGCATTCAAGTCTTTTCTCCATTCAAGAAATAATGACATCATGAATATCAGTTAGATTAATTTTATAGTGACACATGGGCATGGAAAATGTTGACCATAGTAGAAACTGTAGAATCATATCTATATTAAGCCGTCGGATCTTGGTATACTCTATTTGCAAAGGTGTAGAAAGCGTATATATATAGAGTAAAGGGTTAATAGGTATTCACGGGCTTTCGGTCTCGTTATTTCTTGCCATAATACAGTGGCGGAAATGGCTTCATCCCTTTACTCATACTCAATAAATATTCATGTAATAATTACATCATGAATATTAATTAGATTTATTGTAGCAAACGCACACATGCATTTGTGGCCATGGCTGCCACTGTTGAATCATATCTATGTTCTATCATAGCAAACACAGCAGAAATGGATCAGACGGCTCTACGAGAGCCGTCTGGTCTGGGTCCCCTCTGTTTACCAAGGCGCAGAAAGGCGTCTTAACCGAGTAAGTGTTAAAATGTAGATATACGTTTCTTTTTGCAGGCATATGTAACGTCTGCCTTTTTAACATAAAGAAGTTTGATCATTTTTTTTTCATTTAACGCCATGTGTACACTTATTCGTTACACAGTTGAACAATTAGGCACATACTAGCTGTTCCTGTGTATTGTAGTAATGTTGTCAAGTCATATTTCAGGAATATGTTAATGGAAAAGTAGTAAAGTCAAGCAGGCAAAGCCACATGCAAGACGCAACCACCACCAAAACACCGATAGACAGCATGACACACACACACACACAACCACACACCCAAACGCACACGCACACACACACACACACACGAAATGAACACAGAAAACACCAAAAGACACACAAGAACCAGGGACAAACGTTCCACAACATGAACAAACCACAAGCACAAAGACGCAATGCAAACAAAAGGAAGGGTGACAAAGAGAGTACCGCCTTGGCACGGTCAGCAGCAAAAACACCACTGGGGGTTTAAACCGGTTTACGGACGTCCTAACCTCACACTTCTCTCAAAGTCACCCTAGCTTTACAAATATTGTAAATAAAGGTATCCCCGCTGGACTTACCCACAACATAGACGACGGTGAACACAGGACAACATGTAAAACATAGCATAATAACTGTGACAATCCGTCAAATATGTACTCAATGACTTTGCTGAAGTCAGAGCACCTGCAGGTAAGCCGTTAAGGGCATAATAATTTACATTTACGTGCTGTTTATTTTATTTTATATTTATTTTTTCGAACTGTTTTTAGCTCAGTCTGTAGATTTCCTATGAAATATTTAGATTTAAAAGGTATCTAGGATAGATTTAAGTGACATTTTTAGAGACGAGTATCATCTTGAGACATTTGCCTGATACTTTGTCTTTAAGATTGTACTACTATTATTTATTAATGCTACGTACTCACATTTTAATTCATGCAAAACTGTAATAGCTATAGATAGCTATAATTGGAATATTTATTATTCTTTAAGAATACTTCAGTTTATTTCTAAAATGTTTCTCTGTACCATGCAATAATTATCAAGGGCCACAATTGAAATAGCTTGAAATTACTTATTCTCATTTTGTGCTCTCCTTGGTATTGATATGCATTGTATGGTTCATGGTCCATGTTTAGTTTGTGATTTTAACTCAAGCATTCATATTCTAGCCGTGTATGTAGATATGTGCTACCGAAATAAATCTATTTATCTATCTAGTCATATGTTTAGCTATCTATATATCTATGCAAGCGTATTCGTCTCCACCTCCACATTAATTAAACAATGATGTTTTGTTTCACAGCACAATTTCCCAAAAAAAATATTAATGGTACTTATTCATATGATCTGGGTATTATTAAAAACAAAGTGTTTATTAACCCATGTTATTTAAGGAATACCCCGTTCATATCTTGTTTAGGAACACATCCTTTTTTCATGTCATTTACATCGATGAGTTCAGCAAACAGTGCAGACACTTCATAGATGACACCTTCACTATTATCCTATGTCCTTTGTAATAGGACACTGGGCACCAATATGTTTTATTATATCTCACGTGAATTCCCCATACAAATGTTCTATATACCTGTCATGAAACAATTCGTACTGTTCAATGCAACATTACGACGCAAGTGAGTTAACTACGGACAAGTACCCGTCTAGATCAGTTAACGCTTATCAAATTATGTGTGTGACGTTATCCGACGCTTGCAATTTGATCACGAAACGGCAGTTTGACAGCTTGTAAACATATCCAGAAATGTCGTGCTTTGCTGCCATTCCGGAGGAAGAATTAGCTCAGTTAGACAGTGAAAGGGATTCAGCTAGCACAAAACGTGTTATAGGTAGAAGTGTCAAGTTGTTTGGAGACTTTTTGGAGACATTTTTTCTGATCTTACAGTCAGTAATAAATGTTGAATTTGAATTGTTCAAAATGTTTTATTGTCATTGATTGTGATGTTCGGTATGGTAATGTCCACCGAGGCGTGGGCCTCGGTGGCCATTACCAACCTCGGGTTGACAATACGTGCTGTTGCCCTCCATGGGATGTGATATTTATATGATATTGCTGTTTATGGTTAATGAAATTGAACAGTTGCAGTGCGTTCTCCATCAAATTTGGCTTCGTGTCTTAATCTAATCCAAAGAATCTAAACCTCAAATTAGCATATAGAGTGTCGTTACAGGAGAATTTGACCCATTCCCTCATATTGCCGCCTTTTGATGCCTCTGTAAAAATAACTTTCTGAAACCATTGTGATAAATAGAGCAATTGCTCATTAGGGGTCTAAAATAGCTTATGAGGTAATGGGTTAAGTGTATCGTTTTAGAAGCGTCTTAGCATGCATATGTAATCAGGCAAGACCGATGCCAGATCGCTCCTGTACGAACCATCTAATTTGGGTTTCTCCGTCTGCATACCAAAATATATAGAGCTGATATAGATCTATATTTTTTGTAAGAGCTAAACATCCAATGTTAAAACTTCATTATATATTTTAAAAAAAAACAGTAAAGTACCTAGTTATAGTCTACTTTCAGTCCGAAGGACCGCTCAGCCGACTGTACATTTACTCCCCTGGTCATTGAGTCATTCGCCTACAATATTGAGTACAGCTAACATATGGCGCAATCATGCAGAGAGGTGAAAGCGTCTCCGAAATTTCCGGGAGGGACCGGGATTTAAACCCCGGACCTCCGGATTGGTAGTCAAACGTGTTACCACTAGAGCACCACACACCACAGATTGAAGCTGATAAAATTCAATAACTATCCATAAGATACATATGCATATGTCCTCATACGAAGTGTTTACTCCGTGTTTCTTCTTTTTATTATTACTATTCTTTCTGTCAATTCTTCTTCTTCTTCCGTCGCGAACTTGTCCCACACATTGCTCGTTAAGTAATAGTCTGATTTAAATGAAACTTCACATGAACATTGATAGTTAGATGTGCATTCAACTTTTTGTTGTTTTTTTAAATGTGTCATGGTAACCAATTAGTGGGATCTGGTTGGTCGACATTTAGATATTGTTCGAATTAGATGAACATTTGTATGATAGTGTAAATTGGTACCCCGAACTCGTGTTTCGAAAAAGTTGGTTTACATTGTAACGGAGTAGTGGCCACTGATTGGATGAAATTTAGAAGTTAAGGAAGATGGTTCAAAAGTGTTGATTGCCATGGTGATCCGAATATTGGTGAATATTTAGAAATGTTCTCATCAATACCTGTTTACCACATTCTGCAACGGATTCCGTTACATTTAGATCTTGTTCAAATTAATATTCAATATGTCATTATTTCTTATATGAATATTCATTGAGTAAAGAGTAAAGTCACTCATCCTTGGTTAGCTTTAAAACTTTTGATATATATAATCGTGATAACCAGCAATAAATCAATGACTTTTAAATATTAGTGCAATCGAAATCGCTCCTACTTAGGTTTCACGCAATATCCTATTTCCATCAATACTAAATAATAACAACCACTCATGATCGTTGAGTACTTCCTATAACAGTAGATATGATAAGTAACTTTATTTTACTTATAGCATATGGTGATACGTGTTAATTCTTCAAGACCTAGAAAATAAGAACATTGTCTGAAGATTTAGTTGCCACCATCCACTAGATCATTATATGCCGGTACAATTACGGCCACTATTCCATATACATGTACTAATGAGATTATTTGACTCTTTCTTTAACTCTTCGCTTGCTATTAACGTCAATATACCTACCTGTAAATAGTGAAGACCCAGATGAGACAGCTCCTGCAGGAGCTGTCTCATCTGGGTCTGTACTATTTACAAGTTGATTGTGCAACCAGTGCACTCCACAGCAGTGATTGCACAGCGAACTACTTGTACACAGTGAAGATATATGTAGTTATACAACAGGGCATGGATAAAGAAGGAGAAATGTATTTTAAAATTCAGCAAGAGAAGGGTTAAATTAATATAAACGCCCATTTCACGCAGTTGCAAACAGAGTAGACCCAGATCAGACGGGTCCTACGGGTATTGACAGAAACTGCTGTCAGATCTATTATAATTTCATAAACAAACAGAGCAGACCCTGATCAGACGATTCATACAGGAGCCGTCTGATCTGGATATACTCTGTTTGAAAATGCGTGCAAATGCATTTATATGAGTGACAGGGTTGTTTCAGATGTACCAATCAATGCCATACAAATGCATCAAAGCAAAAACAATCAGACCCTGATCAGGTAGCTACGGTTACGATTATGATTAGGTAGTTCGTATTGTACGAGTAAAGGCGTATGTTAGGTAACAACGACGCGCTGTTTGCAAATGCGTGAAAACGTGCTAATATGAAGGAAATGGTTAAGCACGTTACGGGAGAAATATGATAACCAGGGTCCATGCTTATAAAACTTTTAGTTGAGTCTGAGTTCGTTATCAAGTTTTTTTGATTGGTCAGATTTGAGCCTTTGGCTCAAATTTGACCAATAAAAAGCTTGAGAACTAAAATCTGACCAATCAAAAGCTTGAGAACGATCTTGTGATAACCAGATAAGAGTGGTAAGTTCCACACTGTTTGACTTCTGATCGTGAATTTGAAATTAAATATGCAAGACAATCGAATCTGGAATTTGAAGATTGAGACATTTTTTCTCCAGTGAAAGTTTGTTTAAGGGGCGAATGGCTTGGTTTTGGTTTAGTTTACGGCCCTTCGACTCTACATAAGTCATAAAGCGCCAAACAAGAATTAAGACTAAGGCCTTAAACAATAGCAAAACATGTCGAAAGGGTCCAGATCGACCCAAGTATACGTTCCTCGAACGATATTGCGTTTCCGTATATAGAGACAACAACCCATGAAACATGGTTTTCAACTTTTGCCTCTCTATTCATATAAATAATATCCGAAATGCCATTTATTACTGCAGTACGGTATGGGTTTCCAAGGTACATTTTGTTGTATTATAAAGACATATCACAAATAGTATGCCGTTCAGAACCGGTCGGACAATCGTAAATAATGAAAATGTCTTACTTCTGTATTAGACTGTGTCTTCTTTACACTCTCAAATGTCTAAGAATATACGTCTTTTGTAATGTTTGTCCTCAAGCAATAACATCTTAAATTGCTGTTTCGAGGATTTGCATAAATATTTAATCTTTCTTCTTAGTACAATTACGTCATTTGACACCTGCGGACTGACCATCGACTGTCACCTTTACGGTAAAGTATATCTTGTGAGACACTGATGAATCCATGAAGCGAAATTCGACAAGTAAACAACCAATAATAAGAACTAATTGCAATATTATAAGCTATTAGCTTTCAAATTATTTTGTCCTGAAGTATCTATAAAGATAGATGTACCATGTTATGTTAGAAAATTAAAACGAACGATACACATTTTAAACAGGGACCACAATTAATTTACATTTATTGCTTTACTACCAACCATTATGTTCAAGAGCTGAGGAGAAAGGTAGGCGTAATTTTACAATGTAATCATCACTTATGTGAAAGTTCAACGGGACAAGCTACATACTGTAAGTATGATCGTAGAATGCTTGACTCTACCGCTGCCATGTATATTTCTCTGTAGAATTAATTGTCTGTTACAAAGTTCAGTTTATAATTTCCTCTTTTCACAGTACCAAGCAGTTACAGTAAAATCTATCTATAACGGCCACTAAATTGTGTTAATTAGTTGGTATTTAGGGCAGGTGGCTGTTTAAAGCAAGGTGAAAGTAAAACAGAACGTTCCTATAGGAGCGTTCTGTTTTACTTTCACCTTGCTTTAAGCAGCCACCTACCTTTAACACAAAATATTTGATGTAATTTAGTGGCCATTATAGAGAGGTTTTACTGTACTCGGCGTCTCATCTGGATAGGTTAAGCACATATCTGGTATTCGGTATTGGCATTTATTGGCAGTAAATAAATGTTTAATGGCCGTCGACAGGGCCAATGAAAAAAATGAAATGACAATGGTGATCATGAAACTAATGATGGTTGTTGATAATTATGCAAAAAGTAAAAAATACCTTACCCTATATATCAGAGACACCCTCCAGGCCTTCCGGAAATATTTATCGATAGAGAATGATTTCTTTTCGAGCAATTAGGCAAGCACGTTTTAGTTATATCTCATTTATATCTCCAAAGTGCAATACAAGAAGATAAATCACTCGTTTTATTCTCACTTATGAAAAAGATGTACATAATGTTCAGCTGATCGAACCAACAGCCCATCGTCAGAAAATAGACAGAAACAAACACGTATATGAGAAATGCAACATATGAGAAATGCAGTACAGTAAAACCGCTCTAAACCGGTTTTCTAGTTAACAAGAATCTAAATACTGTTAGGCAGGTCCTAGAGAAGCTTTCTGCATGACTTTCACCCTGCATTGAGCAGCCATCTGTCTTCAAGACCGATATTTATACTAAATTTAACGTCCGGTTTAGAGAGGTTTTACTGTATTCCAAAACAAGTCATTGTCACGTTGAATAGTTGACATTGCTGCATTATTGTAGAACTATTTGGATAATCGTCAAGCACACTCGACATTGTCTGATTAAGTTTTAATGTGACTGGATGCAATTTCATCAAAATACCAATGTGTCACTTTTGAAATGTCCAGTCCTGATATTTTTAATGGATAAATATGCTTCCATTAAGCTCAAATGGCAAATTATTTAAACACCACTCAGCTATGAATAGAGCGTTTGGAGCTACAGCAAAAATATGATTTTTTGTCTCCTAAATATTTCATTGTCGTCCAATTACATACTCATATTTCCAACGCCTGTAACGACAAGTAGTTCTGTAGGACATTATTAAATCAGTCTCAAATAGCAGATAAGACACACAGATACTCAATTATAATTAAACAATAATGTTACAATAAAAGGTATTTTATTATAGTCCTTCGGCCATATCTACAGACTTTAAATTTGAACTTCAGTACAACGACCTTGGGAAATGAGAATAGGACCAAGCAGCCAATCTTCTATAAGACGTTAGTATTTGGATCGGTTTTCAAATAGGTATCTTTTCTTAAAGGCGGTGTTGGCAGCCTTAACCCTTTACCGAAAGAATATTTATAAAAATACAATTCATGATTTAATGAATATTCATTAACTGAGTTATTGTCATTGCTAGTGAACAGGGGAATCGTTTGATCATTTCAGAAACTAGAATAAGATCCTGAATATCCCATAAGCATGCAGAGTAGACCAATATCAGACATTTCCTGTAAAAGGCGTAAACGTACGTATCTGTGAAGTAAATGATCATTTATTCATTTTAATGTGGAATTTAAAGAATGTGTATGGTACTAACAGTATCACATAGTTAAACGAAATACTGAAAATAAAGGGAAACCAACCGATTATAAGTCAATGTCGTTGGTAAAAGTAAATGTCATGCAGGAAACACCACATACATAAAAACACAGCCGCTCGAACAGCACCATGACAAAAACAAAAAGTAAATGTATATGCAAATCAAAAGACAAAAAGAGATGCGCAAGGACAAAACAACGACAAATTAGGGTGAAGGTGAAATACCGCTTGGAACGGTCAGTGGGGTTTCAACCGGTTTAGGGTCGCCCAACCTCAGACTTATTCTATCATACCTTCTCCGACTAAACTCCAACAACTGCGATGGCAAATACAGTGGTAAATTGCATGTAAAACGAAAATAGATTTAAGAGAAACAAACTCGAATCACCCCTCGCTAGTATACTCAATGATTGAGCTGCAATCTGAGAAACTGTAGAAAAGTAATAAACGATATAGTACAAGGATCCAGCGGCCTCCTTCTGTTTCCGGATTTTAGAGGCCGTATTTATAGAGTACTAAGGCTCTTCTGTCGGCGTAAATGAGAAGAGTGTAGCGTGTTTGCCATCTGTAAACGGTTTGCCAACGAGACATGCAGTATGTTGTCGTACTATACTATCATATCCCGTTTTAATGATTTTTTGAATATCTAAGTAAGAAAATGGGTATGACCAATAATTATACGAATCATATCACATTCCGGATACCCCTTAAGATTGCTCTTATACTTGCCAATAAGTGAGCGATTTCGATGATAAAATTTAGAGAATGGTTTTCTTATTTTATAATACCTATATCCTGTCTTAAGCAGCACTTATTGGCAAGTACCAATGTAATCTCAAGGCGCTTCTGCGACACGGTATTTCACATCCTGAATTTTATGGTGATGTGATTTACAAATTCTGAAGAGAGGTGATCCCCCGAAAGCAAAAACTTCGCAACATTATTGGACATACCCCTTTTCTCACTTTGTTCATCAAATATGTTGAAGAAATCATTAAAAAGGGATATGATCCTATAGTACTACAACATACTGCATGTTTGGTTTCTAAATGTTTATATATGATACACTTCCTTATAATTCCAGAAAAACTAATTACATATACATTGCGTATACAAAAAGGTAGAAATTACGATGTTATAGATTTTACAAGCACTAGTCTGTTTTTAAACATTGCGGTAGATAGAATGCTTTTAGTACATTGAACCAGAGTATGGTGTAATCGAAGTTTTAACTAAGTCACTATGAACTTATCATAGTGCTCCTCGGGCGACTGTGTGTTTTGTATGTGGTGTTCCATGCAAGACTCATATATGTTTTTCACATAACGAGTTTCGACTGCAGCAAGTGGTAGTTTACAGAGTAATTACACGTTTTCACATCAACATGATTGAAGCCAAATGTAAACATGTAGCGTTTTGGACAAACATGGGGAAATGGCTTTGGTTAAGGATACGATTATCATGTGCAGATGTCGTTTCCAAGAGCCCCTGTTGTCGACCACACATCGGAACATTCAACCCTATGGCCAGCTCGCAATAAAGGAGACCCTTTGGAATTCTGCTGTCCTGCCATGCGTCGCACATGTGCCGACAGACTAAGACGCCTCTGTGTCAGTGGCGTGACATGTACTGGGTCTCAACTCTTCTGAGGACAGTCTCGTTCCTAACCCTGCATTTAATTTATGTATATTCCGGATAAAGTGGACAGAATACTGACGTTATAGTAGGTTTTCTTTAGAAATGGGTCTTTTGTCGTACAGATCAAAGTAGTCGGTGCGTTTGAGTCGGTCAGGAAATTAACATGTCGAAATAAATATTGTCGACCCTGGTTCTGCCGGTGAGTTTGCGCCTGTTTGTAGTACATTTGGTAGTTGATTTTCTACCCCCATGTGACTTTTAAGGTCAATGTTATTTATGTTGTTTTTTTAAATATACACATATGAAATATTTACATAATTAAATCAAAGGTGTATGTATTAGGTGGTCCCCTTTTAAAGTCAATACAGTTGTTCGTTACTCTGTATTAAAATTATTTACTATATTTACACAAAGACAATTCTGAAGATTGAATATTTATGTTTGAGCACTCATTTTTGTTTTCAACTACTTTCCTTTCTTTTGAATGTGAGCTAATATGCTGTGGCATTCAATATGTAGGTCAGACAGGACGTACTTTAAAAATTAGGTTTCGTGAACACAGTTACCATTGCCGGATCAAAAAAGTACGCAATTTTCTTTACCAGCATTTTCGTCATACAGGACTTTCTTCCAAATATGTTTCGGTTCAACCAGTAGAACAAATTTATTAGGCCTTAGTGATAACATTTTCCAAAGCGGCAACATTTCTAAAGATCCAAACATCGATATTTTCTCTATATTTTCTATTCGAAAATGTAAAAGTAGATCACATGGTAGACGTAGAAATGGTAATATTAAGCGTAAATTACGTCGTAATGTCTATTCATGATTTACATACCATTCTAAAACAAACTGGCAAACATTCTATATTATCTTGTCTATCGTCTTTACCCTTTTCCTGTCTCAGGTCCATAGACGAAGAGGCTGATAAAATCTATATGCGTACAGATCCGTTAATTAATACTGCCTCACTTATAGAAAGTTACACACATTATGTTCTTCGTCCTCGTATTGATAAAGAATCTGAACATAAAAGACATTTTCTGAAACTTCAATTCTTAAATAAAGGTATCGATTTTATTGATATTAAAAGTATATTTCGTGATAAGAATATAATCGATACTATTCCCAAATATTTCATCAACTCTGAATCACCTATCATCTGTTATAAATATAATAAACCTATTAGGAATGTTATTTTTAACTACAATAAAATTGTCTCTGACTTAAATATTGATGTCAATACCCCTATTTCTTGAGATTGTAGCATTTCTAGCTTTTGCTATAAACCAGTTGGTCACGTCATTACTGGTAATTTTGATATCATTAAGGATAAACGTCGCAGGACCCTCCTAACTAAAGGACCTAAATATAGATTACCTTTCCTTATTGATTTTGAAGCTTGTCGAACTCATATTTCGGAAGCTATTCAAGAATTCTGCATCAAATGGTGTCGACGAGAACATGCTGATGTTAATGCCCTTCCGGATTGGAAGAAATATATTTTTGATATTATTGATACGCGTATTACTTTTTACAAAATCAAATTACCAGCTTTTACCACCTCGACCTAGAGTTACATTTCGCTATTTGAAGAAAAACATTTCTAATTTTCATTCAAATTATGTTCTTGTTCCTGCTGACAAGGCATCAAATAATGTAATCATTATTTGAAGATTATATTATGTTGATGTTTTAAAGAAGGAGCTAACTGATTCACAAAGCTTTACTCTACATGTTCTCTACATTGACAAAGTATCTGAACACCAAAGATTCTTCTTGAAAATTCCTTTTATTAATAAAGGTATTGATTTTATTGACCTCCAAAGTATTTTTAGAGACAAAAATGTAATTGACACTATTCCTAAATACTTTAAAAATACAGAACCACCTATCATCTGTTACAAATATAACAAACCCATCAGAAATACAATTTTCAACTATAATAAAATTGTGGCCGACCTTAATATTAATGATAATATTCCTGATAATTGAGATTGCGCCACCTCAAAATTTTGCTGTTCTCCGGCTGGTCATGTGATTACTGGTAATTTTGAGATAATTAAAGATAAACGTCTACGATCTCTTTTGAATAAAGGTCCCAAATATAGAATACCATCCTTGATAGATTTTAACTCTTGTCGAGTTCAGATTGCGGAGGCTTTACAACATTTTAGTATTAAATGGTGTCGAAGAGAACATGTTGAGTCTAATGCTCTTTCTAGTTGGAAAAAACTAATTTTTGATATAATTGATAAACGCATTTCCTTTTATAGCTCTAATAAACACCTTCTTCCACCTAAACCTAGAATTTCTTTTAGACATCTTAAAAAGAGTTTACAGGATTTCCATTCTAAATACGTTTTTGTTCCTGCTGATAAGGCATCGAATAATGTGATTATTATTTGACGATTACATTATATCGAGGTCTTGAAGCAGGAAATTATTAATACCAAGTCATACATTTCAGTTACTGCTGACGAAAAGACCATCGTTTCAGACCATGTCAAAAAGTGTGAACAACTTGGAACCAATATTAAAATTACACAACATAAACTTCCTACAATGTATTGGTTACCAAAACTACATAAAAACCATATAAAGCGCGTTTCATTGCAAATTCTAGTTCATGTACAACTACTAAATTGTCTATACTTTTGACTTCTTGTTTAACGAAGGTAAAGGAACATGTAAAATTCTACTGTGATAAGACTTATGAAAATTCTGAAATAAATCTCTTCTGGTCTATTAAGAACTCTTCAGAAGTCTTAAACAAACTTAAGAACAAAAGGTATCTTGCATCCTCTGTAAGCACGTACGATGTTTCTACTCTGTACACAACTCTTCCTCATATTTTAATTAAGGATAAGCTTACTAACTTAATCCAGAATGTATTTGCCCGGGAAAAAACATCATTCTTGGCATGTAATACTAAAGAAGCTTTCTTTACTGACGAGCAAATGAAATATTACACCAATTGGACTTGCTCAGAAGTTTGCGAATCACTAACCTTTCTTTTGGATAACATATTTGTACGTTATGGGAATGATATATACCGTCAGGTAATTGGTATTCCTATGGGTAAGAATTGTGCTCCACTTGTCGCAGATTTGTTTTTGTACTGCTATGAGAGAGATTTCATGTTGCGTTTGAATCCTCAATCACAAGAAGATGTTATAAAAGCCTTCAATGAAACTTGTCGATATTTGGATGATATTTTTAACTTAGATAACCCTTTCTTTGATGCTCTGATTCCTACAATTTATCATAAAGAACTCAAATTGAATAAAGCTAACCCGTCCGACAATTGTGCAGCGTTTCTTGATCTAGACCTTAAAATTGATAATGGAATAATTTCTTCTAAAATATATGACAAAAGAGATGATTTTGATTTTAATATTGTTAATTTTCCTCATCTTGACGGGGATGTTCCCCGGGCTCCATCTTACGGGGTTTATATAGAAGGAGCTAACTGATTCAAAAACTTATATAACCGTTCAAACACCTGAAAAAGATATAGTCTCGGAACATGTAAATATGTGCAATGATTTTAAGTCTGGTCCTAACATAAAACAACATAAACTTTCTACTTTGTACTGGATTCCGAAACTACACAAAAACCCTTATAAGTCGCGTTTTATTGCCAACTCTAGCTGTTGTACCACTACTAAATTATCTATACTTTTGACGTCCTGTCTTACTACGATCAAAGAACATGTTAAACGCTACTGTGATAAAATATATGAAAATTCTGGTATTAATGTTTTTTGGTCCATAAAAAATTCAAATGATGTTTTAACAAAACTTGAAAATGAACAGTATAACATTTCTTTACTGAGCTCTTATGATTTCTCTACACTCTATACTACTCTACCTCACCATCTTATAAAGGATAGACTTATTAAATTAATAGAAAAAACCTTTGCCAGAGAAAACAAAATGTTCATTGCTTGTAATGTTCAACGTTCATTCTTTTCGAATTCATAAGTTGAACATTACACAATGTGGACTTGCCTTGATGTTTGTAGATCTCTTACCTTTCTTTTAGATAATATATTTGTGCGTTATGGAGATACCATATATCGTCAAGTTGTTGGTATACCCATGGGTACAAATTGTGCCCCTCTTGTTGCAGATTTGTTTTTGTATTGCTACGAGAGGGATTTTATGCTTAGCTTAAAACCTGATACACAGACCGATATTGTGAATGCTTTTAATAAAACTTCAAGGTATTTAGACGATATTTTGAATTTAGATAATCCTTATTTTGATACTTTGGTTTCTTCAATCTACCAAAAAGAACTGTCTTTAAACAAAGCTAATCAATCTGACATTAATGCTTCATTTTTAGATTTGAATCTTTCAATTACAAATGATAAAGTTTCGTCCAAAGTATACGATAAAAGAGAAGATTTTAATTTTAAAATTGTTAATTATCCTTTTCTAGATGGGGATGTGCCACGTTCTACATCTTATGGTGTTTATATTTCTCAACTTATTAGGTTTGCCCGAGCCTGTTCTTTGCTTGAAGATTTTAACAGACGTAATTTAGTTATAACTGATAAACTTCTTAAGCAAGGTTACAGATATCACAAACTTCGGAAAACCTTTTCTAAATTTTATTATCGAAATATACCTCTCATTAGTAAATATAATTGCAATCTACGGACGTTACTGCGACTAGGCATTTCTCAACCAGAATTTTATGGGGATGTTATCTACAAACTTAGGAAAATTCGGGGTCATATCCATTTTCATGATTTGTTTATAAAACGCATTAAAAAATTTAAAAAGAAAGGTTATGATCCTATTATATTGCAACACACTGCATGTTTGGTTATCGATCCTTTTACAGTCGGTAGCTACGCTTCCCTCTTTGCTTGCGCGATGACAGGCCGAGGGTAGTACTCTATGATGGTATACTCTTAAACTTGGATACAGGAGGAGCTTACCAGACTCATGTATTATTTTTTCCCTGTCGTGCCCTTAACGGCTTACCTGCAGGTGCTCTGACTTCAGCAAAGCCATTCAGTACATATTTGACGGATTGTCACAGTTATTATGCTATGTTTTACATGCTGTCCTGTGTTCACCGTCGTCTATGTTGTGGGTAAGTCCAGCGGGGATACCTTTTTTACAATATTTGTAAAGCTAGGGTGACTTTGAGAGAAGTGTGAGGTTAGGACGTCCGTAAACCGGTTTAAACCCCCAGTGGTGTTTTTGCTGCTGACCGTGCCAAGGCGGTACTCTCTTTGTCACCCTTCCTTTTGTTTGCCTTGCGTCTTTGTGCTTGTGGTTTGTTCATGTTGTGGAACGTTTGTCCCTGTTTCTTGTGTGTCTTTTGGTGTTTTCTGTGTTCATTTCGTATGTGTGTGTGCGTGTGCGTTTGGGTGTGTGGTTGTGTGTGTGTGTGTCATGCTGTCTATCGGTGTTTTGGTGGTGGTTGCGTCTTGCATGTGGCTTTGCCTGCTTGACTTTACTACTTTTCCATTTATAAGCACAATAGTGTTGTTTGTGCAGTGTGGCGGCGGTGAAACGTCTCCCCGTACATCCAATCAATATTGTTTTCTTCCTCTTGCAGGAATTGCTCTACATTCAATGTGTTTCCTCATACCTTTACACCGTACTTTGCACTTCATGGTGGCTTCCGTACTCACCGACATATTGTGTGACTATTTTAATTTCCCTTTTAAGATTTGTGCTGTTTGCGTTTTCTCTAGTGCGACTTTACCTTATTTGTGTTTCTTCTTACTTTTTACCCATTCAATGTTTCACTATTCAATGTTTCATTCATAGTCTTAGTCTTCTTTATTTTTGTCATAATCTCTGGTATGTTTTCTATTATTTTACACCACTTTTCGTTACATACGTATGTCGCTTTTTACAGAAGGGTGCTACATTTACTACACAAAATATGAATAGTCTCCCTAAACTCAAAATTAATAACTTAAACTTACACTCTGTGTCTTCCGTTCAGATTCCTCATAACCTGGCTAATTTCCAATCACTACAGCCGTCAGTTTGTATTAAACCTCTAAAATTGTCTTCTGCTTCATCTTTTCATGTTCCCTCTTCGGCTATTAGTAACATTTTTCATAATGGACCTAAAATCGTTTTGTCTCCTTTAAAGCAATCTATCATTCGTTATAGTAAAGTCCATCTAAATTCACATTATTTGAACAAAAGACATAGGGTGTATCCAATAATTACTAAGTGCAATAGTAAGAGGTGTATGTGTTGCAATTTCATTTCTACTAGATCAACAAATAAATCTCTTGTTAATGGTAGAGTGTTTAGTGTGAAGATTAATTCTGATTTAGACTGAAACTCATCTAATATTATATATGTTCTTACATGAAATGCGCCACGTTGTGGCATTCAATATGTAGGTCAGACAGGACGTTCTTTAAAAACTAGGTTTCGTGAACACAGTTACCATTGCCGGATCAAAAAAGTACACTATTTTTTTACCAGCATTTTCGTCATACAGGACATTCTTTCAAATATGTTTCGGTTCAACCAGTAGAACAAATTTATTATGATTCTAAAACTACTGGTAGTTTAAAATCTAAAGCTCGTTTCATCACAGAGCTAGACTGGATAAAGAAATTACAAACACCTTTTCCTTTAGGCCTTAATGATAACATTTTCCAAAGCGGCAATATTTCTAAAGATCCAAGTATCGATATTTTCTCTATATTTTCTATTCGAAAACGTAAAATTAGATCACATGGCAGACGTAGAAATGGTAATATTAAGCGTAAATTACGTCGTAATATGTCTATTCATGATTTACATACTATTCTAAAACAAACTGGTAAACATTCTATGTTATCTTGTTTATCGTCTTTACCCTTTTCCTGTCTTAAGTCAATAGACGAAGAGGCTGATAAAATCTATATGCGTACAGATCCGTTAATTAATACTGCCTCACTTATACAAAGTTACACACAGCATGTTCTTCGTCCACGTATTGATAAAGAATCTGAACATAAAAGACATTTTCTGAAACTTCAGTTCCTAAATAAAGGTATCGATTTTATTGATATTCAAAGTATATTTCGTGATAAGAATGTAATCGAGGCTATTCCCAAATATTTCATCAACTCTGAATCACCTATCATCTGTTATAAATATAATAAACCTATTAGAAATGTTATTTTGAACTACAATAAAATTGTCTCTGACTTAAATATTGATGTTAATACCCCTATTTCTTGAGATTGTAGCATTTCTAGTTTTTGCTATAAACCAGTTGGTCATGTCATTACTGGTAATTTTGATATCATTAAGGATAAACGTCTCAGGACCCTCCTAACTAAAGGACCTAAATATAGATTACCTTCCCTTATTGATTTTGACGCTTGTCGAACTCATATTGCGGAAGCTATTCAAGAATTCTGCATCAAATGGTGTCGACGAGAACATGCTGATGTTAATGCCCTTTCGGATTGGAAGAAATGTATTTTCGATATTATTGATACACGAATAACTTTTTACAAATCAAATAACCATCTTTTACCACCTCGACCTAGAGTTACATTTCGCTACTTGAAGAAAAACATTTCTAATTTTCATTCAGATTATGTTCTTGTTCCTGCTGACAAGGCATCAAACAATGTAATCATTATTTGAAGATTGTATTATGTTGATGTTTTAAAGAAGGAGCTAACTGATTCAAAAACTTATATAACCGTTCAAACACCTGAAAAAGATATAGTCTCGGAACATGTAAAAATGTGCAATGATTTTAAGTCTGGTCCTAACATAAAACAACATAAACTTTCTACTTTGTACTGGATTCCGAAACTACACAAAACCCCTTATAAGTCGCGTTTTATTGCCAACTCTAGCTGTTGTACCACTACTAAATTATCTATACTTTTGACGTCCTGTCTTACTACGATCAAAGAACATGTTAAACGCTACTGTGATAAAATATATGAAAATTCTGGTATTAATGTTTTTGGTCCATAAAAAATTCAAATGATGTTTTAACAAAACTTGAAAATGAACAGTATAACATTTCTTTACTGAGCTCTTATGATTTCTCTACACTCTATACTACTCTACCTCACCATCTTATAAAGGATAGACTTATTAAATTAATAGAAAAAACCTTTGCCAGAGAAAACAAAATGTTCATTGTTTGTAATGTTCAACGTTCATTCTTTTCGAATTCAGAAGTTGAACATTACACAATGTGGACTTGCCTTGATGTTTGTAGATCTCTTACCTTTCTTTTAGATAATATATTTGTGCGTTATGGAGATACCATATATCGTCAAGTTGTTGGTATACCCATGGGTACAAATTGTGCCCCTCTTGTTGCAGATTTGTTTTTGTATTGCTACGAGAGGGATTTTATGCTTAGCTTAAAACCTGATACACAGACCGATATTGTGAATGCTTTTAATAAAACTTCAAGGTATTTAGACGATATTTTGAATTTAGATAATCCTTATTTTGATACTATGGTTTCTTCAATCTACCCAAAAAAACTGTCTTTAAACAAAGCTAATCAATCTGACATTAATGCTTCATGTTTAGATTTGAATCTTTCAATTACAAATGATAAAGTTTCGTCCAAAGTATACGATCAAAGAGAAGATTTTAATTTTAAAATTGTTAATTATCCTTTTCTAGATGGGGATATGCCACGTTCTACATCTTATGGTGTTTATATTTCTCAACTTATTAGGTTTGCCCGAGCCTGTTCTTTGCTTGAAGATTTTAACAGACGTAATTTAGTTATAACTGATAAACTTCTTAAGCAAGGTTACAGATATCACAAACGTCGGAAAACCTTTTCTAAATTTTATTATCGAAATTTACCTCTCATTAGTAAATATAATTGCAATCTACGGACGTTACTGCGACAAGGCATTTCTCAACCAGAATTTTATGGGGATGTTATCTACAAACTTAGGAAAATTCGGGGTCATATCCATTTTCATGATTTGTTTATAAAACGCATTAAAAAATTTAAAAAGAAAGGTTATGATCCTATTATATTGCAACACACTGCATGTTTGGTTATCGATCCTTTTACAGTCGGTAGCTACGCTTCCCTCTTTGCTTGCGCGATGACAGGCCGAGGGTAGTACTCTATGATGGTATACTCTTAAACTTGGATACAGGAGGAGCTTACCAGACTCATGTATTATTTTTTCCCTGTCGTGCCCTTAACGGCTTACCTGCAGGTGCTCTGACTTCAGCAAAGCCATTGAGTACATATTTGACGGATTGTCACAGTTATTATGCTATGTTTTACATGCTGTCCTGTGTTCACCGTCGTCTATGTTGTGGGTAAGTCCAGCGGGGATACCTTTTTTTACAATATTTGTAAAGCTAGGGTGACTTTGAGAGAAGTGTGAGGTTAGGACGTCCGTAAACCGGTTTAAACCCCCAGTGGTGTTTTTGCTGCTGACCGTGCCAAGGCGGTACTCTCTTTGTCACCCTTCCTTTTGTTTGCCTTGCGTCTTTGTGCTTGTGGTTTGTTCATGTTGTGGAACGTTTGTCCCTGTTTCTTGTGTGTCTTTTGGTGTTTTCTGTGTTCATTTCGTATGTGTGTGTGCGTGTGCGTTTGGGTGTGTGGTTGTGTGTGTGTGTGTGTCATGCTGTCTATCGGTGTTTTGGTGGTGGTTGCGTCTTGCATGTGGCTTTGCCTGCTTGACTTTACTACTTTTCCATTGTTCATCTATTGACGATTTTAACAGTCGAAATCTCATTTTAACTGAGAAACTGCTTAAGCAAGGATATAGATACCATAAACTAAGAAAAACTTTCTCTAAATTTTACTATCGAAATCTCTCGCTTATTGGCAAGTACCAATGTAATCTCAAGGCGCTTCTGCGACACGGTATTTCACATCCTGAATGTTATGGTGATGTGATTTACAAACTTCGTAAAATTATTGGACATACCCATTGTCTCACTTTGTTCATCAAATATGTTAAAAAATTCATTAAAAAGGGATATGATCCTGTAGTACTACAACATACTGCATGTTTGGTTGTGAACCCTTTTACAGTTGGCAATCACGCTGGCCTCTTTGCATGTACGCCGACAAGAAAGGTTTAGTACTCTATGAAGGCGACCTCTTAAATCCAGAAATGGAAGGAGAACGTCGGATATCTGTACTATTTTTTTTTGTCGTACCCTTTATTACTTTTCTACAGTTACTCTGTTTGCAGCTCAATCATTGAGTACACTTGCGATAGGTGGATACAGTTTGTTCACTTAAATGTTTTCGTTATACATGCACTTTACCACTGTTTTTGCCGTCGCGGTTGTTGTAGATTAGTCGGAGAGGGGATACGTTTATTTACACTGTTTGTCTTTTAGGGTGGGGATGGAATAAGTGTGAGGTTGGGCGCCCATAAACCGGTTTAACCCCCCCCCCCCAGTGACTTTTGTCACTGACCGTTCCAAGGCGGTACTTCCATCTTCCCCCTATTGCATGTTTGTTTTGTCTTTGTGCGTCTCTCGTTGTTTTTATAGTTATGTACATTTGCTGTTTCCTTGTGTTGCTGTTCGGGCGGCTGTTTGTTCTGTATGTGGTGTTTCCTGCATGACTCATTTTTGTACTTTTATGTCACAGTTCAAACACCTGAAAAAGATATAGTCTCGGAACATGTAAATATGTGCAATAATTTTTTAAGTCTAGTCCTAACAAAACAACATAAACGTTTTACTTTGTATTGGATTCCGAAAATACATAAAAACCCGCGCGTTTTATTGCTAACTCTAGCTGTTGTACCACTACTAAAATATCTAAACTTTTGACGACGTCCTGTCTTACTACGATCAAAGAACATGTAAAACGTTACTGTGATAAAATATAAGAAAATTCTGGTACTAATGTTTTTTGGTCCGTAAATAGTTCAAATTATGTTTTAACGAAACTTGAAAATGAACAGTATAACATTTCTTCACTGAGCTCTTATGATTTCTCTACACTCTATAGTACTCTACATCACCATCTTATAAAGGATAAACTGATTAAATTAATAGAAAAGACCTTTGCCAGAGAAAACAAAATGTCATTGCTTGTAATGTTCAACGTTCATTCTTTTCGAATTCAGAAGTAGAACATTACACAATGTGGACTTGCCTTGATGTTTGTACATCTCTTACCTTTCTTTTAGATAATATATTTGTGCGTTATGAGGGTACAATATATCGTCAAGTTGGTGGTATACCTATGGGTACAAATTGTGCCCCTCTTGTTGCAGATTTGTTTTTGTATTGCTATGAGAGGGATTTTATGCTTAGCTTAAAACCTGATACACAGACCGATATTGTTAATGCTTTTAATAAAACTTCAAGGTATTTAGACGATATTTTGAATTTATATAATCCTTATTTTGAAACTATGATTTCTTCAATTTACCCAAAATAACTGTCTTTAAACAAAGCGAATCAATCTGACAGTATAGCTTCAGTTTTAGATTTGAATCTTTCAATTACAAATCAAAGTTTCGTCCAAAATATACGATAGAAGAGGAGATTTTAATTTTAAAATTGTTAATTATCCTTTTCTAGATGGAGATGTGCCACGTTCTACATCTTATGGGGTTTATATCTCTCAACTTATTCGGTTTGCCCGAGCCTGTTCTTTGCTTGAAGATTTTAACAGTCGTAATTTAGTTATTAAACTTCTTAAGCAAGGTTAGTTATCACAAACTTCTGAAAACGTTCTCTAAATTTTATTATCGAAATTTACCACTCATTAGTAAATATAATTGCAATCTACGGACGTTACTGCAACAAGGCATTTCTCAACCAGACTTTTATGGGGATGTTATCTACAAACTTAGGAAAATTCGGGGTCATATCCATTTTCATGATTTGTTTATAAAACGCATTAAAACATTTAAGAGGAAAGGATATATTATGATCCCATTATATTGCAATGCACTGCATGTTTGGTTATCGACCCTTTTACAGTCGGTAGCTACGCTTCCCTCTTTGATTGCGCGGTGACAGGCCGAGTGTAGTTACTCTATGATGGTATACTCTTAAACTCAGATACGGGATGAGTTTACCAGACTCATGTATTACTTTTTCCCTGTCGTGCCCTTAACAGCTTCCCTGCAGGTGCTCTGACTTCAGCAAAGTCATTGAGTACATATTTGTCGGATTGTCACAGTTATTATGCTACGTCCTGTGTTCACCGTCGTCTATGGTGTGCGTAAGTCCGGCGGGGATACCTTTATTTACACTATTTATAAAGCTAGGGTGACTTTGAGAGAAGTGTGATGTTAGGACGTCCGTAAACCGGTTTAAACTCCCAGTGGTGTTTTTGCTACTGACCGTGCCAAGGCGGTACTCTCTTTGTCACCCTTCCTTTTGTTTGCCTTACGTCTTTGTGCTTGTGATTTTGTTCATGTGTGGAGTGTTTGTATCAAGTTCTTGTAATGTTGGTGTTTTCTGTGTTCATCTCGTGTGTGAGTGTGCGTTTGGGTGTGTGGTTGTGTGTGTGTGTGTGTGTGTGTGTGTGTGTGTGTGTGTGTGTGTGTGTGTGTCATGCTATCTATCGGTGTTTTGGTGGTGGTTGTGTCTTGTATGTGGCTTTGCCTGCTTGACTTCTCATTTTGCATTTCTACTTTTGCTTTCGAGGGATCACCCATTTTCAGAATATATGTACTTCACAACAGCAGGTGTTAAGTGCTTGTGTGGCGGCCGTAAAACGTCGCCCCGTACTTCATTCTCAGTGTTGTTATATTTTCTGGTCCTTCGGGATCATTAGTTTTCATGTTATTAGTTTTGAAAATTGAATACTGCTTAAGCCGGTGCTAGGGGGCGTGAGTAGTGTTGCACTTTTAATTACTACTCATGAACAGACTCAATAAAGCCGAGTCTGCAATTTTTTCTCATTTTGCATTTCTACTTTTGCTTTCGAGGGATCACCCATTTTCAGAATATATTTACTACTTTTTCATTGAAATGAGGACACTCCTTCATCATACGTTATAATAAAGATGCATTCATTGACGTTTTTAGTTTAATCACAAACTGCTTCTGTATTCGACAGGCATTTTGTAATCAGACCTACACTCATAAAATATGTATTTCAGAGAACATGTTTTATGTATCATAGTCTCAGAATATTCGATGTCTTTTACTTATACATTATCGCTTCTGGAATACGATGACAGATAAGAATTGATTAGTTGCGACTAGAAAATACTATTATCTCAAAGGTTTTTGGCAACACAAGATAGGTCGTTATTAACAACGCTGCAAATTATTCTGTTTCAGCCTATGGTCGCTTCTTGTCTATTTTATAATTTTCCGTAGTACACCTTTTTCTCCAGTTTGATAAAAGGTAGAAAAAGGGCGAAAGGCTATGAAGAAAACAAATAACTACAGCTCTGTAGCCATATTTACACTTCTTGGTGGTATGTATTCTTGTGTTTCAACAAATAAAATACACAGCAGAACCTGTCGTAAGCGGTCATTCATTTATTAAAGATAGGAATCTTACAAAAGTGGTTGCTTAATGCATGGCAAAAGCAATGGAGAAAAATCCTACAGGAGCTTTCTGCATTACTTTTGACCGACATTAAGCTATCATTTGCCTTACAGGCCCATTTTAGACCTCTTTTTGCTGGTCGCTTAAACAAATATGTTTGCCATTCAGGTTTTGATTCTATATAGGTAAAACCTGAGAGTAAATTCTCGAGATACACTGTACAATCTTTTAAACTGTATCGACAATTTCTTTTCCTTCTTTGTTTCCATTAAAACGACAAAGTCAATCTGTCAAACAGTTCGTATTCGGTTAAAACACTGTGTTCCTAGAAATCCACTAATTTGATTCAAACTTTTCTGTAATTTAACCATTTCCGTAATAAAAACGCCAATGCAAACAGGCACAACCCCCAATATCAGACGGATCTTGTAGGAACCGTCCGACCAGGTCTGATCTGTTTGCCTTTGACATTATACAGGTATAATTTTTACGATTTCAGCGAAAACCAAACATTCATGTACACTTATGAAATTTTAGCTAATACATATTCATGGTGTCGGTATTTCTTATAAGAATATTCCTGAGGGAAAGGGTCAATATATTTCCCTCTTTGTTCTTTTATAAAACAAAAACAGTTCTACGCTAAACCTCTAACTTACTGAAACGTATCTTGATAAGCGGAACATGTCTGTAGTTTAAAAGGCATGTGTCCTGGTGAGACGTCACGTGGCGGATTTTACAAATCAAAAGTAAGTAAAATTGTAACAGATCAGTGTTTCACTCTTTCACTCCAACTTTTGTCGTCAGTAAACTTTGTCGTCTGCTACATTTTTTTTATTTTCCTTATTGTTTGTTGCATAAACCATTGTCACACTAACACACAGTTTAGATCCGTCTCATCTGGGTATCACAGATGCGACATTGGCAGTGAAAGAGTTGACCAGACATCCATTTCACGACAGGTAATGGATGTTTCATCTTTATCTAGGGATTGAAGGATGTCATTCTGAAAGTTCAGAATGACATCCTTCAATCCCTAGATAAAGATGAAACAACAGTTCTGGTGATGCTTGACTTATCGGCTGCATTTGACACTATCGATCACGGAACATTGCTAAAGCGCCTTGAAAAAGACTTCGGAATCATTGGGAAACCCCTTGAGTGGATGACCTCCTATCTAAATGACCGCTATCAAATAGTGTCAGTAGATGGGGAGTTGTCCACCCCAGTTAATATGAAATATAGCGTGCCACAGGGATCGGTCCTTGGACCAAAAAACTACATCATGTACACAAAACCTGTCGGCTCAATCTGCAGAAACCATGGGCTAAAGCACCATTTTTATGCCGATGACTCGCAATTATACCTGTCCTTTAAGCCCAAAGACATTTCCTGTCAACAAGAAGCTTTATCACGAGTTGATATCTGTCTCAACGAAATAGTCTCTTGGATGCACCAGAACATGCTGAAGCTCAATACTGACAAAACTGAGGTCATCCTGTTTCATGCAAAAAACACAGTAGTACCTGAAGACATTCATGTGCAAGTAGGCCCCTCTAAGATCAAACCGTATTTGTGTATAAAGAATCTCGGTACATGGCTCGATTCACAAATGGATATGGCATCACACATCAATTCGGTGTGTAGGTCTAGTTATCCGCAGCTCCGACGAATAGGTCATATAAGAAAGTACCTCTCACCTGATGCTACCAAGACTTTGGTGAACTCTCTGGTTACATCAAAAATAGACTACTGCAACTCATTGCTGCATGGAATTTCAAAAAACACACTGCAGAAACTTCAAAGAGTTCAAAACACAGCAGCCCGCATCATAACCAGGACTCCTTGATATGATCATATCACGCCTGTTTTGAGAGAACTTCATTGGCTTCCGGTCAAACATCGCATTGAATTCAAAATTCTGACACTTACGTATAAAGCCATGCACAATGAATCCGCCAAGTACATTGTCGACATGCTTGACGTGTATCGGCCCCGCAGAGAATTAAGGTCAGCAAGTAGCTCCTTGTCGTTGGTTGTACCAAAAAGTCGTAAGGTAAAATACGGTGAGAGAAGTTTCATGAATGCAGCTCCAAAACTCTGGAATGCTCTGCCATCAGGCATTAGAGATGCAAGCTCACTGGCATGTTTCAAAAGATCTCTGAAAACACATTTCTTCAACATATACTACTAGGACAGTTTAGGAAAAGTAGCTTATAATCATCAATTCTCATACCTTACGATTCCTTTGCCATTGCAGCCCTTGGGATATGCTGTAGGAATCAATCTCTCATTGACCGAATAGATAATCATGTGGTTCCTACCGGTTAGTGATTTCATATTTATTGTATAGCATATTTATTGTATATATATTGCTTATAATTCACCGACTTGGTATAAATAATCATGTGGTTCCTACCAGTTGGTGATTTTATACTTATTGTATATTTATTGCATATCTTTTATTGACTGGGTGGATAATCATGTGGTTCCTACCGGTTAGTGGTTATACATTTATTATATATCTATTCCACATCTTTCATTGACCGGGTGGATAATCATGTGGTTCCTACCGGTTAGTGATTTTATATTTATTGTATATATTTTGCATACATTTCATTGACTGGATGGACGATCATGCCGTTCCTTCCGGTTTATGATTTCATATCTATTGTATATCTTTTGTATATCCTTCACTGACCGTCCGGCTAGTGATTTTTATACTGATTGCATATATATTGTAAATCTTTCATTGTCTGGATAGATAATCATGCGGTTCGTTCCGATTATTGATTTCATCCATGTACAGCGCTTTTGAACGCACATATCCCGTGTGAAAAGAGCGCTATATAAATGTGGTATAATAATAATAATAATATTGAGCTTGCATGTCAAAAATCAAAGCATTTATAAGTTGGAGACCATGTTTCATAGTTAAGTGAAAATTGTATGTATATTACTATATTTGTGTATCAATCAGTGCCAGACAACAGATATTGACATATGTATATAATTGCACATGAATGTACTCTATTTATTTTTAAAAGAAATATGCCAAACCATGTATGTCGAGTGCCATCAGAGCAAATCGTGTTAGCCAACTTGTATCTACATGCGTTTCTCTGGGTTGCTGGTATCAAAAGAACATAGAGATAACGTTTTCAACTGAATTTCAGAAAACCTACGACACTTTATCCTCCCAACACTTTGTCAATTTGGTCTGCAACAATAACCACCATTTCACTAAACTAACCACATGTGTATCTTTTCCTTCCATTACTTAACATTGCATTTGATAAAGTGTAAAACAGTTTGGATGAAATACAGTATTTTCCTTCGTGCTAAAGACGTTGAATTGATTGGACGCAGAAATCTTAAAGCAGATGGTTGCTTAACCCTTTCCCTGTTCTATGTTTATTTCAAATTTCAATACCTGTTAAAACAAAACAACCTGTTAAAACAAAACAGCCATAATGAAAAATGGAAGGTGGACAATTGTAGCCATTCAAGAAAGTAAAGAAACAGATCAATCAAATTTCATTAGCAAACAGAGCAGACCCTGATCAGACGGCTCCTATAGGAGCCGTCTGATCTGGGTCTACTCTGCTTGCAAGTGCGTAAAAACACGTTTATATGAGTGAAAGGGTTAATGCAGGGCATAAGTCATACAGAAAGTTTTCTGCATTACTTTTGATCTGCATTAAGCTACCGCCTGCCCTACATACCCATAATTAGACCGCTTTTTGATGGTCGCTTATGACAGGTTTTACTGTATTTGCAAATATTATCACATAATCATTCGTACTGTGGAGTATCGATTTAGTTCAGGTCAGCCTGTACAAGGTACAGAAGAAACGTATTCCTGACCTGAAATAAATTTAAAACACGAGAATATTGCATTAAAACTATTACTCCTGTCTGTAGAAAAATACAAGACCTCGTAAGAAAGTTGCGAGACGTCAGACAAATTTCATTCCAAACAGGCAAACAGGCCATCAATTGAAATGTCGATCGCAGAGTGAATGTAAGGACATGAACTTGCTGCATAAGCCGGTGCTAGGGTGTGTGAGTACTGAGTAGTGTTGCACTTTTAATTACTACTCATGAACAGACTCAATAAAACCGAGTCTGCCATTTTCTCTTTTGGCATTGCTACTTTTGCTTTCGAAGGATCACCCACTTTCAGAATAATTGTAGATCAAATTGTCTGCTGTGCAAAAGTAGTAAAGTCAAGTAGGCAAAGCCACATACAAGACGCAACCACCACCAAAACACCGATAGATAGCATGACACACACACACAACCACACACCCAAACGCACACTCACACACGAGATGAACAAAGAAAACACCAACAGACAGATGAACTAGAGACATACACTCCACACATGAACAAAATCACAAGCACAAAGACGTAAGGCAAACAAAAGGAAGGGTGAAAAAGAGAGTACCGCCTTGGCACGGTCAGTAGCAAAAACACCACTTGGGGGGTTATGCCTGTTTTATATCATTTTTCGGCCATTTTATAATCAGAATACATGTCCACCTTTGAATGTTTGTCTTGAGTTTGACAACTCATTTATACAGTAAACCCTATCTAACCCAGAAATCTAGTAGAGAAGAATTTAGATACTTTGGGCAGGTGCCTTCTTAATACAATGTGAACATCATAAAAAACGCTCCTTCTGTATGACTTTCAACCTGCATTATGCTGCCACCTTTCTCTAAGACACATATTTATACTAAATCTAATGTCCGGTTTAGAGAGTTTCTACTGTATTTCATCACAGTATTTGAATAATACAAATAGATCAGAAGTCAGACAGGAGATGCCACATGGAAGTCAAAAGCAACACCAGCAGCACCAATGAAGTGCGCGCATCCACGTGCACACATGCACACATACACACACACACATACCACACATACACACACATCCATCACAAATTTGTCATTTTCTACCAATTATCGAAAATAAATCGGTGCTGCAAGACCGTAATGTGTCGCAACGTCTAAACCTAAACACCAACTCAAATAATCAAAATAATTGAAAACAGAAGGCAATATGTGACCCATAACACAATAGTAATATAAGACATATCGTTACAAATGCCTTGCTGAAAGTATGTATCGGTTGGTCAGGGTATAGGATAATGCTTCCACTATCCAAATAGTTACACTCTGCACTTGCTGTTTTCTTGTAGGTATTTATTCCCATTACTTCTATGAGAAGTTTACTCCACCAGTAAATTAACATGGAAAGACAAATGTTAGTATGAACTCCAAATTATACTGATAAAACATATCGACATTAACGAGCAAAACTACGCTTAAACTCTTTCGCTGCCAATGTCGCATCAGTGATTCCCTATGCAAACGGTTTGGATCCAGATGAGATGCCGAGTAACTCGGCGTCTTATCAGGATCCAAACGGTTTGTTACTGTGACTATCTGATAAAACAAATAGACATTAATGAGCAAATATAGGCTATTATCTGATACTACATCGATTCACGCAATTTACATTATCGATGCTTAGTCTAGTCCTATAAATTTTGTGTCATTTTAATAAATACACACTGCGTTTATTCAATGCAATCTGTAAAACCTTTAATTATTGTGTAGACCAGCAATAGTGTTTTATTGAAGACATGCAATATGCAAAATTTAAAAAAAAAACGCTTAAATAGCCTGCAACTGATTTCGTTCAGTAGTTAAGTAAAAAACGTATTCTGGTATACGTCATATGACCAAAACCTAACGCTTCTCTCATATTCCCCCTATAGGGCAAATAAAACGGGCTGAAAGAAATAATTGGATTTAGATATTGAAATAATGAAAAAAGTATGTAACTCTTAGGAATCTTAATTTTCTCATACAAGTAGTTGCAATCGTTAACCATTACTTTTAACAATCACAATGATTACTTTCGTGGAGGTAGCAGTCAAGGTCACTCACTATTCCATTATCTTAATTTAAAAGGAGCATAGTAAGCATAGTATATAGTAAGAATAAACTACAGTAAATCATTCATATTTGTAATCGTGATTATATATAATATTTTTAAACAGTTAAATATTGCATTACAAACGATGGAGTAACATCACAGTGGCTATTTGTATTCTAGGTACTATTTAGTAGCAGAATTAAATCATTTGAAACAAAACAGGACAAGTAATTAGTAATTATTAAACAGATGACATTGCATTTTAAGGTCTGTAAATTTACTGAAAGACGAATTTAGGATTATAAAAATGAACAATAGTGTAGTAATTTACGTTTCGGTAATCAACTAGATAGTTAAAGTTTACAGTAAATGTTCTCTACCAAGACCAGTCAAACTAGGTCCAAATACAGCAATTTTAATTGATGCTGGTTAACCAGCTTATGACAATAAAATCGATATTAGGTTTCATTGATTCTACACATGAATGATGTTTGATGACAATCATAATACTGACGCGGTTATAAAGATGAATTGTAGTAGACAATATCAATCGGGTTTATCATAAGATTTTATTACTTCATGAAAATATTGTTTCCAATGTAACGTATAATCTACGTCATAGATATCTCAAAGGAAACAATGAAATCAAATATGGCCACAGTAATTAACCTTTTCGCTGCCAAACTCTGTTGTCTGCTAACTTTGTCGTCTGCTACAAATTTTCATTTTTTTTATTTTCTTCATTTTTGTTTCAAAAGCATAGTAACAGCAACAAACAGTTTGGATCCTGATGAGACGCCGAGTTACTCGGCGTCTCATCTGGATCAAATCTGGTTGCATTGGTAATCACAGATCCGGCATTGGCAGCGAAAGGGTTAATGCAAATATCAATACAATTGCAAAATGATTTGAAGAAATTTTGTTTTTTGTTTTTTTCTCTTTTTAACAAGAAAATGCATGTCAGTGAGTTTCGTAATAAATGCTGTTTGACATTTTGTCACCTGTAAATCGGATTTATTTATTCTTTCGTGAATCAATGTGTCATGTAACAAAACATTTAAAATTCTTTCATTGCAATCATGTCCATACCATGCTTAAAATGTGATATTTTGCGTTCCAGTATTTTATTTTTTCTTTCTTTAACCCGTCCAGATTCGTTTGGCAAACACCCAATTGTAATGTCTAAAAACAGTTGCTTGTATAGACCATTGGTAGTGATAGTTTGTGCAGATCTTGGTAGGTCTATACAGTTTGTCTGTGTCCTTTTTAAGGGACTTTAATTGGTTAAAGTCCGTTATTGCAACAGTGTTTGTAACATTCTTCGCTGGCTGGTTTACTATTATTCGTCTTCCAGTATTTAACACTTTCTTTATATACGAGTAAAATCGACTTCCCCTCATATAAACGCATGTTCACACATTTGCAAACAGAGAAGGCCAAGGTCAGACTGCTCCTAGAGGAGCCGACTGTTCAGGGTCTGGTCTATTTGTTTCATCAATAGTAGCGGTTTTGAACGCACATATCCTGTGTGAAAAGAGCGCTATATAAATGTGGTATAATAATAAAATAATAATGATTGTTGTTTATAAGGTAAATATATTATCCTTGAAAACGTTTAATTTACGCATCTTATCTGCAGCTCTGCATTATTTATTTATTTTTTAAAAAATAAACGTTTTATTACAGTAAAACTTCGATTATCCGAACACTAAAATACGTATTATTATCGCTCTTTAAGACAGGTGGCAGCTTAATGCATGGTGAAAGTCATGCAGAAAGCTCATCTAGGAGCTTTCTGCATGACTTTCACCATGCATTAAGCAGCCACCTGCCTAAAAGGGTCTAAATTCTTCTATGCCGAAAATTCGAATAATCGAGGTTTTACTGTATTTGCAAAATTGTTTTATTTTGATGCAATCAGAATCGGGAGATCACGAGTGCGGGTCTTTGTCATCAAAATGCCATGTAAGATAAAGGGGTGTTTTTAGTCAATGTCAGTGCTTTGACAATATTTCAAAACTATGATACTTTGTATCGATGAAATTTGGATTTATTTTCTAAATTATATTCTAAATATTTCGAGAATATGTGTAAACATGGACACAGGGTGTTCTATGTACAGGATGTTCTTTGGTATTTACTTGAATAATACAATGCACCAACTGCATATGCCTGTAGAATAAGATATAAGAAGGGAATTCATAAAATTTAAGTTTGGTTCCTCCTTTTGCGGTTTTATGTCATACTTGATTTTATTTCAAAGTTTCCCTTGCTGTTAAATTCAATAAATATCGAATTCTGCACTAATCGAATCAAAGCTTTTAATTGCAAAAATCACTAGACGCCAATTACACGTTACCTCCAAGTGAGGTCTGAAACACGCAAAGCAATGTGTATTCACTGTATAATAATCACAATTTGCATTATATTGTAATACTAATGCGTTTAAAAAAAGTAAAAAAGCATTAGAATCAGATATTATAATCTCTTCTATACGATAATGAGGATGTAAGAAAAGTATACAGTTTGTCGGTGTTAGATTAAAGCTAGGTTCCCACTGCCGATCAGATCAATTCGATCAAGCCCGACCAAATGATCGGGTACTGGTCTGGCTCGCTCGGCAGGAGTGATCGGGGAGGTCGACCTTGGTCGGCATCGCTCGGACTCCCTAACCGAATTTTTTGGACATGTTCAAAATTTTCGGGTAGAGGTCGAGTAGCCATGCGCATGAGAAGCGATCGGGAAGCGGTCGGGTATTGATTGAGACTCATCGAGTAGAGAGGGTCGAGTTGATCGGGAGACAATCGTGTAGAGATCTAGTGCGGTCGGGTGAAGTCATTTGCCACATCTGTACCCGATCATCTCGACCTCTACTCGAGTAATACCCGATCGACGCCAGTACGCCAATGACGATCTGGTCGGGTAGAGATCGAGCAGAGGTCCAGTTGATCGGGTAGAGATCGTGTAGGGGTCGTATCTGGGTCGAGATGATCGAGTAATGATCGGAGTGGTTGTTGAGTTGACGTCGTTGTGGAGTCGTGAATGATCGCGAGGGAGTCGTGTATGATCGAGTAGAGGTCGAGAAGAACCCGTGTACACGACTTCGGTCGAGCTTGGTCGGGGAATTTGGGTGTTCGGGATAATCGAGTTGATCTGATCGGCAGTGGGAACTTAGCTTAAACAAGAAATGAGTCTTGAAAATAATGTAAACGCGGATAAATTAATATTCATGACGTCAGTTTCTTTCGTAAATATTTATGGAGGAATGGGTTAATAAACTTTACAAACAGTGTGTATCTGGCTGTGTCACCAAGCAACTTAGCACCGCATCAAAACTCTGTTTAATGATCAGAGCATGCATTTGAAAGCAATCCGGAAAACAACGTCAAAATGGTTGTTTGCGACATTTTACTGCCGACAACATTTTGTTCCTTTCGTCCACGATAAGAGTGTTGACAATTTTAGGTCATTGTGCGACGCCTGGTTATTCTGAGTTTCATCCTGGTCTAAAGTTTTTGCTAAGATCACATGACTTTAATCCAATAACGGGGACATGCAGTTACGACAGTTTTGAACATAGCGCTTGGTTTGTGTTCGTAATACTCTATAACAGATATTCACTTATATAAACCCTTCTCTTGCTGAATTTCAAAATATATTTTTGATTTATACATGTCCTGTTGTATAATTACATACATCTTCACTGTCTACAAATATATCGCTGTGCAATCACTTGTCAATACTGCAGACCCTGCATGAGCTGTCTCATCAATGTATTCACTATTTACAGGTAGGTGTATTGACGTGAACAGCAAGAGCAGGATTAACCTGTATTTCTAGGTACACTTGTCCAAATATGTGTTCTCAATGCATCAGGGTCCATGCTTATAAAACTTTTAGTCGAGTCTGAATTCGTTCTCAAGTGTTTGATTGGTCAGATTTGAGCCTTTGGCTCAAATCTGACCAATCAAAAGCTTGAGAACTCAAATCTGACCAATCAAAAGCTTGAGAACAAACTCAGACTCAACTAAAAAGCTTTATAAGCATGGACCCTGATTTTCATATTGAGGGATGATTCTGTAAAACATTATAATCAGTGTGTGTTGTTTGGAGATTATTGGGTGTAGCGAACTATGCACTGAAAAAAACAACCCTAGACTTTATAGGGGAACACGGCGAGCTGTTGTTTAGGGCCCAATGTCACTGGGCCTTACAACCCCTTAATACCTTTTTACGACTGCTAGCGACCTCTGGTCGCCGATATTCGCACGAAGGTCGCACGACAAGTCACTGTTATTCGCGGATGGTCTTCAGTAATCGTTGATAATCGTTTCCAATCGTGCGACCAATTTCAGTCGTATTTCAGTCGTAGAGAGGTTGTTGATCATGTACAACAACCCCAGGGCCCAGTCGCACTAGGCCTACGACCACTTTTGACCTCAGTTCACGATTTCTTGCGACCTCTTGTCGCCGATATCCGTAAGACGGTCGTACGACAAGTCATGATAATTGCCGGTGGGCTTCAGTAATCGTTGCTAATCGTTTCCAGTCATGCGACCAAATTCAGTCGTAGAGAGGTTGTTGATCATGCACAACAACCTCCTCACGATCGAACTGGTCGCATGTGGTCTTTAAGAGGTTTTAGGTAATCGTGTGATTGTCGTACGAAGGTCTCAAACAATACGTAACTGGTCGTTTCTGATCTTCCCTATCTGTCGGTGAACATTCTAGAATTACCTATGACTGTCGTGCGATCACGAGCGATTACTTGCATTTAGGCATAGCTCTAGTGACCATGCAGTTAGATACAGTAAACTCCACTTATAACGATGTTCAGTCGACCATAGTATAAACAACGTTACATCCGAATATCGTTACAAGCGTACGATGTTGTTTACCCGTCTCCACTAGTCACTGATAATATTAAGTAGAGCGAAGTGATAGTGCGACGGTCGGACGACAGGTCGCGATGGTCGGACGACAGGTCGGAAGTGATTGTGGAACCTTCGTACGAATACCAGAGACTTTGCGCACGATCGTCAACAACCTGTCTTAAAGTGGTGGCAGATGCATCTACAATGTAACTGCGAATCATTTTTTTTTTTTATTTTTTTTTTGGGGGGGGGGGGGTGGGGGGGGGATTTAGTCGCCGACAATCACAGACGATCGCCGGTTTCAGAGGTCGCCAGTGGTATTTAACGATCGTACGCGCTAGTGTGACTGTAGCCTAAGCAAACATGTTACTGAACTAAACCTAGATTGAAAACAAAAGAAATTACTACTAATTCCTATGACTGAATGATGGTTTATGGGTGTAAGGGAAGGAATCAAAGCTTATTTACAATGTCTATGGAAAGCGAGTTATCCATGGTTAATCCATTCCCTCCTAAACAATCTTTAGACACAACATCTTTGAATAAATCTACTGAAAAGGAGCATTTACTAGAAAAAAGGAGGACATTTGTAGAATTATATAATTTTGAAACCAATGTGATAAACAGAGCAGTTGCTCCTATGGAGCAAATTCTCTATTTATCTCAATGGTTTCAAAACCTGACTTTTACAGAGGCGTCAAAATGCGTGAATGGGAGGGGATTGGTTACTGGTTGGCATTGGACAAAAAAATCAGCAAATTTGCATCCTTCTAAATGCTTATCAGAAAGTAGGTAGAATGTCCTTTAGATTTAGATATTTTCAACCCAGAAAATATGTATAATAGATGATAAAGAGACGCTGTGCCTAAATATTATTTCTTGATAGTATCAACTATTGGAATCATTATTATTGGAAAAAGTGGATCAGTGCGATATTGACCCATAAAGCTTAATTAAGCTTTAGTTTTCTATTAATTGATACATCCCTGAAGATGAAAATGCTACGCAATATATCTCTTGCAAGCATGGATGACCTTCCAACATTCCTGATTAAGAGCTGTCAATTGAAGGTCCTATTGCAGACACTACCAATCATTTATGGTCTACACCTTACTTGATTAAATGACATAACTCCAGTTGAAAAGCAGACACCATCGTGGCATGATACATTTACTTTCAGAAACCAAAGACTATTCACTACCAAAACATATCTTCAACATACATACTCAGATAGTCCACTGGTATATTGCTGAATAGATGCTGAAAATAATGCACTGTATTTTTGAAACTTTTATTTTCCGCATGCTAACTGTATACCTTATTTTGATGAAAGTGAATTATATTATACGAAATTAGCAATTGTAATCTGATGTACAAAATGTATTATTCGTCCTTGTTCACGGAAATACTATATGCTGGTACTACATTGTTCACTGAAATACTATACACTGGTACAACATTGTTCACGGAAATACTATACACTGGTACTACATTGTTCACGGAAATACTATACACTGGTACAACATTGTTCACTGAAATACTATACACTGGTACTACATTGTTCACGGAAATACTATACACTGGTACAACAGTGTTCACGGAAATACTATACACTGGTACAACATTGTTCACTGAAATACTATACACTGGTACTACATTGTTCACGGAAATACTATACACTGGTACTACATTGTTCACGGAATACTATACGCTGGTACTATATTGTTTATGTTTGTTTGGTGTTTGTTATAGTGTTTGTTTGATGTTTGTTTGTTTTGGCTTTTTTTCAGTACCATTGTTATTATGTTAAAATGAGTTTAACGCTTTCAATGTATTTTGAATGACAAACAGTGAAGACCCTGATCAACGGACTCCTCTAGGACACCAGTATAATCATTGCCCGCAAGCAAAGGGTTAAGACGAGGCTTATGGCTAGTACAATTTCTAATGCATTTGTTCCGCAGGGGTGTTATGAGAAAACTGCTTCGTGCATTGAATGTTAATAACATTTGATGTGTTATAATGCTTCAAGGTTTCTTTAAATGAAAATTGTAGTGTTTTGTTGATTGGAAACAGTAATGAATATGTGCATGTGTACTCGCTAGGGAAGACTGAATATCTGAATAACATATTGTACGATTCGATTAGCTTTAACCCTTTCCTTTATGTAACGCCTTTTTCACGCATTTCTAGGAGCCGTCTGATCTGTTCAGGGTCTGCTCTGTTTTCATATGGTATAATACGTCTGATTCTACAGTTGACTTAACTCAAACATCCTGTGTACATATGCCATCATAAACACTCGGTGAATACATAGCCATGATGTCAGTATTCCTTACATGAAAAGTAAACAAGGCATTGGTCAAACAGTCGTCTGCTTTTTAATTTAACCAGCATCCTTCACCAGCATCCTTCACCAGCATCGCTCACCTGCATCGTTCACCAGCATCATTCACCAGCGTCAATCACCAGCATCGTTCACCAGCATCGTTCACAGCATCGTTCACCAGCATCGTTCACAAACTTCGTTCACCAGCATCGTTCACAAACATCGTCACCAGCACCGTTCACCAGCATCGTTCACCAACATCGTTCACAAACATCGTTCACCAGTATCATTCACCAGCATCGTTCACCAACTTCGTTCACCAACTTCGTTAACCAACATTGTTCACCAGCATCGTTCACCAGCATCGTTCACCAGCATCATTCACCAACATCGTTCACAAACATCGTTCACCAGTATCATTCACCAGCATCGTTCACCAACTTCGTTCACCAACTTCGTTAACCAACATTGTTCACCAGCATCGTTCACCAGCATCGTTCACAAACATCGTTCACCAGCACAGTTCACCAGCATCGTTTACCAACATCGTTCACCAGCATCGTTCACCAGCATCATTCACCAACATCGTTAACCAACATCGTTCACCAGTATCGTTCACCAACATCATTTACCAACTTCGTTCACCAGCATCTGGGAGCATCGTTCACCAACATTGTTCACCAACATCGTTCACCAACATCATTCACCAGCATCGTTCACCAGCATCATTCACCAACATCATTCACCAACATCGTTCACCAGCATCTGGTAGCATCATTCACCAACATCATTCACCAACATCGTTCACCAACAACGTTCAACAGCATCGTTCACCAACATCGTTCACCAACATCGTTTACCATCATCGTTCACCAACATCGTTCACCATCATCGTTCACCAACATCATTCATCAGCAACGTTCACCAGCATCGTTCACCAGCATCGTTCATCAACACCATTCACCAGCATCATTCACCAGAATCGTTCACCAGCATCGTTCACCAGCATCGTTCATCAGCATCGTTCACCAGCATCTTTCACAGTATCATTCACCATCATCGTTCACCAACTTCGTTCACCAGCATCGTTCACCAACAACGTTCACCAGCATCGTTCACCAGCATCTTTCACAGCATCATTCACCAGCATCGTTCACCAACTTCGTTCACCAGCATCGTTCACCAACATCGTTCATCAGCATCGTTAACCAACATCGTTCACCAGTATCGTTCACCAACATCTTTTACCAGCATCTAGTAGCATCAATCATTCACCAACATCGTTCACCAACATCGTTCACCAGCATCGTTCACCAGCATCGTTCACCAACATCTTTTACCAGCATCTAGTAGCATCAATCATTCACCAACATCGTTCACCAACATCGTTCACCAGCATCGTTCACCAGCATCGTTCACAAACATCGTTCACCAGCATCGTTCACCAGCATCGTTCACAAACATCGTTCACCAGCATCGTTCACCAGCATCATTCACCAAAATCGTTCATTAACATCGTTCACGAGCATCGTTTACCAACTTCGTTCACCCACATCGTTCACCAACATCGTTCACCAGCATAGTTCACAGGCATCGTTCACCAGCATCGTTCACCAGCATCGTTCACCAGCATCGTTCACCAGCATCTTTCACATACATCGTTCACCAACATCGTTCACCATCAACGTTCACCAGCTTCGTTCACCAGAATCGTTCACCAGCATCTTTCACCAGCATCGTCCACCAGCATCGTTCACCAGCATCGTTCACCAGCATCGTTCACCAGCATCGTTTACCAGCATCGTTCACCAACACCATTCACCAGCATCATCACTAGAATCGTTCACCAGCATCGTTCACAAACATCGTTCACCAGCATCGTTTACCAACTTCGTTCACCCACATCGTTCACCAACATCGTTCAATAGCATCGTTCACCAGCATCGTTCATCAGCATCGTTCACCAGCATCGTTTACCAACATCATTCATCAGCATCGTTAACCAGCATCGTTCACCATCATCGTTCACCAAAACCATTCACCAGCATCATTCACCAGCATCGTTCACCAGCATCGTTTACCAGCATCGTTCACCAGAATCGCTCACCAGCATCGTTCACCAACATCGTTCACCAACATCGTTCACCAACATCGTTCACCAGCATCGTTCACCAGCATTGTTCAACAGCATCATTCACCAGCATCGTTCACCAACATCGTTCACCTATATCGTTCACTAACATTGTTCACCTATATCGTTCACCAGCATCGTTCACCTTTATTCTTCACCAGCATCATTCACCAGCATCGTTCACCAAGTGGTTGCGTTAGAGAGGATCTATCATACTCCTTAAGAAGTTGCTAGTTTAATTAGCGTGCGCTTAATGGCCATTAATTGCAAATTGTTCAACAGCATCATTCACCAGCATCGTTCACCAACATCGTTCACCTATATCGTTCACTAACATTGTTCACCTATATCGTTCACCAGCATCGTTCACCTTTATTCTTCACCAGCATCGTTCACCAGCATCGTTCACCAAGTGGTTGCGTTAGAGAGGATCTATCATACTCCTTAAGAAGTTGCTAATTTAATTAGCGTGCGCTTAATGGCCATTAATTGCAAATATTGTAGACACAAGATCACTCTTCGTTTCACACTTTATTTTCAAAGATTACATCGGATCAAGTAGTATTCGTGTACCCCCCCCCCCCCCCCCCACACACACACACACACACACACACACACAACTTCCCACCCGCGCGCGCACGCGCGCTCACACACACAGACACACATACACACACACATCACAAGCCACATACACCCAATCGCTCACTATTTTCGATTTCTGTCCAAAAGCTTTTAACTGATTTGCAGATTACGAGCTAAGCAAACTCGAATTCATGTCGTTGGATGTCCTTTCAGAAGAAATGTTTTTGAAAAGATAAATAGCGCTAGGCAAGACATAATGTCGAATGAATTCGCAATAAAATGTTTCATAGAAGCAATAAGGTGATAATACGGGAAGAATAAGATATCTTGGGGATCTTTAGTGAAATACAATGTGTTTGAAACTGGTACATAATTAACTGGTACATAATTAAAAATATCATACATGCATCCTTGACAAAATAGCAGTAGCAGAACATGTTTCACCGCATATGTCACAGACGTTTATTCGTCACCAAATTTAGTCTCAATCCCTCGAGAAACAAGCACGAAAGTGCCACCTGTCAAAGGATATACGATTATTCGAAATATCAGTATAGAAGAATTTAGACCCCCTTTTAGGCAGATGGCAGCTTAATGCAGGGTTAAAGGCATGCAGAAAGCTCCTAGAAGAGCATTAGGCTGCCACCTGTCTTAAAGATCGATAGTGATACGCATTTGAGTGTTCGAATAATCGCGAATTTACTATATTTCAAACACAGTACAGCGAATCTGTTACAGTAAAACCTTTCTATAACGGCCACCAAATTACATCAAGTATTTTGTGTAAAAGGCAGGTGGCTGCTTAAAGCAAGGTGCTTTTAGTAACCACCTGCCCTAAATACCAACTAATTAATACAATTTAGTGGCCGTTGTAGAGAGGTTTTACTGTATCAAGGCATCCATGGTTTGAACTCATTGGTGCCACCTATTTCACTGACAGACCTTACAAACTCTGGTCAGAATATGCATGTTCATTGCATTTACTGATGCATGTCTAGATATTTCTATGTCTAAAGGTTGCTTTGCACAGAAGTGTTCAATGTTCATAATCACCACTACACATATGTACCTTGACCCTTTACTTCATAGATTCACCGCCTTTTTACGTCTTTGCGAACAAAGTTGATCCTATTATATAAACTGGATACAAAGCAAGAGAGTTTGAAACAATTCTCGAGTCGCTGAATGACACCTATATAAGACACTTATCGTATGCACTTTCTACGTTCGGCAGTGCAAGGTCTCAAACATTCTGTTTGCTTCGTGCTATACCTATCCATCGTGTTTGTGTAATTTTTCGATATATTTGAGGGAAAAGGGGAATATGTACCCATTCAAGTTCCCTGTTATATTTATTAGAAATTCATGAGCATGATCAAGGTCTACTTCTTTACAGTGATAGCATACTTGGTTAAACCTTGTCCCTGTTTATGTTCATAGAAACAATGATGACATCATCAATATTAATTATCACTATTTTTGAAATGGCATATACATGTATACACGTGATTTATTGGTACATGTATTACAGAAACTAGAAACTGTAATATTAGACCTATATTATCACATAGACAAACAGAGCAGACCTCATCAGAAGCTCCAAACTGAGCCTTGTAATCTGGGTCTATCCTGTTTGCATATGCATGAAAATGCGTTTATATGAAGGAAAGGGTTAATACATGACAAACAGACATCTCCTGATAAGACACTGCATCGAGCAAACGTGACGACTGATGCGCGTCTGCATTGCTTGCGAGCGTCACGGTTCTTATTTGTACTGATGTCACCTAGAGAATGGTTTGACACATTAGTCGATATTGAGTTTTTGAATAGAAGGACAATGCTGCTGCCCCAGTCATATGACTGGATCCTTTGTGTTCTTTAGTATCAATACACGGCCAAATTGTCGACCAAATCATATCCCGGCAACATATAAACGTGTTATTTTCAATGTCATTCAGGCTTTGGGCGTGTTTCTTGAAGTTGCAATGCACCATATTTAAATTATATTACTTAAATATATTGCATTACATTACATATATAGAGGATCTTACATAAGAGTTTATTACAGATTGTTTTTATGAAACGAGTTTACTATGATAATATGACATGAGCTTTAGCGAGTGTCATATTCATTATAGTAAACGAGTTTCATGAAAACAATTTGTAACGAACACGAATGTAAGAGTCTTCTTTTATCACACAAGCCTTAAATATGCCATAGAAAATGAAACAAGCTATAGCTGACGGCTGTTTCGGTCATTCCTTACAAACATCGTAGTAATACAAAGGACGGCGCACATGGAGCGCTACTATTGGCTAAAGCTGCAATTAGAGCTACGATTGGCTAACGATTGCTAATTTGCATAATATCAAAGACATTATTTCAGCAGCTTTAAACAACCAGCGTAGATAATTTGGCTGGTTTGTCAGATATACCGTATGTGTGTATTACCTTGAGAGAGGGCATTATATAATGTTGTAAAAACGTGTGGCCCAATCTCATGCATGACATTATATGCAATAAATATATTTAAACTAACTAGATATACCACAAAACCTCTCAAAACCGAACAATAAATTTGGTTTAACTATCTGTCTTAGAGACAGATGGCAGCCTAATGCAAGGTGAAAGCTTTCTGCATTACTTTCTACTAGCATTAAGCTGCCAACCACATAAAGATATATTAATTCTGCTCTACTAGAATTCAGGTCTAGAGTGGTTTTATTGTAATAGTGTATTGCAACAAATTTGACATTTATTGAATATGTGTGACATCTGAAAATACTACCAAGCTGTGATATGTGTACATAAAGTGCAACCTAGATGACAACAGATTAGCCAATGTCATTCATTTTATAAGATCATTACAAAAAACTTCGAAATGATATATTCATGTACTGTACAGTGTGAGTAGGTGTGTGTTAACCCATTCTCTCCTACTGACGCCTTTTTACGCCTCTGTAAAAGTCATACTTTGAAACCATTGTGATAAATAGAGGATTTGCTCCATATGAGCAAATGTTCTATTTATCACAATGGTTTCAAAACTACACAATTCTATTTTTTCTTTTCTCTATTAAATGCTCCTTTTCGGTAAATGTATTAAAAGAGGTTGGGTCTAAAAAATAGTCTAGGAGGGAATGGGTTAATGAACTCCGACACAAAACACAGTAAAATTATTCTAGACCGGACATTAAATAGTACAGTAAAACCTCTCTTAACCGGAATTATAGTAGAGAAGAATTTAGATATTTTAGGCAGGTGACTGCTTAATGCAGGGTGAAAGTCATGCAGAAAGCTCATCTAGGAGCTTTCTGCATGGCTTCCACCCTGCATTAAGCTGCCACCTGTCTCCAAGACCGATATTTATACTAAATTTAATGTCCGGTTAAGAGAGGTTTTACTGTAGTTCTAAGATGATATGTCAGTTAGACAGGTAGCTGCTTTATCCTTTGGGAGCTTTGTTAGACCACATTCGTAACGAATCACATTCGCAACGCGTGTAACGAATGTGATCACGAATATGATCCGAAAATAACACATTTTGTGACGAATGTGATCGGTGCCGATTTTTGATGTGACATACAATCACATTTGTAACACGTCAAATTTCATCGTCATCGTTCATCGTAAAATATGAACCCTGTTCAAATTCTAACAACAAACTTTCAAAAAAAACATAAATACTTGAACTGCTCTGATCTTATATTTCGACGACTAAGGGCCTTTTTCAAAGATTATCATGTCAAAACACACGTCACATTTTTGTTACTTGCATTCAGCCATAAAATCAATGAGAATGCATGTAACAAAAATGTGACGTGTATTTTGACATGATAAACTTTGAAAAAGGCCCTTAGTGGTCGAAATATAAGATCAGAGCAGTTCAAGTATTTAGGTATTATATTAATTCCCTATTTTGGAATATTTTCTTCACTGTAAAAAACAGTTTAATTATATTTGATTTAATAAATGTTAGTATCAAATATAAATAATGCCTTTGTGTTAAATAAGAACACGTTTACTTTCTAATTATGTACATTTGCTGTTTCCTTGTGTTGCTATTCGGGCGACTGATTGTTCTGTATGTGGTGTTTCCTGCATGACTCATTTTGTACTTCTGTTAAAACATTAGAAATAAGCTATAAAAAAGAGTCAACTGTGTCAAACCATAGTGGCGTAAGATTTTTGTGATGAATTGTAACCACCTGGATTCGAGCACGCGACCCCAGCAACTGAGTACAATCCTCGAAAGTTTAAACTTGACTTATTTTACATTGACTGCGAAACAAAATCTATATACAAAGCACTCGACGGTGCGAATGTTGGCGTACGATAACAAAATGTGGGAGGAAACCGGACAAAACCCATGAGACGGGAGCGGCAATCACTGTTCCGTTTCCCGTACCCCACGGGGTCCCGAGTTTATAAAAACTTTGAAACGAGCTCCGTGCTCAAGACTCAATACTTACTGAAACGCATTTTAGCTATTAACAGAATTAAAACTCAAACCGTTTCCATACAATACAACGTTTAACAGCGTCTGAAGATTCTGAGAAACAGGACCGGGATTCGAGCTCAATGGTGAAAAGCGATTGCGCTAACCACCACCTTCCATGGCTTCCGTAAAACGTCGCTCCGTATTTCATTCTCAGTGTTGTTATACTTTCTGATCCTTCGAGATCATGAATTTCAGTACTTTTTGTTCTGAAAATTGAATACCGCTTAAGCCGGTGCTAGGGGGCGTGGGCAGCGTTGCACTTTCAATTACTGCTCATGAACAGACTCAATAAAAACCGACTCTGCAATTTTCTCCTTTTGTGTTGTATTTTTTTCTTTTGGGGGTTCACCTCTCTTCAGAATTTATATAGTGTAATACTCTAGGTTTTATGGTTGTTCAGTACACATCCCAATGTTTACTCTCTCACGTGCGTTAGGTGAAATGTGGATTTTGTTTATGTCCATTTATCCACATAAATAGAAAGTCTACGGTAAAATGGCATACTATTTGGATTCTTCACTTACTTTGCGTACTGGGTGAACAGCTTTTAAAAACAGGATTTGTATCATTATTATTGGCTAAGATTGTGTTTAAACTTCGTTCCACCACAAAACTCTTCTTCCTGACATTGATTCACAGCCGATCTATTTTTAGAGTGTCAATCATAAAAATCACTATTTTGTGAAGGTCATTCTGAAAAGGCTGTTGGCTGCAGAATTTATATCTTCTAAGAAACTATTTAATTCCCTGTTTAAGTCTATCCACTCTAAGTAAGAAATCCCGATTTTTGTCAATGGAAAAGTAGTAAAGTCAAGCAGGCAAAGCCACATGCAAGACGCAACCACCACCAAAACACCGATAGACAGCATGACACACACACACACACACAACCACACACCCAAACGCACACGCACACACACATACGAAATGAACACAGAAAACACCAAAAGACACACAAGAAACAGGGACAAACGTTCCACAACATGAACAAACCACAAGCACAAAGACGCAAGGCAAACAAAAGGAAGGGTGACAAAGAGAGTACCGCCTTGGCACGGTCAGCAGCAAAAACACCACTGGGGGTTTAAACCGGTTTACGGACGTCCTAACCTCACACTTCTCTCAAAGTCACCCTAGCTTTACAAATATTGTAAATAAAGGTATCCCCGCTGGACTTACCCACAACATAGACGACGGTGAACACAGGACAACATGTAAAACATAGCATAATAACTGTGACAATCCGTCAAATATGTACTCAATGGCTTTGCTGAAGTCAGAGCACCTGCAGGTAAGCCGTTAAGGGCACGACAGGGAAAAAATAATACATGAGTCTGGTAAGCTCCTCCTGTATCCAAGTTTAAGAGTATACCATCATAGAGTACTACCCTCGGCCTGTCATCGCGCAAGCAAAGAGGGAAGCGTAGCTACCGACTGTAAAAGGATCGATAACCAAACATGCAGTGTGTTGCAATATAATAGGATCATAACCTTTCTTTTTAAATTTTTTAATGCGTTTTATAAACAAATCATGAAAATGGATATGACCCCGAATTTTCCTAAGTTTGTAGATAACATCCCCATAAAATTCTGGTTGAGAAATGCCTTGTCGCAGTAACGTCCGTAGATTGCAATTATATTTACTAATGAGAGGTAAATTTCGATAATAAAATTTAGAAAAGGTTTTCCGAAGTTTGTGATATCTGTAACCTTGCTTAAGAAGTTTATCAGTTATAACTAAATTACGTCTGTTAAAATCTTCAAGCAAAGAACAGGCTCGGGCAAACCTAATAAGTTGAGAAATATAAACACCATAAGATGTAGAACGTGGCACATCCCCATCTAGAAAAGGATAATTAACAATTTTAAAATTAAAATCTTCTCTTTTATCGTATACTTTGGACGAAACTTTATCATTTGTAATTGAAAGATTCAAATCTAAAAATGAAGCATTAATGTCAGATTGATTAGCTTTGTTTAAAGACAGTTCTTTTGGGTAGATTGAAGAAACCATAGTATCAAAATAAGGATTATCTAAATTCAAAATATCGTCTAAATACCTTGAAGTTTTATTAAAAGCATTCACAATATCAGTCTGTGTATCAGGTTTTAAGCTAAGCATAAAATCCCTCTCGTAGCAATACAAAAACAAATCTGCAACAAGAGGGGCACAATTTGTACCCATGGGTATACCAACAACTTGACGATATATGGTATCTCCATAACGCACAAATATATTATCTAAAAGAAAGGTAAGAGATCTACAAACATCAAGGCAAGTCCACATTGTGTAATGTTCAACTTCTGAATTCGAAAAGAATGAACGTTGAACATTACAAGCAATGAACATTTTGTTTTCTCTGGCAAAGGTTTTTTCTATTAATTTAATAAGTCTATCCTTTATAAGATGGTGAGGTAGAGTAGTATAGAGTGTAGAGAAATCATAAGAGCTCAGTAAAGAAATGTTATACTGTTCATTTTCAAGTTTTGTTAAAACATCATTTGAATTTTTTATGGACCAAAAAACATTAATACCAGAATTTTCATATATTTTATCACAGTAGCGTTTAACATGTTCTTTGATCGTAGTAAGACAGGACGTCAAAAGTATAGATAATTTAGTAGTGGTACAACAGCTAGAGTTGGCAATAAAACGCGACTTATAAGGGTTTTTATGTAGTTTCGGAATCCAGTACAAAGTAGAAAGTTTATGTTGTTTTATGTTAGGACCAGACTTAAAATCATTGCACAGTTTTACATGTTCCGAGACTATATCTTTTTCAGGTGTATGAACGGTTATATAAGTTTTTGAATCAGTTAGCTCCTTCTTTAAAACATCAACATAATACAATCTTCAAATAATGATTACATTGTTTGATGCCTTGTCAGCAGGAACAAGAACATAATCTGAATGAAAATTAGAAATGTTTTTCTTCAAGTAGCGAAATGTAACTCTAGGTCGAGGTGGTAAAAGATGGTTATTTGATTTGTAAAAAGTTATTCGTGTATCAATAATATCGAAAATACATTTCTTCCAATCCAAGTTTATCGTTCTTAATAACGGTCTATATAATTCATATTTATATGTAATCATTTACCAATATTCTGTGGGTTTTGTTGGTAAACCAACAGTCGTTAAGGGTTATTAGAACGAAAAGTTGTTGGTTTGTTGGAAACTAACGAGATTTTTTACCAACAGCCGCTAGTTGTTGGTTCTCTGCCTATATAAGGCCGGAGAGTTTCTCATTCGAGGACTTCTGAGCTATAAAGTTTCGAGGACCAGACGTGTTGTGATGTCTAGGTAAGAGAAAATAATATTTTTAAGTAATTCCACGGTGTAGTGGGTGTCATTTGTTGACGGAATTTATCCAAGTTAAAGTTTTAGGTGCTTATTGGATATTTATAAGCGGTTAATACAATATTTTCTCAGAAGTCCACGAATAATTTGCATATTCATCTAGATATATTACAAATTTAGGTCTTATACATATTTATACTTGAATGCAGATTATCGATCTGGATCACGAAATACCATATATAGATCCTGATCATTACTGTAAAATTAGAAATACATATTGAAATTGAATGATATTTAGCTTGACGTTCGTTTAATATTTCTATTGCCTGATTTTATATACACAGAGTCTAGATCTGTGTAGATCTAGATTTATAGATCTAGTTAGTTCAGGTGATATCCTGACGTAAATGTAACATCACCTGACTAACGTAATCTTTAACCGCCGACCCGTTACGATCGATTCGTCCTCATTCCCTCTTAAACCCGTTTACGGAGGGAGAAAATAAGATATTTGTATTTTGCCAGTTCTGTCGTACCCCAAATGACTTCTCCACAGCTGCTCTGACCTCTGAATAGTCATCGAGTACATGTCTACGATGTCAAGTTTATTCTATTTCAAACAAAACAGTTGTAGGCTACATACTTAATATCCACTAGTATTTGTATCTTCTTGCGATTTATTTTTTATAAAATGTCGGTGTAGAAGTGTTTCATAATTATAGTTTTCCCGTACTTTTGAATTATGACGTCATTTAAATGATGACGTCGCTTGTTTACCTCTAACGTTTATTTTAAAGTCATTTCATTTTGGCAGACATCGTTATTCATGTTGTGAAATTGTCTGGAGGGGGAATTTTATTTACATTTTGACTTTGGTGAAAGTGGGATAAGGACGAGGTTGGGTACCCGTAAATCAGGTTTAAGTCCCCCAGTAGCTTATTTTAGTTACTGACCGTTCCAAGGCGGTTACTGACCTTTGTCAACAATTCGGCTTCTCTCAAGTCATTAAAGAACCTACTCATTTCACCGAACATTCATCTTCAATTATTGATATTTTACTCGTGAGCAATAGACATAACTTTTTCTCCTACAAGACCAACGATTTCATTGCCCAATATATGGTTTATTCAAATACTCAAAGCCTAAATTTAAGTCATACATCAGGAAAATCTGGAAATATGAACAAGGGGATTATGACGAGTTAAAAGAAAAAGCACGACTGACAAACTGGACTGACCTTAAAGACGATGACTTAGATACTTATACTAGAAATGTCACAGATAAACTTCTACACTTATCAGAAGAATGTATCCCTAATAAAATTATTAGAATTAGGCCTTACGAACCGCCCTGGATGAACTCAACAATCAAAAGTAAAATAAGAAAAAGTAAAAGAGCATATAAAAAAGCAAAAGTCACCAATACAAATAGTAACTGGGTCCGTTTTAGATCTCTCAGAAACAATGTTGTCAATCTTATTCGTAACTCAAAGACATCATACTTTGAAAAGTTGTCCATAAAACTGCACAACAACAATATCTCTCCCAAAGACTGGTGGAGAATTCTCAGGACGTTCATAACATCTAAAAACAGGAACTCTATTCCTCCTCTGACTAATAATGATGAAGTTGCCGTAAAACATCGATAAGGCAAACTTACTTAATACATGTACTTACTTTACAGGTCAAACTGTTCTTGGTGAATGTAATGCAACGCCTCCTCGTGTTACACGCGCCGATCACACGATGCCTTTCTTTCAACTTTGTCCTAACGACGTCAAGTCGGTACTCGCCTGTCTTCCTCTAGGTAAAGCAGCTGGACCTGATAATGTTAACAATCGCATCCTCCGCGAACTGGCTGAAGAGATCTCCCACCCTCTTTGTGATATATATAATACATCCCTCTCTAAAGGTAAAGTGCCTCAGAGTTGGAAAGAAGCTCATGTATGTGCTATTTTTAAGAAAGGTGATCCATCATACGTGGGTAACTATCGTCCTATTTCTCTTCTTAGTAACTTGAACAATGTACTGGAACGACTCGTGTTTAAGCATGTCTTTAACTACTTACGTGATATTAAGTATATTTCCTCTTTTCAGTCAGGTTTTATTCCAGGGGACTCAACCGTCAACCAGTTAACGTTTCTGTATAATGCTTTCTGTAAAGCGTTAGATGATGGAAATGAAATCAGAGCCGTCTTTTTTATATTAGCAAAGCCTTTGGTCGGGTATGGCACGCGGGACTCTTGGTCAAACTCAAAGCGACTGGTATATCAGACCGTCTTTGTATATGGTTCTCTCACTATTTATATAAACGTCGACAATATGTTGTAATTCCGGTGCCAAGTCTGATTTTCTACCTGTAAATGCTGGGGTACCACAGGGTTCTAAACTTGGACCACTCTTATTCTTGATATATATAAATGACATAGTAACAGATATACATTCTAATATTCGCCTTTTTGCTGATGACACAAGTCTTTATTTAATCGTAGAACATGCAGATACTGCTGCAAGTACCTTGAATAGCGATATCAGTAAAATAACAGATTGGGCAAAATCTTGGCTTGTTGCTTTTAATCCAACTAAAACGGAATCACTTAAAATTTCTAGAAAATCCATTAAGCCTGTACATCCTCCTTTATCAATGTTAAACAAAGAAATTACTGAGGCTGATATGCATAGGCATCTCGGGATCCACTTATCACACGATGGATCATGGCATGCTCATATCGATTATATAAAATCTAAAGCCTGGGAAAGAATTAACATCATGCGTAAATTAAAATATGTTTTGGATAGAAAAGCACTCGAAACAATATACTTAAGTCTTATTAGACCATAGCTGGAATATGCAGATGTCGTATGGGATAATTGCACAAACAATGAGAAGTATGAACTTGAAAAGATCCAATACGAGGCTGCAAGAATCGCCACAGGAGCAACTAAGCTTATATCCATTCGGAAACTTGAGAGTTTTGAGAATTCAGAAGTAGGATGGGAATCTCTCGAGCGTAGAAGGCGAAAACACAACCTACTTCTATTTTACAAAATGATTCATAAAGAAACACCTGACTTCCTATCCTCACTTGTTCCCCCACTTGTTGGCGACCAAAGTCATTATCCTTTAAGAAACCAAAACAATGTGCAGACTGTGCACTCCAAGACAAAACTGTATTCGGATTCTTTCTTACCCTCTGTTGTTCGTGAATGGAACTCCCTCCCCTTAGAAGTCAGACGCTCTGTTTCAAAGTCATCCTTCAAATCTGCGATTGACCACAATGACACCACCCCTGTTCCCTTATACTTCTACGCTGGTACAAGACAGGGTCAAATACTCCATACCCGGTTGAGAATAAATTGTAGCGCACTAAACCTTCCATTGTTTCAGAAAAACATTGTTGCCTCTCCGCTATGCTCTTGTGGTGATATCGAAAGTACTGAACACTTTTGTCTTATATGCCCGCTTTACTACGTCCAGCGTACCCATTTAAAACATACAATTAGCTATTAACGGCCTGTTACAGTGAAACTCCTTCTTTACGGTGATCCATCACTAGATACACATAGTAACACTATCATATTTCAAGCGGTGCAGAAGTTCATTTTAGAAACTAAAAGATTCGGTTAAGTTCCATTTTTGACTTGTTTTAAGTAGGGTGACCATAGTCATATGCACTCCTTGTCTCACCGGCCCTTGGCCTCCATCATGTTGACCACCATTATTTCCATTATCTTTATTTTCTTTCCAGCTGTTTCTATGATATTGGTCATGAATGATGTTCTACGTCCATTGTGTTCTTCAAACGTACATGTAACAGAAGTACCATCCAATATATAACATTCCCTTCTGTACGTCTACCGAGACACTGTTATGTTGTAGACACATTCATGTACGGTTTTCTTATGTTTTTCTCCTAGTTATTTGAGTTGTACCCACCAACATAGTTGTGTCATGATATGTTAAACAATGTCCACCAGTGTAGTTATAATGCGTCAAGGAGAGGATCCCAATAAGCATGTTGCTTCCGATCCAATCCTTAATATATATTTAGTGATATGTGGAATTATGTACATTAATGAAATAAAATATGTTTAAACTAAAAACCGGTATATAAAACTTTTCTATCGGTTGAATAGATTTAGAGTAATAAGGAATTGAAATTGGGTTGCATTTTTTCTGGGACACACTGTATCTTAGCTGAAACATCCGGATATACATGATCAATTGCGAAATAATTATTTTGTCGACAGGTGAGGATGCGAAAACTGCAACTTTATGTTGAAACTTAATTCTTCCGGCGCCAATGTCGCTTGTTGGCACCATTGAAAACAGTGCAGTCCCAGGTAAGATACCGTTTTTTCAAGGCGGCATTTGACCTGGGACTACACTGTTTTCTGGATTATTTTAGCCCAGGCATACAGGTTTTAAAAACAAATGTTTTACTAATATACCTTTATTAGTTAGTTTAGAATTATATTTAATTATTGCAGACAACACTTTTAAATTTGGCGCCAAAAGAGTTAAACAATAAAACGCAGACGACAGAAAAGTGATGATTTACATCTGACATCGAAAATCGCAAATCTGTACAAGCATGTAACCCTTTAAGAATTGTATTGTCTTAGTTTATTAGATTTAATGAAATACTAAATTCATATCAAATACATACATATGTTTCAGTCTAAAGGTCAGATTGCTTATATTAGCATTTAATCGGAACCGGCCACACGCGTGACATGTAAACTCTTTTATACATTGGGCTTTAAATAATTAAAACCCATCATCCTGAAAGTTGCCGTTCAATGTTAAAAACATGTTCAAAGGCAGGAGATCCTTCGAAGCAAGTGTAGCAAAGCGGAAACAGAAAACAGAAAATTGCAAACTCGGCTTGAACTGTTCATGTGCAGTTACTTAAAGTGCAACACCACTCACGCGCCCTAGCACCGACTTCAGCGGTATTCAGTTTTCATGAATAAAAGCATTGAAATCCATGATCCCGAAGGACTAAAAATATAACAACACTGAGAATGAAGTACGTGACGACTTTTTACGGCCGCCACACAAGCACTTAAAACCAGCTGTTGTGAATTTTACATCGGTTTATACTCAAATTGAAATTGCTGATAAGCACAAATATTACCTCGCCGTAACTTTTTAAAGCTGGCTGAGTGCCGCTTTTGAATGGTAAGAATCATTCCATTAAACAAGCAAATATACATAGTTTCACCATTCGATGTCTAAATAATTTTATTAGGCAATAAATGTTTGAGATAATGTCTATTCGACATGCTCTTGGGATAGAGTCTACACCGTTTACTGTGCCAAGAACAATGTATATCAGCATGTGCCTTTTCTGCAAGTATCTGTCTAGATGGAATGTAGATTTATTCAATCTACAGTAGAACCCCTCTAATGCGACCACTTAATAAACAAACATGGCTATCTTCATAAGCAGGTGGTTGCTTAATGAAGGACGAAATTTATGCAGAGAGTTCCTATAGGAGCTTTCTGCATAACTTTCGTCCTGCATTAAGCTACCACCTGCCTTTGCCACTGTGAATTATGCCCCTTTTTGCTGGTCGTATTAGAGGGGGTTTACTGTAATATTTTTATCACACTGGGGAGAATGGTCCTATGCACACTTGTTTCCTTGAATTACCTTATATACTGCATTGACCTCGCAATAATCAACTCTTTTCCCCAAGCCATACGCACGTATTAAGAACATAATAAAATACATTCAAGAAGTACAGTTTACTTTTAATGCTGAATAGCTTAACCCTTTCAATGCTGACATTTCAAAGGAATTTTTCAGTGCGGGTCCATACCTTTTAACCCATTCCTTCATGGGCTATTTTTAGATCCAACTACTTTGAATAAATCTATCGAAAGAGAGCATTAATTAGAGAAAAAGAAAACTTTAGAATTTTGTAGTTTGAAACCATTGTGATAAAAAGAGCATTTGCTCCTATAGGAGCAAATGCTCTATTTATCACATTGGTTTCAATAGGTGATTTTTACAGAGGCGTAGAAAGGCGTATTTATGGAGGAAAGGGTTAAATGTATTTCTAAAACTAGCCTATGAGGTAATGGGTTAATGTAGTATTATTACTTATTGCATTTATGTTTTATGAACTTTCTTGTAGTAAACAGTTAACCATCACTTTCATGGTCGCATTAAAGGTGTATTTAGTGTAGTAGTATTACTTATTGTAGTATCTCAATCCAAACGTCAATCACTTCATGCCTATACGTAATTGGTTAATAATTTACCTGCAGAAAAATTATTGAACAATTTAATGACACCATTAACACATTATCCCCTAGTGACACAGTTTTTGCGCAACTATAGAGGTCACTTTATGAAACCATTGTGATAAATAGAGCATTTGCTCCTATAGGAGCAAATGCTCTATTTATCACAATGGTTTCAAACTACAAAACTCTATTTTTTTCCTTTCCTCTAGTTAATGCTCGTTTTCGGTAGATACATTCAAAGAGGCTGGGTCTAAAAATAGCCTAGGAGAGAATGAGTTAATATCTATTAGATGACTTTTTACAATGTAATTCTGGGGAGGTATTTGCTTTGACAAAAATATAGAATCAGATATATATCATGCCATTGGCAAACAGAGAAGACACTGGTCAGACGGCACCTATACGAGCCGTCTGACCTGGATCCAATCTGTTTGGCGTGAAAAAGCGTTTATATGAGGGAAAGGGTTACACATCACATCAATGACATGTAACTCTTTTATAAACCGACTCGACTTATAGAAAACATTGACCAACAGTGACCAGAGCATCTTCGAGACGATTCTAAAGAGTGGTTACAACATAGGGTTTAATAGAGGAATACAGGGGTTATTCTTTACAACGTTTTGATTTACACATCTCATCTGGACTTCTAGACGAACACTTTTCAAATTGTATAACTCTCGTCCGGATTCAAGCTGTTTGTCACAATGTCGATGAAGACAGAAGCTGATATCAGATCCGCTGGATCAGGATAGGAACATCACAACCAAAACCGAACACTCTGACGACTAAGCTGTCGCGGTCTAGACATATAATTTGAAAACTGTTGATGGAATTGACTCTTTCTATGTTTTATATTCGTCCAGCAGTAATGAGAAAATACAACATGAAAGCGTTGTGTAACGGGTATTGGGATTCTTTCATTTGAGATATAATCTATGATTAGACATGATAATTAAAATGTCGCTATGAGTGACATGTATAATTAATCTTTTGGGTGCGGGAGACGAGTAACTGTCATTTGCAAACAGTGAAGACACGGTGTAGATCCAGGTCAGAGGGCTCTTAGAGTCCTCTGGTGAGGACATGTAATGTTTATCATTCAAAATTATCTTTCCAATTAAGACATTATATGAATGGATTCTATGGTTAAACAATAATTGACGTGTCAACGTGGAATACTTACTTGTAGAATCTAAAGGGTTAAATGGGTCATTTTATACAAGCACAATTTATCAACTGTACCCTAGAACCTGTCTTAAGCGGCCACAAAAAGTCTCATGTTGGGGTATGTAAGGCAGGTGGTAGCTTAATGCAAGTCAAAAAGTAATGCATAATGTTCCAATAGGAGCTTTCTGCTTTACTTTTGTCCTGCATTAATCCTTTACCTGTTCAATATTCATGCAAGAAATAATGACACTATGAATATTTATTAGCCCAATTTTTATAAGGTAAACTATTCAATGAAATGTTTTGCTCTGACAATAAATTTATAACATGCCATAAGCAAACAAAGCAAACCCTGATCAGACGGTTCCTATAGGGGCCGTCTGATCTGGGTCTACTCTTTTCGCAAATGCGTTAACATGCGTTTATATGAAGGAAGGGGTTAAGCAACCACGTGCTTTTTTAAGGTTCCTGTGTTCAATAAATGAATGTCCGCTTATGATAGGTATGATTGTATTGCAAGTGTCTGCCCATTTTCAAATCCTGTACAATAATACCTTAATTACCCTAAGTATTCGGACAGATAAATTAGGAAAATAGCTCAAGGTCAGATCAAACTACTCCTGGTAGATCATTGTGATTAGAGTATACACTATTTGTTTCTATGTCAGTATGTATCAAAATGGTGCCAGTGTTATTATTCTGCTTTACAGACAGTTGGGTAACTAATTTGCTATGCAACGTGAACAAAAGGAACACATATACAAATGATGCAAATAATTCCAATACCATTATGATTCCCCGTGACCAATGCAGCAATATTGCACCTACAGTGCTCCCTCTCTACAACGACACCCTTTGGGATACGAAGATTGTATGTGTTGTTCAGAGGGAGTTGTTATAGGGAGGGACAATTAAACATAACTAGAGGTTTGTTTTTGTCACAAAAACAGATGTCTCCCCCTCCCAACCTCTTTTCAATACACAAGTGTAATGTCTGTAACTTCAAACTTATCAGGGTCTAATGTTTTAGTCATCAGGGGCAATAACTCCAACATTGTCAGAGGGAGACAATTCAAAAGCCCCAGATACACAATAACACATGCTAGTCAACATTCTTGTGAAGTTTGGTGACTCTAGTACTAGTGGTTTCAGATACATGTGACACAAAGTAAAGTTTCTCTTATTTAAGTCATAAGGGGCAGTAACTCTAAAGTTATCAGGGGAGACAATTAAAAAAAACCAGATGCACAACAACTCATGCTTGTGAACATTCCTGTGAAGTTTGGTGACTCTAGCCCTACTGGTTTCAGAGATACATGCAGCACAAAGTTTCTCTAATTTTAAGTTAACATATCAGGGGCAGTAACTCAAGAATTATAAGGGGGAGACAATCAAAAACCCAGGTGCACAACAACTCATGCTGGTGAACATTCCTGTGAAGTTTGGTGACTCTAGCCCTAGTGGTTTTAAAGATATGCATGACAAAAAAATTCTCTAATTTAATGTAATCATATCAGGGGCAATAACTCCAAAGTTATCAAGGGAAGACAATTCAAAAACCCAAGTTGTACAACAACTCATGCTGGTCGACATTCCTGTGAAGTTTGGTGACTCTAGCCCTAGTGGTTTCAGAGATATGCACGACACTAAGTAAAGTTTGTCTAATTTTAAGTCATCAGGGGCAGTAACTCCAAAGTTAACAGGGGAGATAATTCAAAAAACCTAAGAGCAAAACAACTCATGCTTGTGAACAATCCTGTGAAGTTTGGTGACTCTAGCCCTACTGGTTTCAGAGATACGCGCGACACAAAGTTTGTATAAATTTAAGTATTCATATCAGGGGCAATAACTCAAGAATTATCAGGGGGAGACAATTCAAAAACCATAGGTGCACAACAACTCATGCTGGTGAACATTCCTGTGAAGTTTGGTGACTCTAGTACCAGCGGTTTAAGAGATACGCGCGACACAAAGTTTTTCTAATTTTAAGTCATCAGGGGCAATAACTCCAAAATTATCATGGGGAGACAATTCAAAAACCATAGGTGCACAACAACTCATGCTGGTGAACATTCCTGTGAAGTTTGGTGACTCTAGCCCAACTGGTTTCAGAGATACGCGCGACACAAGTTTGTGACGGACAGACGGACAGACGGACGGACGGACAGACGGACGGACGGACGGACGGACAGACAGACAACTCTGGCAAAAACAATATATCTCCCCATAAATGGGGGAGACATAATTAGCTAGTTTGCAGATCCTCAGATAAGGTTATTTCGAGAACTAAATCTGTTATGCCTCTATCAAACCCTATGTTGTGACCACTCTTTAGAATCGTCACAAAGTCACGATTCTAAAGAGTGGTCACAACATAGGGTTTGATGGAGGCATAAAGAAAATACGATGGAAAAAGTTGTTTCTGGAGCCTTGTTGTTTCGGAAACAGTGGCATGCGTTGTTGTAAGGGGAATCGTTATTGGGAGGGTCGTTGTAGGGAGGGAGCACTGTATTTCCATTTTGATTTTAGTACTTTTAACTCTTTGCATGCTATATAAGTTTGTCTGCTGATATTGTCGCCTCTTACAATTTTCAAATTTTCTCTTATAATTCAGTCAATAACGCAAAAATGCACCACGATAAATAGTGCAGTCCCACCGCCTTTTCAAGGAGGCGTCTGATCAGGGACTTCACTTTTTGTTTCAAACTCTATTCTATATCTGTGTTTTATTCCTTTGAAATTTGCATTTGTTTAACTTTTTCCTTATTTCACCGAATGATTTAACAAAATTGGATTACAGACGACAATTAGAAATTTGGCGTTGAAAGGATTAAACAGTTTGGATTTCTGACGAGACCTCGTGTCATTGGACCATTTATTGACGTTCAAAGTGCTTGTACGTGAAACTACAAATTCGCCGCTATTGTAACTTAAACTAGTGCTGAATTTATTTTCACTGCCAATGTCGCAACGTCGCAACTGTGATTACCTATGCAAACAGTTTAGATTCAAACTGTTTGTTACTGTGGTAATGTTTTTGATAGAAAATGGGAGAAAAATAAACAAACGAAAATTGCAACAGACAACAAATTTTGCAGACGACAATATTTGGCAGCGAAAGAGTTAATACACTTCATGACTGCATGGATAGCAGTTAACTATATAGTGTGCCTCTAGTTGCTAACATTTCTGAGTGTGTGGAGTAATAATATAATATAACGAACATCTTTCTAGCTCATAATATGTTTAAAAGCAGCTCAGGTTTATATATCTTACACAAATATTAAGTTACCTTGCTTAACACACCAAATCAACCTGTGAGATTGTTTACAAAACAACAGATAAAGTTGCGTACTCAAATACTAAAATCGTCATTTCTCCACCAAACCCTGTGTTGTGATCAATCTTGTTGTTGTTATTTTGTTTCTTTGGGTGAACTTCAGTTGTTTCATTTATAACCCTTTGCATTACAATCCCCCCCACACACACACACACACACACACACACACACTTTTTGCGGGGTTTTTTTCTTCAAATAAAGTAGGCCTGAATAAGTTCTGTAAATGTTAGACACTACTTTTCCAAGGCAAATTTCCAAGGCATCAAACAAAGTTAACATTTCAATACAATAATTTATATCGATTAATGTTCATAATGGGCGAAGTCTGACATGAATATATTAAATACATTGCCTCTAAGCCAAAATCAAAGCCAAAGCCTGACGTTGAAAGACAGCGCTGAATATTTGTAAGTAGAGAAAATGTAAACTGCTTTCAACGGCATTTAGTCAAGTATGTTACCAGCCACATGGAGTGTTTATGGTTATCATATCGGAAATGTCCTATGGAGAATAGTGATCATCTTATCTAAAACAAATTGTAGTCATAAAATGACAAACTAGAGTGTGTTTGGGCGCGCAACGATGCATAAGAAATTATAAATACGAATGTACAGCATTATAACAAGATATTAACCATTTCAAAGCTGAATTTTGAAATGGGCTATTCCAAACATCAAACATGTCAAGCTTACCGTAAATAGGATGTGTTAAAGAAAAGTGTAACGTGACAAACAGTGCAGACCGTGATGGGAGGACTCCTCTAGGATCCCTCTCATCTTGGTCTACACTGTTTGCAAAGGACAGTAGTGACTCGTTTCCTACAATGAAAGGGTTAACACTAGAAATAACATCAAAACTGCAGATTATTTAACAGTTGCATGTGTCCTGTAACTGAACCGATGTTATGTTCATAAATAGACAAACAGTGTAGACTCATATCAGAGCGTTCATAAATTATCCCATTGATCAGGTTGTTCACGGATTTTTTTAAATTGCCATACCATTGAATGTCGTAGTTGCATTAACCCTTCCACCGCCAATGTCGAAAAAATAGTGCAATCCCAGATCAGACGCCGCCTTTTCAAGACGGCGTCTGATCAGGGACTTCACCTTTTGTCTCGATTCTGTGTGTATTCCTTTGAATTCTGTATTCATTTATCTCATTTCCTTATTTTAACAAGAAACCGCCAAAGTCGGTATGGCCGGATTGCCGATTAAAGTGATATAGATGAACAGTCAATCATTATACATTTCTGCATCAGCAGATGCTGAAGGCATAATAAATAGTTAAACATATTCCAATTCCATGTAATGAGGTCCTCATTATGACTCCACATGTTAAAAATGTCAATCTAGAAATTCATCGAAGCATAAAAAACAAGAGATATTTGTAAAGCATGTATACCCCCAGACCCCCTGACCTTTGATCTAGTGATCTCAACTATAGAGGTCATCTACTGGTCATGACTAATCACCACAGCAACTTTGACGATCCTAAGCCAAACCACTAATCATTTATTGATCTGAAAACATTTCACAAGTTAAGGTAATGGTGACCTTGACCTTTGACCTAGTGACCTCAACAACTATAGGGGTCATCTAGTGGTTACGACCAACCACCACAGCAAGTTTGAAGATCCCCAACCAAACCATTGAGCAGTTATTAATCGGAAACCATTTCATCAGTTAAGGTCATGGTGACCTTAATCTTTGACCTAGTGACCTAAAAAACAATAGGGGTCATCTAGTTGTCATGACCAACCACCACAGTAAGTTTGAAGATCCTAAGCAAAACCCTTGAGCAGTTATTGATTCGAAACCATTTCACCTGTTAATGTCATGATGACCTTGACCTTTGACCTAGTGACCTAAAAAACATTAGGGGTCATCTAGTGGTCATGACAAACCACCACAGCAAGTTTGAAGATCCTAAGCCAAACCCTTGAGCAGTTATTGACTGGAAACCATTTCACCAGTTAAGGTCATGGTGACCTTGACCTTAGACCTAGTGACCTCAAAAACAAGAGGGCTCATCTAGTTGTCATGACCAACCACCACAGCAAATTTGAAAATCCTAAGCCAAACCCTTGAGCAGTTATTGATCAGAAACAATTTTACCAGTTACGGTCATGGTGACCTTGACCTTTGACCTAGTGACCTCAAAAACAATAGGAGTCATCCAGTGGTCATGACCAACTACCACAGCAAGTTTGAAGATTCTAAGCCAAACCCTTGAGCAGTTATTGATCGGAAACCATTTCACCAGTTAAGGTCATGGTGACCTTGGCCTTTGACCTAGTGACCTCAAAAACATTAGGGACCATCTAGTGGTCATGACCAACCACCACAGCAAGTTTGAAGATCCTAAGCCAAACCCTTGAGCAGTTATTGATCGGAAACAATTTCACTAGTTAAGGTCATGGTGACCTTGACCTTTGACCTAGTGACCTCAAAAACAAGAGGGTTCAACTAGTTGTCATGACCAACCACCACAGCAACTTTCAAGATCCTAAGCCAAACCCTTGAGCAGTTATTGATCAAAAACCATTTTACTAATTAAGGTCATGGTGACCTTGACCTTTGACCTCAAAAACTATAGGGGTCATCTAGTGGTCATGACAAACCATCACAGCAAGTTTGAAGATCCCAAGCCAAACCCTTGAGCAGTTATTGATCGGAAACTGTTTCACCAGTTAAGGTCATTGTGACCTTGACCTCTGACCTAGTGACCTCAAAAACAATAGGGGTCATCCAGTTGTCATGACCAACCACCACAGCAAGTTTGAAGATTCTAGGCCAAGTCGTTTATTAGTTACCGATCGGAAACAAAAAGGTCAACCTGGAAATTCTCTAAGTCAATGAAGCGTAAAAACTAGGTCAAAAAAGGGTCATAATAACCTACTAACCTATGACATGTAATGTGACCCTCATTATGAACCCACATGCCAAGTTTGGTCACTGTAGGTGTTATACTTTGGCTATAACTAACACAAACAAAAAGGTCAACCTGAAAATTCTCTAAGTCAATGAAGCGTAAAAACTAGGTCAAAAAGGGGTCATAGTAACCTGCTAACCTATGACATGTAATGGGACCCTCATTCTGAACCCACATGCCAAGTTTGGTTACTGTAGGTATTATACTTTGGCTATAACTAACTCAAACAAAAAGGTCAACCGGACGGACGGACGGACGGACAGACGGACGGACGGACGGCCGGACGGCATTCGCCAATCTATAAGCCTGGATTGCGAGCAATCCGGCCAACAAAATGGGTTGCATACGACAATTAGAAATTTGACGAGGGAAGAGTTAATGAGGTTTAATTGTATTGAGTAAATGTACACTGTACTCTCATGGATGAGAAAACCGTTATCCCTTTACTCCATGAATAGTCATGTAGGCATTAATGACGTCATGAATAATAATTGGATTAATTATAAAGATTATAGCACATAGACACAGGAACCTTTGACCATGGTAGAAACTGTAGACTCATATCTATATTATAACATAAGCAAACAGAGCAGACCCTGATCAGACGGCTCCTACAGGAGCCGTCTGATCTGGGTCTACTCTGTTTGCAAATGATGTAAAGAATTGGATATATATGGAGTGAATGGTTAAAAGCAGTATTATGAATATATAAACACGTTTGCCTGTTTTGTAAGATAATTATGTATGTTATTTAACTATTCTTCCATTTTGTATTCGTAAATTATTCCTGTTAAGATCTCTCTTTTACGGCATACCAAAATTGTTCTCAAAAGAGAACTGAATAAGCCATTTGCTCTTAAGTGTTCCCGAAAGGGACTAGCATAATGGAGAAATAGCTATTTATTGAAGAAACAAATTACAGCGTTGTGTTCTAAATTGTTATGATGCCTTGAGTACATAGCTCACTAAACAGTTTGTTTTATCTGGAAATCTCTAGTGTATTTAAAATGTTGAAACAAAACACATGTACACGTGCACAGTAAAACCTTTCTACAGCGACCACAAAAGAGTTTTGAGTCTTGGTCTAAAAAGCACGTTGTAGCATAACTCTTTACTCCATGAATATTCATGAGAGCAATATATACTAACATTATGAATATTTATTAGATTACTTTTTATAACGACGAATGGGCACGGGAAATTGCGGTCATTGCAGAAGCTGTCGAATCATATCTGATGACCATGGCAGAAGCTATAGAAGCATGTTGTATCAAGCAAACGGAACAGACCCTGATCAGACGGTTCCTCTGACCAGGGTCTACTATGTTTGCGAAGACATAAAAAGGCGTATTTATGGAGTAAAGGGTTAATAAAGGACGTTTGTTAATAAAGGACGATCGCTACACAGAAAGCTTCTGTGGAGGTGGTTTCCGGTTCCGGTGAGAGTGGTTGTTACAAAATGGAGCTCTGACTTTAAATTTGATTTTGTTATAATTGAAGTGTTTTAAACGCACCGGTTGCAAACTAACGGACTGATTTTTATACGGACAAATCGGATACTGTGCTATTAATGTGAAAAATGACGAGATCTTCACGGAAAAAGCAAAACAGTCAACCTTCCTCTGAGGCGCCAAACCCGAACAAAGAACAGAATATGGCGACGGGTGGGGTAGGTCCCATAGCTCAACCAGGCAATCAAGGTGAGCAGGTTCAATACCATATCATGAACGCAGATCTATACAGAGGAAACAATTATAGTGGAAACATTATGAATCAAGCAGACTGTAATAGCCAATTTATGCAATTGTTGGAAGCCCCAAACCATAACAATGCCCATGTCAATGGAATGCAAGGAATGCAACATTACCAGTCTTATCATTCCCCGACCCAGCCAATTCACAGCAATGTAGGTCAGATAGAAGGACAACAGCCGAACATGAATCAAATGACCAATAACGGCATACCCAATATAGCACAGACGCAAAAGAGTAATAGCATGTTTTCCCTCATGCAACAGATCCAACAGACTAATGCCGGTGTTTTGTCCCGCTTGACGGCCATTGAATCGACTGTGTCAAAATTGCATCCAATTGAACAAAACATATCTGTATTAATGGCAGATGTTGTAAATCTAAAACTTGAAAACAAGAACTTGTCAGTTAAAGTCTCAGACGTAGAACAGTCATGCCAAACAATGAGTGGTATATTTGATGAATATATTGAGGGAAAGTCACAGGTTGATAGAGAAATATGCGAGCTTAAGAGCGAAAACAAGCATCTGCTACAGAAACTAGAACAGTCTAACGAAAGTCTGAGTAACATATCGGAAGACCTATTAGATTTGAATCTAGATCGATGAGGGAAAATCTCTTGTTTTTCGGGTTGAAAGAAATAGGTACCACCGAAGCAAAAGCTGAGGATACAGAATCGGTTCTCAGAGAGTTTTTGAAAACAGAAGTGCTCCCAGATTCCCCAGATACTATTGATGCAATAACATTTGACCGTGTACACCGACTAGGGGGTAGAAAAGAAGGGCACGTGAAGCCCAGACCAGTAGTGGCAAAGTTTGAAAAGTATAGAGATCGTGAGAAAATCAGGAAAGCCAGTTTTGATCTGAATAAGGAGAGAAACGGGTATAGTGTGCGTGAACAGTTCCCTCGTGAAATAGAAACACGGAGAAAAGAATTGTATCCGGTAATGCGTCAGCTTAAACAAGATAAGCGAAACAAAGTGGTGCTCATGAAAGACAAACTGTATGTTAACGACGCGCAATATATCCCAGAGAAACCCGAAAAAATACCGCCAGATGAGATCCAAAATACTCGCACCCCACCACAGACAGGGCCGTACCCAGAATTTTTTGTCTGGGGGCCGAGTTGGGGAGGGTACTGGAGTGGTGTCCCCTCCCGGTAGCCGATATTTTTTTAGTATGCCGCATTGAATGGTGCAATTTCCTGCTATCTGGATCACTCTATCAATATATAATTTTATGTTATAATATAGGAAATCGACTCCTTTTACACCTGTGTTTAGGTGCAGAGACTTAATACATGATGAATGATCACCAATGTTTCAATGTATGGACTTCGTACAAATCACCCTAACACAAAAGTTGTGATCAAGGCTAAAGTTTTTTGCCATTGACAGACAGACAGACGGACATGTGATCATACCTTTTTTCCATTGGCAGATGTGATCTTGGTTAAAGTTTTTTGCCATTGACAGACAGACATGTGATCATGACTAAAGACGTTTGCCATTGACAGACAGGCAGACAGACATATGATTAAAGTTTTGCCTTTGACAAACAGACAGACATTTGATCATGATTTAAAAAAAATGCTATGGACAGACTCGGCATTATTAATCTCAGAACTAACATCTGCTTATGTCTTTATTTAAGGACATGCATGTTGATCTACCAAGATTGGCAAGAACACAATTAAAAGTAATAAAGAAAACTTTTTGAAAAATCATCTCCATTTATTCATTAAAATAAGAAAACATAAGTATATCAGTTGTCTATATAAATATATTTACTTTTAAAAGAAAATGACAATTATTTTATTCATTGATCATAATGAAAATCCTTTTGAATTTTCAAAATTAATTGATTTTATGCAATATGGCTAAAAACTATTATTTTCAAGATTGGGTAAAGGAAAAAAAGATTTTCTGTAAGTATAAATAACTGAAATGTAAATACATAGATAAAAAAGCCAAATATCCAAGTAAATATACACTCAACTAACCATAGCATCACACTAGTTCTTTCTTCTAAATGTGAAAACAACCCTGATCAAAACTACAAACATTAAATGTAAGAGTTTAACACGAGGATCATGATGGCCCTTAATCGCTCACCTGGTTATAACAGAAATATGTATACATGTACAATGAAAAAGATGTTCCATTTTTATCTTATTTTACAATAAAAGTTTCAGGGTTTTTTATTTGGCTATATTCCCAATGGCAAAAGGTGTGTTTTTCACCTATTTTTTAGGACAATCTCAATTTACAAAAACAAATCCAAGAAAAACGTTAACAAACCTCGATTGATTCAGTACAATCGGTCTGGGGACGAATCATTCATACTTTTTTATCATTCGGAATGTTCGGAGTTATTCTTTCATTACTAGTTATTGATCAATACTGTAAAACGTTTATCGGTTGAAGTGCATACTGCTTAGCGTCTTGATAATATGTCACCCCCGTCCCCTCTTTTTGCGACATTGTCTCCACGATTGAGTAATTTACGTGCCACATGTAGTATAGGGCGAATCTCTGTTTGTAAACAAACCCGTCGATTTCGCGCATGCGCAGTTTACTGGTGGGCAAAAAGGCCATTACCTACCTATGTAACCCTATGTAAAGGGTAGGAAACAGTTAGCCTACACATCATTTAATGACTGTGTTGGTTTTGAATTGTTGATTTCTGTACATTTACTTATCCTCTGACTATAATGACAATTATGTTTTAGTTTCTAAGGATAGATATAACAAGAAGATTGAATAAATCGGCCCTATAAACTACCAGCTGAACTTTGAAAAAAAACACGCACAAAAAACCCGATCCCTTGATCTGGCCTTTCTTTGAAATGGGAGACATTCTTATATATTTGTTGGACATGCCTGATATGTCGAATAATTTAGATCAACAATATTAAAAAAATTAATTCTTGTTTTATTTCAATAAGATCTAGATATTGAGTTATACAGTCTCATGTCGTTCATTCGTGTGTTGTAAATTGTCTTTCTGGCTACTATACAGTACCGTAGCAGATCTAATAAAAGTATTTTAGAATAGATCTAGATCATATCTATATTATCTTTAGAACTATATTTCACAATAAACTACCTTTTTAAATATACATGTATCTAAATCGTTGGGATTTAATTATGCTTAGCCATAGACCTAATTAGTCAAAACATAGTTATCTTCCATTGTTCGGGAATTTTTGCGCATGCGCGAGTTGTAATGGCGGCTTTTTTGGATCTCATGCTATTTTTGTGAAAAAAACGGCCGTAAATTGTGCGATTCGAAGTTCTGTTGATGTCAAATAGTGTGTATAGTGAGGAGACTTGATAAGTTTCAACGCTGGATGGTGGAATAAGTGCACCTTTTCATCTAAGATGTGAAATTGACGGTAATTGCTATCGTGTCTTTGTCTCCCTGTGTTGCGGACCAAGTGTTTTGGGATAGGGTATGCGTAAGCCGTTACTCAATTGTATCGGTATTGTGACAACATAGTGACAGTATAGTGATATCTGGACCAGAATAACATTGGTATCATGGGATAAAGTGTGGATAAAGTGTGGTTAGTGGATATATTTGGATGTATTAAGAAATGAATGACGTGCTTCCGGTGTTCATGAGGTTATGCAACGCATAGCTTTACGAGCAAAGTTAGTGAAGCCCGAAGGGCTTCACGTGAATCTTTGCTCGTAAAGCGATGGGTTGCATAACCCATGAACACCGGGAGCACGTCATTTATTTCTTATATTTATATTCCATTGTATTTCTTATATTTAAGAAATGAATGACGTGCTTCCGGTGTTCATGCGGTTATGCAACTTTCTTTTTAGAATAAGGTTATATAAGGACGTTGCAGGGCGAATGTAAATATTATGTATTGAGGACAAATGCACTGGTAAATATCCTAGATAGACACCATATAATTGATATCGTAGACATATATGTATACATGGCATGTTTGATGGCAATTTGTGCACTGCTGTGCACGCGTACATGTTGATAACTTTTTACTGCATCAGTCAGTTGATACAAAAGGTAACGGTAACGGTATAATGGAGGAAAGGAAGTTGCTTGAATTAGAACCTGTCTGTTTAAGTGGCAATACGGAAGTGAAGGTCCCGTATGGTAGTGACATGTCTATACAGAATAGATCTCAAGTATATACGCAAACCACGCAAAGTGGTCTCTCCCTACAGCCTGGTCAACCGCAGGTACCTCTGTTTCATTCCACTCCTGGACCCAATGTGACCTCCAGTGCTTTGATAATATCTGACGATATAGTGGATACAGCTCAACTGGACGAATGCAACCGTTTGCTTAATACATTCCGTCGGTTGCCAACCGAAATGTGCGTAAATCAGATCCTGACGGATTACTGCTCCGACGGAGGAGAGCTGGATCGTATAAGGTGTATGTTGTTCGAAACATTGAAAGCAAACGACGATTTTCCGTTCGGTGTAAATTGCACGATTAAACGCAGGATGAGAACACGGCAGGGTGAGCGTTTATCGGTAAAGTTAGCCAGAGACGTACATATGATTCTATCTGTCATGGATGGATCCGACTACTCGGAAATTAAAGACATTGTAAGTTCGGGTTACAGTAAAACAAGGACCAAGTCGGTGTCTGTACTCGATGATACTCGCGCGCAGTGTTCGTGTGAACCGGAAGTGAGGCTTTTGGCCGACAAATTAAGCTGCATGCAGGCTGACATGCTTTCTTTAAAACAGCGCCAGGTATCTGTAGAAGAAGCTCGGTCAAGTGAGGTGCGTGAACTCCAGAAAACAGTAACTGAAACTACTAGTAAAGTATCACAGTTTGCCTCTCAGATGAGGATCCAGTGTGATCTGTTAAGGGATACTTTGCAGCCCCTAGGTCATAAAATCAATGACACAAAATTGAACTTAGTAAGTGTCTCTGATACAGTGATAAGACTGCAGACCTTGATCTGTGATTTGTGTAAGTTTGTAGGTTTTGACGTGTCGTCAACCGGAATTCCTTCGTCTTGGATTGTTGCAACGACAGACCTGGGTGAAGGTGTGACCTGTGGTAGTGCGTGTGACAGTCGACCCGTAGAGCAAAGCCTTTTGGATTCTCCGTGCTTTGAGAAGACTGTCCGTATTAGTGGACAAGCTGAGCGCAGTTCTGGACAATCTGGTAATGTTTCATGTTCGGCAGCTAGTCATGACTCGCAGTCTGTTATAGATCGGGTTACTGTGTGTGATCTGCCGAACTACGGTGGTGTGTCCGAATCCCATGTCTCAACCGGTACCCGGTCCGGTAACGTGAGCCATTCAGAGACCAGTCCCCGTGACCTAGATATAGACAGTATGACCCAGTTTCCTCCTCTGGAGTCTACACTATCCCCTGTTGTAAGCGCAACCGGAGATGGTGTGGAACCTGTTCAGGTAACTCGCAGTATGGGTATACCGGTTATCGTAGGTGGTAATGTAGGACCGAGTAAACAGGTCAAGTCTGACAATCCGAGAGGTCATTCGAAAACGAAATCTGTCGACCAGTGTTCATACAGGGACGGGCTACTTTGGGGTAATACTGCTAGGAACAAAAGTCGACAGTTTTCGTTTGAGAAAGGCACACGGAGTACCGTAGATGGCGATTCTCGCATGTATAGGAAGAATGTGAATGATCGAGGAAATGACACTCAAGTAAGAGACACACGCTATTCGAGTCCTGTGCAAACTGAAGGGGGTGGGGTAGACATATTCTCACATGTTAAGAAACGCAGGACAAAGCGGTTTTATGTTGGTGGGTTTCTGCCAAGCATATCTGAACATGAAATTAAGACTTTTGTTTCAGAAAAGGGTCCCAAAGTGTCCAAAGTCACAGTTTTTCGGAACTGGAAGTATAATACTGCCACTATACGCCTGAATGTATTTGACGATCCAAGAGTCTGTCTGTTAGAAGGCCCCGGTTTCTGGCCCCGTTTTGTAACATGTAGACCTTGGGTCACACACAACCAGTACAAAAGATCAAGGGGTAACCACGGAGACAGTTATAGCCCGACCTATCATTACGATCATGTGAAGGATAGTGGCGACTATAACGGTCACCGTTACAGCTGTGATGAATATATCGACTGCCAGGAGTCGTGCAACAGGTTTTCGGCGTTATCGTCGGATGTAGACTAGTCTGCGTGCTATTGTATTGTAATACTATTAACAGTTACGTTCATGTCATGTGATAAAATTAGTGGTTGTGTTTGCATCTCTGCAATTGTAATGCAGGGAGAAACGTCCGTTGGAAGTTACGCTTACTTAGGCAAACAGTGTAGATCTAGATCTGATAACCTGTTTTACACAGCTAGATACCGGTATCAACATCATGGATCTGGATCGAGTGACCTGTTTTGTTTCACTTGTTATGCGTATACACTGTGTGGATCCAGATCTGGATCCAAACAGTTCGTATGGGGAAGTTATACTGGTTTTAACAATGCAATGACTGTAAACGTACATGTATGTCGGTCATTTAGGTATGTTGCATGTGTAACTTCCTGTGACTGTACGTATATTATGTATTTACATGACCGGAAGTATATGAGTGGTTTTCTCTATGTATCAAATAGTATGCAATTATGAGTTTTAATATTATGACCTGGAATGCCACTGGTATTATGTCGAGCTCTTCGTATTTGTGCAATGCCTTAAATGACAATAGTATCGATATATGTGGTGTTGCAGAACATTGGTTGTATGAGCAAAATCTTTATTTTTTAGACTCTATTGATAACATGTACTGCAGTCATGCGGTTTCTGACTTCAGCTTATCGTTACCTAGTAATAGGAAAGTTGGTAAGGGTGGAGTGTGTATGCTATGGAAACGCACGTTGAATAGCATAATCACCCCACTCGACCTTTATGACGATAGAATCATTGGTATCCAGCTTCAGATTGACCCTGAACATATTGTTTTTATTTTTCAAGTTTATATACCCTGTACTAACCACGGGATGCATATTTTCAAAAGCTATATTGATAAGGTAGAGAATTTATTGTATAGTTACAGCCAGAAAGGCCTTGTAATTATTATGGGTGACATAAATGCAGACGTTACAGGGAATTCCAAACGCAGTTCGTATCTTACGGACATGCTTAGGAGGAACAATACCGTATCTTTAAATAACGTAGTATTAGGTAATACTAGCACTAACTTTAGCTACAATGGCAATATAGGCTCTGCTATAGATCATATATTTATACCTACGGAGAAGAACGATATGTTCGTTAACTGTAAAATACCAAGCGATGATGCGTTAAATGTGTCCAGTCACCGTCCGGTAATGTGCACCGTAATTATTCCCATGTTCAGTGTTGGGTCGTTGAATGATAGTGAATCCACACGTGTAAACTGGTCAAAGGTTGCACAACATCACATTGACAGTTACCAGACATACTTGTCTAGTAACGGACAATGTGGCACTCATCTGAGTGAAACTATACAATGCACGTCTCAAATTGACAGTCTGTATTCTTTTATCGTTTCTCTCGTTAATACTGCCAATGCGAATTGTTTTCCTAGGTCGAAATTTAGGCGTTATTTAAAGCCTTATTGGGATGATGATTTGAAATGTGCATGTCGAATGTCAAAGATAAAACGTCGTATGTGGGTATTGAGTGGAAAACCACGTGGTAATGATCATGTGACATATGTAGAATACAAAACTGCTAAACGAAAGTTGAGAAAACTTCATCGTAAGAAGGTTATGCAGTATTTATCTAATCTTCACGAAGAAATAGACAAATATGCTGATATAGATTCGAAATCATTTTGGACGTGTATTAAACGTCGACGTACTAAATCCCGCACTGCCGTTGGCAACGAAATGCTTTTTAATGGTATCGTATACCGGGATCCTGCATCTGTTAATGAGAATTGGGCAAGATATTTTGAAGAACTGTATACTCCTACAGAAAATGATGAATTTTATCACTCGTATAGATCGCAGATAATTAAGGAAATTGATATTATTAATGACTATGTTTCTAATCAAACTTTTAATGACAATGATGGTGTAGTTTCAATAGAGGAAGTCGAACATGTATGCCATAAGTCTAAGAGGAACAAAGCCTGTGGACCGGACGGGTGTTTTTATGAAAACTTCAAGTTTGGCGGCGATATTATATATCGACTCTGTGCGAAACTATTTACCGCTATGCTTCAATCTTCTTATTGCCCTGCAGATATGAAAAAGGGGGACATTATTGTATTGCACAAAGGCGGGAATAAACCCAAGAATGATCCGAATAGCTATCGAGCAATCACTCTTTCGTCTGTTATTTTGAAACTTTACGAATCTGTCTTGTTGTCGCGTATGAAGAATTGCAGCTATGTAATTAACGAACTTCAGGGTGGGTTTAGAGAGGGCATGGGCTGTCTCATGACGTCATTTCTTTTTAGAGAATGCAGTAATTATGTAAGTGAAAATGATAGTAAGTTATTCGCATGTTTTTTAGATGTTCGTCAAGCTTTTGACAAAGTGTGGCACGAGGCTCTCATGGTGAAATTGTATAATACAAATATCGACGTAATACTATATAAGGCAATATATAATTTATATCAGGATATGCGTAGTAGAGTGAGAAGTAATGGTTTTACATCTAGCTGGTTCCCGATCTTACAGGGCACCAGGCAGGGTGGAGTAATCAGTCCACAATTGTATCTTATTTTTATTAACGATCTGATGAATAAGTTGACGCGCAGTCATTATGGATTAACTGTATACGGTCTCAACTGTAGCTGTCCGTCTTCAGCAGACGATATGGTTTTATTATCCCTGTCGAAATCTGGTCTACAGGAATTAATGAACATATGTTACGAATATGGGTGTACTTTTCGGTATACATACAATGCAAAGAAATCGGCAGTCATGGTCACGAACGAAAAATCCTCAAACAGAATGATAAATGAGCGGTTTTGGTATTTAGGTAAAGACAGAGTCAATGAAGTTGATACATATACGCACTTAGGCGTTTTGTTTGATAAAAACGAACAATTATCGCAGACCGTTAAAGAATGCTCAAGTAAGATAAGGAAAACCTTTTTTAGCATAGTTAGCTGCGGCATATATGAAAATGGTATCCACCCTATCTCTGCGAGACATCTATATGAAACAATCGTCCTCCCAAAGGCATTGTATGGGTGTGAACTGTGGTCGAACTTAAGTAAGGACGAACTGTTAACGCTTGAAATAGCCCATAAATTTTGTTTAAAATGGATCCAAGGTTTGCCGAAATGTAGCAGGACAGATATTGTTTTAACTTCTTTAGGTATGCTACCTATTGAGGCAGAGATTGATAAGAAGAAACTTGTATTCTTAGGGCAGTTATGCAGATTAGATAGCAGGAGTATTGTTAAGAATTGTTTTAACAATAGAATTTGCTATTACTTTAACCAATGTAATCATACCAGAGGTTTTATACCTGATATACATAGAATTTGCGGCAAGTATGGTCTGTCTGAAATTCTGGAAAATTACCTCCGTACTGGGGAGTTCCCGTCTAAGTCTGTTTGGAAGACATTGATAGATACTAACATAAAGATAAAACACATGTCTTCTGTTCAGTCGAGGATCTCCTCGGATAGCATACTTCAAGATTATTCCTTTATTCAGTCTCTTACAGTTATTCAGCCATGCCCTTTTTGGCTTCTAAGTAGATTTGACCGTAACTGCATACAATTTTCACGTGCAGCTGTTAGGTTCATCCACCTACTTTTTATCAAACCTTATATTTCTCGGTGCAAACGTTGCAGAAGGTTAACAGACGAGATCTGCAATAAGCTGAGAAGTTCGTTCTTCAGTTTAATACATGAAAATAGCTTAAGTCCTAAAACAAATAGACATATTTATTTTACTGTAGTCCTACCGAAAGCTCTGTACGGCATTGAGTGTATACACCACTTATCCCGCAATGACTTATTATGCTTAGAGCGGGCTCATCGCTTATGTGTAAAATACATACAGGGTCTTAATATGAGGACGAGTACTGATGTAGCCCTGAGTTTGTTAGATATTTTACCACTAGAAGCCGAAATTGACAAAAGAAAATTGAATTTCTTTGGCCAACTGTGTCGACTTGAACGAGACTGTACTGTCAAGAAGCTGTTTTTAGTCAGACTGAGCTCAGTCACTGTAAATGGGTGCATGTCAGGGTTTATACCAGATATGTTAGAAACGTTAGATAAATATAATCTCAGAAGTGTATTAGATAAGTACATTAATAACGGAACATTTCCTGGGAAATATAGGTGGAAGAAAACAGTACAATTCAACGTTAGAACTCGCTTCATAACAGAATGGAACTTGAGAACATCTACGTCTCGATTCTGTAGATTCAAATCAATTCACCCCGGTTATACTATTTCATACATATGGGAACGTGCATTATTGTTTCCACGTGATCTGAAATATTATAAATCAATAGCGCAGCTTATTTCAGGCACATGTAGAGTGGACGAGTCATGCATTAAATGTGGCAGATTAATCGAAGATACTAGTTTGACTGATCATGTTGTCTGTCACTGTCCGGTTCTTGCTAATCTCAGAATGTTGTTGCATGACAAACTTAATGTTGTATTTGGAATCGGGTTTTTAAATTACATGATGCAGCTTGATACAGTTGATTATGTTAACACTTTATTAGGTGTTAATAATACATTTGTTGAAAACACACTGCAGCAAAGAAGTGCTGCATTTAACAAGTTGTCTCTGACTTATTTGCACTATATGTGGGTGACTTATTTGCAATATGAGCATATTAACTAGTCGGAGATGGAACAAGCAGGTTCTTGTTTTATGACCGATATATCCGAGTCAGCAATAATGTTCAAATGTATTAACTGTATAGCGTATGTGCGTTTGTCTGAACACACGAGTCTTTAAAATGTAAACTGATTGCGAGACACATTCTCTACATTGTAGTGATTAACTTGGGATGCTGCATCTAGATGGGTTAGTAACTGAGGAGATGGTCTGTGGGTAGAATGTATTTTTGCGATGCAGGGTTTGTGTCTTGCAATTGATTACTTGCAATGGTTTTTATCCAAAGAAGGAAACAGTTAGGGCTTCCTTGGTGCATGTACATTATACACCGTGATACATCGACATATAGCAAACTCTGAACAGAGTACTTCTCCGTGATTTTCTGATCTGGAGCTGTCTTGTTTGTAATGATGATATATCTATAGGTACATGTATGTAATATTAAGATAAAGGGCACTCTCCTTGATCAAGAAGTTTAAAACTTTATACTTTCTGATCTGTGTAATAATATGTTTAAATTGAATTAATACGTATGTAACTGTATATTTTGCAATTACAGTAAGTACGGTTAAACATACATACTGTTATAGTATGTTTGCATTAACGTACTGTTTTAGGAATTTTAGATTTATTGGAATGTAGGGTATGTTTTTCGTTCTGTAAGATTATCGTGTTTTGAATCTGATTGGTGCAGGTTTAATGCGATTCATTCTACTACATGTGATGTTATGTAATGTCAACGTGTAAATACAATACTGATAACGCAATGAGCTGTAAATACAGATAGTGAGGTATTTTAGTGTTCTAGACTGCTTTTGTTGTTGCAGAACTGCTTCAAACGTTCCCCATTGTTATCTCTTTGTTTCGTTTTGAAAGAGGTTGCATGAGCGGGAATGCTTGTTTGCTTAACGGGGACACACTTGCTCTTGCGTTTGCAGTAATGTATTGCTTCCTTGATTACCGTTTCTTTATCTTCTCCCTATTGTTCGTTCGTATTGTTCCACTGTTCTCGTGTTTTTCTTGCTCATAATTGTATGTATGTTTCCGTTGCATGCATTTGTATCTGAATGTACGTTTGTAGCAATGCTCTCCTTATTGGAGGAAATAAAGATATGAATGAATTTATCATCAGTTTGGTGAAGAGATATTCCAGAAATTAATCGCATGTCCCCCTCGCATGCAACTGGTTCATCTTTTATCTGGCCTATGTTACTTTCCGTACGTTGGCGTAGATTATGCAGTATGTCTTCGAATGGTTGGTTTATTCTGTCATAATATTTTGAATTATATAAACAAAGGATATTAGCATGGTATGGCCATAGTATGTTGATCTCCATATCTATAACAATGTATTATTATAATATATCATGGTCGGATAGTACAATATTCAGCTATTGTTTGTTGTGTTTGGTTTTTTTGGTTGCGCAGCAAAACATAGTAACTACGTCGACTATTTATCGATTTGTATATACATGTACATGTATGTATTTATATATTCATACGCTGGACTCGGCTAGAAATGGTAAAGGACTACCTAGCTGAGACCTCGGGTATATAGTTTTCTGTTATGTACAATATGTTGCATAGTTACAATGTCGGTGAGCAATGTACAGCTCAGGTACGTCAATTATTTCTCTGTGTTTCGTTTCGACAGAGACATAATAAAAGGCGTCCAAATTAAACAACTTTCTCCAATTAAACAACTTTCTCCACTTTAGTTTTCGGCTTTTCGTTATCGGCATGTTGCCACAATCTTCACTGCGGTCGTCGATGTTGTCGTCGTGATCTTGGTCATACCTGTGATCGATATCATGACGACTATCATCGATGCCGTCATCGAAATTGTGATATGAATCTTACCGTGAATAGTTAGTGTTTATAATGCTGTGTGTTCAATGTTCAATGTTTGTTTGTCTGATTGTAACTGTTTACCATGTCTATATATGTATGAATGTATGTATGTATGTTGATATGCTCTCCTACATTGGAGGAAATAAAGATTATTATTATTTAACAAATCATAACTTTAGACAACTGGCACATAGTTTGGTAGTTGTCACAATAGAAGAATTCCTGTTACGTAATAGTTCATAACTTTGTTGATAAGACAGTGTGTGATAGATGACAGTTCCGTACGTGATCGCTGACCCTTGTCCCCTGCTGAGAAATTAGGGGATTGGCACCTTTGGTCGTTACTGTTAGGTCTAGTAAGTAAATTAGCAGTATTTCGGCTGAGTAAGTAATGCAATAATACAGTCTCCAACTGTCTTAAACAATTCATTTTTAGTACTCAAAAAAATCGTGTGTATTGTTAGAATCTTTGAATGCGGTGAATAAAAGTACTGAATAAAAGTACTGACATTTGCAAAATGTAGACCCTGACAATATATATATATAGCTAAACAAGCAACCCTCTGACCAGGGTCTTCACTGTTTATTATTCAAAATCATATAGCAAATTTAAGTCTTATTATATAATGAATGGGATCTACAGTTAAACAATGATGGGTCATTCCACCTTAAAATTAAAGCATTCAAAGATGTAACTCTTTCTCTAATATAAGCGTGTGTTCGTGTATTTGCAAACAGTGTAGACCCAGATCATACTGGGGCTGCTCTGTTTATTTATGAAATTGTAATAGGCCCGACTCCTCAGTTTCTACCAACAAATCAATCCTGTCTACAAATGTCATTAGAAACATTAGCTTATAAATAGTCATCATATCATTATTTCTTACATGAATACTGAGCAGGGAAAGGGTTTGTGTATTTTAACAATATTTTTTAATTTTTTTATTATAATTTTGTACTGTGCATTACCCATGCTTTGAAAAGCTTATATATTTCAATTCCACAGGTTGTCATGTCAAACTCTTGTTATTTTTGTTACATAGCCGGCAAATAGTTTATTGTAGATCTGTCGTGTTATTTGTTGTACAACCGACTCCAATTATAGATGTTTGTATCGTGTAAATTCATCTTCCAGAATCAATTTTCGGTTCATTTTTATGTTTTCACATGTACTATCGATGTAACTATCATCAACGATTGCACCATAATCGTTTTTTATTAATTTTAACAGAAGTTTTCAAAGTGCTGTCAATGTTTCTGTTATTGTTTACATATCAGCTGTCAGTCTTTTTGCCCACCAAGCTTTTCTCGGCTAAGATAACAGGTGCGCGTGACGTCACGGCGATTCGCCCTATTTGTGGACAACGTAGCAATTTGCATTTTGTCACGACTGGTTCCTGAACAATTTATTTGCTAAACTCAAGTATAGCGAAAACCGGAACCAACTCGTGATTACGTAATTCGGGTGTTCTCCGCTGGGGATTACCCTGATTGGTCCATACCAAAATAGGCCAAGCGTGTATCACAGCATGACAGCGTGCTAAAGGTGGTCTGTCTGTGTAGAGAACTAACAGATAATATCCCACAGGGAGGAAAATATCGGTCACTAAAAATATTGCCATGGTAAAATTTCAAAACGGTAGGGAAAACTAAAAAGGGCCCATTAATAAAAGTTGGTATCTTGGCAGCCAGCTGGGGGGCCGGGCCCCCGAGCCCCCACCTGGGTACGTGCCTGACAGAACAACACCAAGAGACGATACGCTCAAATACAGAGAACGAAATCGTATAACCGTGACAGTAGAAACAGGTTTGAGCCGTTAAACACACAGGGAAATGAGAATGTGACCCCTATACGGGCTGACATACGGTCGAAACAGAAAGCAAGATCCCCACTTGAAGACATCAACAATAAAAGGTCAAAATCGAATCAAACCGAAAGTAGTAGCCATAGCAACGACGACGCCATTGAAAATCCGCAAGTTAACGCCCAAGGCAATAGCGAGAACGAGATCACCGATCAAACCCATAGGTAGGATTTAACGGGAGATATACACGTGCAGCACGTGACTGTCCGTGAACAGACTGACAAGAACAGTTTTATCAATGTACTGTCGCTAAACGTATGTGGCTTAATAAGCAAACAAAACTGCCCAGAATTCTTACAATTCATCAAAAATTATGATATAATTGGGCTGCAAGAGACTAAATTGGACGATCTAGATTCTATTAATATAGCGGGATTCAAAGTATTTTATAAAAATAGAAAGTCATTTGCTAAGCGCAAATCTGGTGGTATCGCTCTTTTAATACGAAATGAGCTTTGCCAGCATGTTAAAGTTATTGATAGCGATAGTAAGGTAATACAGTGGTTTGCTTTATCTAAGCGGTGCATGCACAAAGACGATGTTCTTTTTGGCGTGTTTTACATACCACCGGAAAATTCAGTATATGCAGTTACAGAGCCATATTACGAAATTCAGCAGGAGCTAAATGGACTCTCAGAAAAATACAAAATTATTTGTTTGTTCGGAGACAATAACTCTCGCACAAAGAATTTGATCGATTTTATAGAAACTGACAATTATATATTTGACTCTCAAAATCTTACCGAGATAGCCAACGAATTTGAAAATGAATTAAGCTGTTTTGAAAATAGTAATATCACCTTACAGAGAAATAACAGCGATAGACTCTCCAATAATTACGGGAATAAATTTATAGATTTTCTGCATGAAAATAACATATATATTGAATGGCCGTACTGTTGGCGATTTAGTGGGTAGCGTAACATCGAATAACACCAGCACAATCGACTATTTTATATGTAATGTTAATTTGTTCCCACTCATAGATTCATTGTATGTACATGATTTTTGTCCGATGCTATCTGATGTTCACTGCCCAGTTAGCATACGATTGGAAAGTGTTAATGCATATCCCTGTACATGTAACAGCACCCGTGAAATTAAACCCACCCTATGGGAAAAATCCAGATCAGACACATTCATACAGAATATAAACCTAGAAGAAATTGATCATTTGTATTCACTCTTAAATAACCTTCAGAAGAAAGACACTTTACATCAAAATGATATAGATAATTCTGTGGAATTAATTACTAAAATATTCAGTGATTCTGCCGAAAAAAGCTTCGAAAGAAAGTACACGGGTACAACACAGAGATGCGCAATTCACCACAGTGAGCCGTGTAGACCACCGTCGTGGTACGGTCATAAATGTAAACAGGCAAGGAAAAGATTCCATTTTGCAAAAGCACATTATAAAAAACATAGAAATGAACGGAACAAACAAAATCTAAAATTACAAAGCAAACAGTATAAGACAATAATGCGCACATACTATAGTAAATTCAGAAACTCAAACGTTGAAAAACTTAAGAAACTTAAAACTAACGACCCAAAATCGTATTGGAAAATGCTGAATGGTAATAAAAAAAAAAGATATCCAGGCAACATTAACTGATTTGTATATGCACTACAAAAATGTAAATTATGATGATTCTGTTGAAGAAGTCAGAGAATCAGAAATCAACCCTGCATTTATAAATGACAACAACAGCATTGTTTTAAACAAAGAAATATCGTTAGAAGAAATAGAATCGGCAGTTAAAAAATTGAGAAACAATAAAGCATGCGGCATTGATCAAGTAGTTAACGAATATTTGAAACATTATTTTCCCTTTATGAAACATGTTCTATTTAAATTGTTCAACATAGTTTTTGACTCCGGCATAATTCCTAAATCTTGGACTACTGGTATCATAAAGCCTATATTCAAAAATAAAGGTGATCCAACAAAAGCAGAAAATTATAGACTCTTCTTAGCTGTATTAGCAAACTTTTCACATCAGTATTAAATAATCGTCTTACTGAATTCGTCAATAGGAACAATATAATCAATGACTGTCAAGCAGGTTTTCGCAGCGGATTTTCAACTACAGACAACATATTCATTCTACACACACTCATACAACTATTACACAACAGCAAACAGAAACTATTTTGTGCTTTTATAGACTTAAAACAAGCATTTGATACCGTTTGGCGATCAGGCCTCTGGCAAAAACTACTCTCATACAATATTGACGGTAAATTCTTTACACTGGTTAAAAATATATACCACGACATTAAGTCATGTGTTTCAGTTAACGGCACGTGCTCGAATTTCTTCACGTGCAATATTGGAGTCAGACAGGGAGAAAATTTATCGCCTCTAATATTTTCTCTTTACCTGAATGATCTACATGAGTATCTTGAAAGCAATTACGGTATAAACGGAGTTACACTTGAGAGCATACACGACAATGAAAATCGCCATTGTTTTTTAAAGTTATTCATTTAAGAAATGAATGACGTGCTTCCGGTGTTCATGAGGTTATGCAACGCATAGTTTACGAGCAAAGTTAGTGAAGCCCGAAGGGCTTCACGTGAATCTTTGCTCGTAAAGCTATGCGTTGCATAACCCATGAACACCGAGAGCACGTCATTTATTTCTTATATTTATATTCCATTGTATTTCTTATATTTAAGAAATGAATGACGTGCTTCCGGTGTTCATGAGGTTATGCAACTTTCTTTTTAGAATAAGGTTATATAAGGACGTTGCAGGGCGAATGTAAATATACTTTTGTATGCAGACGATACAGTTATCATGAGCCAGACCATCGATGATCTTAAGCGAGCACTTAAAGCCTATGAAAATTATTGTGACCAATGGAGACTTAGCGTAAACATTTCTAAATCTAAAATTGTCGTATTCTCCAAAGGCCGGACCGGGCATATTGACTTCAATTTTAAAGGTGAACGTTTGGAAGTTGTTACTGACTACAAATATCTTGGGGTGTTGTTCTGCAAATCTGGCTCTTTCTATCAAACAAAACGTCACATAGCTACACAGGGAACACGTGCAATGTACAGTCTGCTGAAAAAACTGAGACCCTTATCATTACCATTAGACATGCAAATAGATATTTTCAATAAAACAGTTAAACCTGTTCTACTTTACAGTTCTGAAATATGGGGATTCGGGAACATAGACGTAATCGAACGAGTCCAGTTAAAATTTCTAAAGCATATACTTAATGTCAAAAGCTCAACACCTAACTGTATTGTATATGGCGAAACGGGCGTTTTCCCAATAGCGATTGATATAAAAACAAAGTTCATATCATATTGGTCGAAAATGATTGAAAATAGCTCAAATAAATTGGCGTTTGGCGTCTATACTTACCTTAGATCGCATTACGACAACTGCCTTCCGGAAGTACAAAATAAAAAGTTTGGATGGCTTACTAATGTAAAAAATATACTTACCTCCTGTGGTTTCATCGACATTTGGCAAACACAAACTTTCCCTAATCAAAAGTGGTTAAAACTTGCGACGAAACAAAAATTAAAAGATATCTTTATCGGTGAATGGCAAAGTACAATTGAAGAATCAAGAAGCTGCATAACCTACAAATTGATAAAAAATAAATTCGGATTTGAAACCTTCTTCGCACTCCTGCATGTTACTTAAATTCAATGATACAGTTCAGAACTAGAAACCACAAGTTACCCATTGAAATAGGAAGATGGAATAATACTCCCCATGAAAATAGAATATGTCCACTATGTTGTCGAGACATAGGCGACGAGTTTCATTATGTCCTCAATTGTACAGAATTCCTTCAAATACGACAGCAATTCCTGCATCCAAAATATTTCAGAAGGCCAAACGTTATTACTTTTGGCGAAATAATGAATACAACGAAAACGTGTGAATATATAAAGCTATGCAAATCTGTTAAAACTGTTGTAGACCACTTCAAAACTATACACCGTTAGTTATAGCATTATACTGAAACAAGTTCTTTGAAATACGAATGCTGACTGATCTTATAACCTACTGTTTAATTCTCCGCTGTCAATTGCAAATTTTTCGGGACAGATGGGATGCCGAGCAAATCGACATTCCGTCTGAATCGAACTTGTCCACAGCGAGTTTTAGATAACTGAGATGTATTTTTAGAACAGTCATATACATACATGTACATGCATAGTTACTATGTAATACATGATAATGTGTACTAGTGATATTCAGTGTAAATATGTAAATAGTATGTTACCTGTTATTATGGCATGAGAAGTGGTATATGCACACATCTGATCTGGAGCTATTCTTATTACGCCCGATCGGTTCGAAAGTGTTATCCGGATGCCAGTCAGCTTGAGTCCTGATGAGATCCCTGGTTACCTGGCGTCTTATCTGGATCCACGCATAGAATAATGCATCGAAAGTATGCAAGGTACTGCCCGGTCGAGTTTTACATGATAAGGGCTAATATTCCTCTCGTAACCACGTAGGTTAAGTTTGTATATAGCTTTTAACAGGCTAAACAGTTACATATTCATCAGAAGTATGTTCTGCTTTACCATTAACCTATCAACAACTCTTACCCCTGAAATTATTATATCCATCGTTTACAAATGTTAAAGTGCCAGCCTGGTAAAACACAGCTAGGTCTCAGATCAAACACTGATGTCTCTTCTTTGTTTGATCTGGTATCAGGATGTTTGCCAAAACACAGCCTTTACAATTAGCAATTTTGGATCTAGGCGTTTATTTGTGAGTATTGTTGGTTTATTTTCCTACCAATTGACAGCCAGTTTGGATCCCAATTAAACACGGGACAGTGAATAATTTGCATCCACCCTGACACAAAATGTAACAAACAACATTAATAAAACTGCTGATCCGAAATGAACATAAACGTACTTTAAATACATGTATGTATGTTAACAACTGATCCATGTCTTAATATATTTAACTTATTTAACAATCTGTAAAAATGTAAATGTTCCATGATATTGAAGTTTTACATGTGACATTACTGTATATATGAATATATTTTGCCTTTGTATGCATATGTATATTCTTCCTCATGAATTCATGTAAAATCATGAACTGAGTGTAATAAAGGATATTTGATTTGATTTGATTTGTTGGGGCGTTCTGCATTACTTTCGCCCTGCAGTCAAGCAGCCACCAAGACACCTAGGTTTATTCGGTGTGTTCCCACTTTCCCCACATTTTTTTAATTGGTAAAGTAATTGGGGTGTTTGGTGTGGGGAATTAGGGAATCTATTGTGTAGGGTAACAATAGACTAAAAGGTGTTATTGGAAGTTTAAAGGTGGATCACAAATGTTGTCTTATTTTTGTCAGATTGTGGATTTGTAAACAAACCGTTTATTCATAGAGTGGTCGCCTTAGAGGATATTCACTGCACATCAACAGATAGTACAATAAAACCCATTAATCATTATTCATTTGTCTCCGACCTGATTCGTATTTGCATTTGCAAACAGTTTTGATCCAGATGAGACGCCGAGTAAATCGGCGTTTCATCAGGATCCAAGCTGTCTGACACTCGGTCAAGTTTCTCAAAAGCCTGGTCGAATCGGAAGTAGTCAAACTTACACTAGATCCAAATGTGGGCAGTCATTTGGGGTTTTTCTCAGCGGGATAAGAATTAAACTGGCCATTTTATGGAGCATTAATTAGCTCATTCTCTCCTAGGCTATTTTAGACCCAACCTCTTTGAATAAATCTACCGAAAAGGAGCAATAACTATAGAAAAGGAGAATTTTAGAATTGTGTAGTTTTTAACCCATTGTAACAAATAGAGCTTTTGCTCCTATGGAGCAAATGCTCTATTTATCACAATTGTTTCAAAATGTGAAGTTTATAGAGACGCAAAAATGCGTCACTAGGGGGTAACATTAACCCTTTCGCTGCCAATGCCTGATCTGTGATTACCTATGCAAACAGTTTGGATCCAGATGAGACGCCGAGTAACTCGGCGTCTCATCAGGATCCAAACTGTTTGTTACTGTTGCTATGTTTTTGAAACAAAAATAAAGAAAATAAAAAACAAATTGTAGCAGACGACAGAGTTTGGCAGCGAAAGGGTTAATTCTACATGTACGCCTTTTGCAAACAGTACAGATACAGGTTTTGGAATTATCTCGATATTATTCTACATTTATACAAGGGCCAATACTTTTCTTGTTCATATGTCGTTATAAACAACAAGCTAATAAATATTCATAATATCGTACAGTATAACCTCACTATAACGAACACTCAAAGATTTTTTCTGGATTTTAAAACAGGTGGTAGTTTAATGCAGGGCAAAGTTTATGCAGCAAGTTCCTATACGGTCTTTATGGATTACTTTTGCTCGGCATTAAGCAACCATCTGCTTCTACAGACTCTCATGCTTATATCGGCTTAAGACGTACCAAAAGCTATATATCATGAAACCCTTCTTAAGCTCTGTTCCTTCGATGTAGAGATATAAGTCAGGGGTTTTCTGTGTGTAATTTTGTATACTAAAATAATATTATAATAGAAATGTATGAATGTTGTATTTTCCCGTCTAAGAAAACTTTAATTGAATAATTCATTTGACACCTATGCCATATGATAAGTACAGAACATGTTTTTTCTATATTATATAATGTATGTAATGGGGTACTAGCCGGTGCTAGGGGGCGTTAATTGTGTTGCACTTTTAATTACTACTCATGAACAGACTCAATAAAACCGAGTCTGCAATTTTCTCTTTTTACATTTCTGCTTTTGCCTACTGAGGATCACCCATTTTCAGAATATTTGTGCAGTAGGGTATATCATTCATCAATACACGACACTGTAAAACGCCGGTGTCTTGCATTAAGCTACCACCTGTTTTGAAAATTAAGAATTATGTTTCTTTTGAGTTGTCGTGTAAGAGAAATTTTACTGTATGAGTATAAGTAAAGTCAGTAAAGCTTAATATCAATCTAAACGAATATTCACGCAAGATATGACATCATGACTATTTATTAGCTGATTGTTATCATGGTACAGGCTTACTTTGAGGATAGGCTTATTTTGCAATGACAGAATTGTAGAATCAGGGTCCATGCTTATAAAGCTTTTAGTTGAGTCTGAGCTTCTTTCTCAAGCTTTTGATTGGTCGGATTTGAGTTCTCAAGCTTTTGATTGGTCAGATTTGAGCCTTTGGCTCAAATCTGACCAATCAAAAACTTGAGAACGAACTCAGACTCAACTAAACGTTTTATAAGCATGGGCCCAGATCTATATAAGTTCATACACGGATAGAGCAGACCCAAATCAGACGGCTCACATGGGATATGTCTGATCTGGGGCTTCTGTGTTTTCAAAAACGTGAAAATGCGTCTATACGAGGGAAAGGATTAATCCGATTCCAATGTGTGTCTTGAGAATGAATCCTAAACATTAACTGTACATGTAATTTATTTTACTCCTTTGCATTCAAGTTTTTTGGAACAGATTTATAAGATGAGCCGTACAAAACCAACAATTATGCTTTACAGATAATCGACAGTTTTAGTCAGTTTATTTATGACAAATGCAGAGAAAATGCTGAAAGAAAAAACAGCCATAAAACTAGGGAAGTGAAATCATATCTTAAAATTGGCAAAAACGATATAGTGGATTTAAAAATAAAAATAGCTATGAAAGTTTTGAATTTAGTGTCAGAGGGAATAAGAGATGACAACATCTAATGTTCACAAACACGCTCATTTCAGTTCTACAGTACACCAAGAATCGACTACGAAGAATCGCACGGAAATAAATGGTGAGCACTATACGACAGGGATCAATATGTTAAACAAACAACTGCTGAAATATCATGTCACATTATATGTTATAACCCATTCCCTCATATTGACGCCTTTTGACGTCTCTGTATAGTCACTTTTTGAAACCATTGCGATAAACAGAGCATTTAAATTGCTCCATTGGAGAAAATGCTCTATTCATCACAATGCTTTCAAAACTACAAAACAAAGTTCCTAGTAAATGCTCCTTTTCGGTAAATTCATTTAAAGAAGTTGGGTCTTAAATTAGCCTATGGGTTAATCCTTTTCCTCATATAAATGTGTTTTCACGCATCTGCAAACAGAGTAGACCCAGATCAGACGGCTCAAAAAGGAGCCGTCTGATCAGGGTCTACTCTGTTTGCTAATAGAATTTCAAAGATCTGTGTCTTTACTTTCTAAAATGGCTACAATGTTCCACCTTCCATATTTCATTATAACCTTTTTGTCCATGAATATTCAGTAGGTATTGAAATGTGTAATAAACACGGAACAGGGAAAGGGTTAAATGGTTAACTGCAATGTGAGAATCTTTGACAACCTTTGCTAACATATTGGATCCAGATGAAACGCTGACGTCACATCAGGATCAAAACTGGTTGACACACCACTTATGTTTTAGAGAAGAAATTTAAGGAAAGCCCACACAGAAACATGAAGAGATTTCAAGATTTCAAGATTTCAATATTTTATTCATATCAAACCAGAAGGTCACAGACCCATGTGGCAACATTCACATAATGATATGACGTACAAAGCAATAATCACACATGCAAATAAATCAAGAAACATTCAAATCTCTGTTCTTCTTTACAAAACCATTATACATTAAGTCGTATAATTTTGGTTGCACTTAATGATGAACAAAGTGACTACATCTTTTACATGCACTCGAAGTTTCAGAGAAGTGTCTTGAATGCTCACAACAAGATATATTTAAACACTCTTTAAAATGCGTATACCTAACGCCATGAAGCCAACGACAGTGTTTGTAGCCGAACATTATATGACGCCAGATGAGTTAACAGAACACGAGTTGTTCTAGATGAAGATATTGCGATCAGCTCATCGAATAAATACGGTAAAGTATCCCACTCAGTGAACTCTTCAAACGAAGTCTACTAATTGGTTTTAACCGTTTGTTCCATTAATATTCATGAAAGAAATAATGACATCATTAATAATTGTCAGATTCATGTTTATGATAGGACATGGACACAGGGGATTTTGGAATTTGTAGAATCATTTCTCTAATTATATCATAAACAAGCAGCGTAGACCCTGATCACACGACTACTACAGGAGCCGTATGATCATTGAGCTGGGTCTACTATATTAATTGCAAAGGCGTAGAAAGGCGTATTTATGGAGTAAAGGGTTAAGGCGGGCCGTAGCTTAATTCAGGATGGAAATTATGCAGAATGTTCCAATAGGAGATTCGTGGTCATCTAATAAGTGATCACTATATACAGGTTATAATGTATTAAATGACCATTATAGACAGGTTATACACTATTAAATTATCACTGTTGACAGGTTATACATGTACTGTATCCCTTGGTCATTATAGAATTGCTATACTATTTTAAATGACCACTAAAAACAAAGTGTGCTGTATCAAATAATCACTATAGACAGGTTATATCAAATGATCACTATAAACAGATCGTGTTGTATTAAATAATCACTATAGTCATGTTATACCGCTTTAAATAATCACTATAGACCAGAATAATCACTATCGACAAGTTATACTGTATTAGATAATCACTACAGACAGGTTATACCTATCAAATAATCACTATAGACAGGTTACATTGTATTATATAATCACTACAGACAGGTTATACCTATCAAATAATCACTATAGACAAGTTATACTGTTTTAGATAATCACTATAGACAGGTTATACTGTATTAGATAATCACTATAGACAGGTTACACTGTATTATATAATCACTACAGACAGGTTATACCTATCAAATAATCACTATAGACAGGTTACACTGTATTATATAATCACTACAGACAGGTTATACCTATCAAATAATCACTATAGACAAGTTATACTGTTTTAAACGATCACTATAGACAGGTTACACTGTATTATATAATCACTACAGACAGGTTATACCTATCAAATAATCACTATAGACAAGTTATACTGTTTTAAACGATCACTATAGACAGGTTACACTGTATTATATAATCACTACAGACAGGTTATACCTATCAAATAATCACTATAGACAAGTTATACTGTTTTAAACGATCACTATAGACAAATTCTACTGTATGGGGAGCTTTCTGCATGACTTCACCCTGCATTAAGCTGCCTCCTGCCTAAAAAGGCATCAATTCTTCATTACTAAAATTTTGAAGTCAAGTCTCGAGTTTTTACTGCATGTAAACAGTATACTTCGGTTTAACATCAACTACAAAATTACAAAAAAAACTGTTTGTTTCACAGTATACACAAGACATATATTCTTAGACCTTCCTGTATAACATTTTAAGTCCCGCATAATCTACAGTCAACTGGTCTATATCAGATATTGGTACCCATCAAATTTGCCATAGTCAGGGCGGTGGGTAGGGGCATTGCAAACAAAGAATATGCTGGAATAAACCACTGACATACATAGGTTCAGCAATTAGTCTTAACCCTGCTCAGAGGGGTCCGTCAAGACCATTTGCCTATACCCCATCTAATGGACAGCTGATGTTATTAACCCTTACAGCGCTGAATTTTCAAATGGCCTATTCCAAAATTCAAACAGGACTTCTGGGAGCCCTCTTATCTGGGTCTACAGTGTTTGGAAAAGGAATTAGTGACTCGTGTCCGCACAGTAAAGGTTAAAGGGTTGAAATACATACATAGCGATTGGACACAAAAATCTTCAAAAGCGATTTCAATTTAACTGCACAATTTAATTAATTGTGTTGAAAAGCTTTGAAATTGAGATGGCTATTAAAAAGTACATAGGTGGTTTGCATGTGTTTTGTGAGGAAAACACACTCATGTTTTAATATTTAGACATTGTCTGAAAGTCTTGGCCTAGCAAAAGGCAAAGTGTCTATAATTGACACGTAAAAAGGGAATAGTTTGTTAAACGAAAAGTAGCAATGTGTAAATTCTGTACATTTGTCAGCAGGGTCCTGTATGAGTTTCCACATGTCTGATACGGCTACATGTGGCTTTTAAAGACTCACGTGTGTATCCACCAAGAAGTCGCTTTGTGAGGCTCTACTGCGCGATAGTTTCTGGGAATTATACCGTCGGAAAAATGTTTTATTGTAAAAGCTGAATATTTTATGAGAATGACAGACATTAAGTTTTATCCTCTTTCATTTCAGTGATATAAATTACGGCTACATGATGCACTGCGGAATTTTCAACCATTGTCTCGTTTATTTCATTTCTTTTTATCATTTTTTTCATGTTCAATGAACCGTTTGCTCGTCCTTTAGATATAAAGTAAGGATTAAATTTATAATTTTAGGATTTCAAGTCATAATTGAGCAGCTCTAGTTAAAATTGTCTTATTGAAAAACACGGTAAACCTAGACCAGGCACTACGTCGGAAACACATCGTCTCGTCTGTATATACAGCTAAACCCTCCAGACAGGACGTTCAAATTATCATAAATGCCGATCTGTAAGACAGTTGACAGCCTATATTATAATTAATGCAATGTGAAAGTAACACAGAAAACTCTTTTGGGAGCCTTTGTATGAATTTCACCTGCCTAAAATATTTAAATGTTTCTTTGATAAAATTCCTGTTTTGATGGGATTTACTGTATACTCTGTAGACGAGACGCCGATCATGCGATGCCTTATCAGGATGTAAATTGTTTGTCACTAGTTCTGTTGTCTTCTATGCAGGTCAGGTTCCACAGCAATTTAGTTTTCTTTTCTTTTTTTCGATACGTATAATTGTTTTTCACGCTCGATAGCGCGAGGTTAATTTCAAGTCACATAAATTCAGATTCTAAAGTCATTTTGTTAAGCTGAATTTTTGAAAATATAAGCAGAGTAAATATGAATTGAGATCTTATTTGACTCTTTACTCCATGAATATTCACGTAGGAAATAACGATGTCATGAATACGCATTAGATTCATTATTTATAATTACATACGAACACTGAAAGTTTGGCCATGGTAGAAACTGTAGAAGTAGGGAAATCTGCCCCATAGGGAACGCCACACACAAAAGGGCACGGCGCCCAAAACATCATCAAACATACAACAGCACCTTTACAAGACAAACGTGACGAAACGCACACAAAGCCATGTAACATTTATCACATGAATGACAAAAGTAGACCATAGAGTGAAAGCAGGGGTGCCACCTTGGAACAGTCAGCAAACACTACTGGGGGCTTAAAACAGTCATATCTATAGTATTTCATAAGCAAATAGATTAGATTCTCATCAGATGACTCATACAAGATCTGTCTGAACTGAGTCTTCTCTGTTTGCAAAGGCATAGAAAGGTGTATTTATGGAGTAAAGGGTTAAGAATGCAGCAGGCTATTATATGGTTAATATATTCGACTAATAAATATCATTGATGGTACTGTTTCTTGCACCATGTTAACCATTTACTCCGTGCAGATTTATATTAGAATAATGACATCATATTACATAAATATTACTTTGATTAATTGTTATAATAGCACACGGACACGGGATGTTTTGATCATGGCAGAAACTGTATAATATCTATATTATATAATAAGCAAACATAGAAGACCCTGATCAGGTGGCGGACTCCTATATGAACTGTTTGATCTGGGTCTACTCTGTTTGCAGAGGCGTATGAGGACGTATTTATGGAGTAAATGGTTACATAGCTTATCCGTTTCGGCGCCAAATGTCTAATTGTCGTCTGCAATCCAAGTTTGTTATAGGAAATGAGATAAATAAGTGCAAATTTCAATGGAGTAAAGCTAAGATATAGAAATAGAGATTGAGACAAAAAGTGAAGTCCCTGATCAGATACCGCTTTGAAAGGGCGGCGTCTGGTCTGGGACTGCACTATTTCTCAAGGTGCATTTATGCGACATTGGCTGTGAAAGGGTTAAACATGTATTAACCTAGATGTTTAACCCGTTTCCTGTTCTGTATTCATGTAGGAAATAATGACGACATGACTATTTATTAGCTCAGATTTTATAATATAAACTTTTCAAGGGATTTTCGCTTTGACAAAAAATGTAGAATCAGATTTCTATAATGTCAAAAGCAACCAGAGCAGGCCCTAATCAGACGGCTCCTATGTGAGTCGTCTGATCTGGGTCTTCTTTGTTTGCAAATGCGTGAAAGGGCGTTTATTTTAGGGAATGTTTTAACGTTTTGCGTGCAAGCGCGTTGAATTTGTGATGACAATGAATACAACTCATTACGAGTGCCTCGGCGTCTCATCAGGATCTTAACTGTTTACACTTTGGTCATGGGTTTTGAAAACAACAATGGAGGAAATCAACTTTAAGAATTTCAAAGAGGCGTCAAATTTTGCAGAGGACAATTAGACTTGAAAATAAATTATGGCATCGTAAAGTAAAAACAAAACAAAACCAAAAAAAATCTTTAAGGCTATCATGCGGACCATTTAGGCTAAATCTTAACGGCAACACAACAATTTAGAACAAAACGTTGTATTTGTATCGTCAATAAATAGTCCTTCTGGTATCATTCGTATTACTTTAGTAGCCACTTAAACAAATTTGTTCCTTTTAGCTTTCCCAGGAGAAAAATTAGGTTGTTGCATTAAACAGAGACCGTAAATAGTCAATTCCATGGGATTATCTGAGACGAAACCAAACATGAATTGGAACACGATGGACCAGACTTCAACAATACATTCTTTTTGGCATTAAAACCATATATGTGTTTGGTATTAAATGGGTAGACCAATGTAGATCGGGAACCAACCAAAAATGTTTGGTACCAGAGAGGCAGACCAAGGTAGACTTTGAGCCAACCAAACATGTTTGGTATCAGAGAGGCAGACCAAGGTAGACTTTGAGCCAATCAAACATGTTTGGTATCAGAGACGCAGACCAAGGTAGACTTTGAGCCAGTCAAACACGTTTGTTATCAGAGAGACAGACCAAGGTAGACTTTTGACTAATGTCCTTTGCAAACAGTGTAGACCCAGATGAGATGGCTCCTAGTGGAGCCCTTTCATCAGGGTCTGCATCGCTTGTTCTTTAGAAAAATCCCTAAATATTCAGGGCATAAACTTGGACTGACTGAATTTTGGAATAGTACATTTGAAAAATCGACGTTGTAAGGGTTAACCCTTCGCTTGCTGAATTTTAAAATACATTTCTCCTTCTTTATCCATGCCCTGTTGTATAATTACATATATCTTCACTGTGTACAAGTATATCGCTGTGCAATCACTACTGTGGAGTGCACTGGTTTGCACAATCAATTTGTAAATAGTGCAGACCCTGATGAGACAGCTCCTGCAGGAGCTGTCTCATCTGGGTCTGCACTATTTACAGGTAGGTATATTGACGTGAATAGCAAATGAAGGGTTAAAACATCACTAAATATTTACCATAAGCTTGACCTGTTTGAATTGTGTGATAGTACATTTGAAAATTCAACGTTGTAACGGTTAAAAATATCACCCAATCACATATTATGTGAGTAATGAATACACTGGCTTCAGTTGTCTTCGGAATGTAGCACCACGCAGAAATTATTGTACAGTGGGGCTATGCTGTTTGATTTGCAAAGGGGAAAATGTATTAATATATCTTGACTCTTTCAATGTCAATGTCGCATCTGTGATTACTCATGAAAACAGTATGAATCCAGATGAGCCATCATTATGCACCTGGAGCTAAGAGTAGAACGGGGGCCAGTCCATATTAAATGACTGGTGGCGTGGATGAGATCAACTCTACTGCTGTTTAAACTGGGTTTCCCAATGTGACGTACAGTTCAGTCGGTAAATAGCTGTCTAGATAATGCTTTATGTTATTCTGTCACACCCGACTATAAATTAAGTTTCTTGTATCTTGTATCTTCACTCGTACAGAAAAGCTTCTGTACAATGTGTAAGACCTTGCTTATGGGTTTTTTTTGTACATATACTTACCCTTATTGACCACATTAATAATAGCCCAGTTCATAAGGCAGCTTCTGAGGTGTCTGTTTGATACTCAGAATTATGTACATAATTTATTCAATAACAAACAGTGGTGATCCTGATCATTCACTGTGTGTCAGACATTTGCCTAATCGCAGTCTACAGTGTTTCCAATTATATTTTAACTTTGTTTTTTATCATATCTTATCTCATATATTAGAAAAGTGTTTGTCACGGTTTTGTTGATTATCTCGTATAGAACTTTCTTCATCAGTATGAGAATTGTACCTCCATGGCGATCCCTGGACAAGACACGTTTGTGTTAACGATGTAAGGGAGATAATTGCTTTTAGTTTGGTGTTTTAGTAAATGAAGAATTATCCTGGAAGATCTGAATACACCAGTCTGGATACATACGAGACCCAGAACGTCTGAGCTCTCGTTGTCGTATCAGGATCCAAAAATATTTGGGGGGGGGGGTGTTAAGGGTTAACTGAACTGGAAAAAATTGCATCAGGTCCAAAGTTGAGCAAACTAATATTTTACAGCGAGGTAATAAGTGTTAAGACTTATTTCATATAGTGCATTTATTTTGTTCAGCTCTTCAATCCTTTATCTCATGAATATTCATGTAAAAATTAATTATTGAATGAATATTAACAAGTTTGTTTTATAATAGCATATGAACAATAGAATTTCTGGCTCTAACAGAAACTATAAAAATCGGACCTATAATATTTCATAAGCCTGCAGACCCTGAGGTCGGAGGTCGGTGGTTACGTATCAACGCGCTACTTTCAGCATGACGAACTGTATTTGGTATAGTAATTTAACCCTTTACTCTATGAGAATTTATGCAAGAAATACTGACATCATGAATATTAATTAGATTATTTATTTTAATGGTACATGGACTCAGTATTGTTGACCTTGTGAGAAAGTGTAGAATCATATTTATATTAGTCATAATCAGACAGAGTAGACACGGATATAAGCCGTTTGCTCTGGGTCTACTCTGTTTACAAAGACATAATAAGGCGTATTTATGGAGCACGAGGGTAAAATGAACGTTTGAGAAACTGCTGAAACATTTTGTGACGTAAAATGATTAAAACATACCAATTGTTTCGACTTCGACGACATCGTGTCTTTTTATCTTATTTAGGTGAATTATTATTATTGTGATTATTTGCACAACAGGTATTGCTAACTCCGTCGAGACAAATCACAAGCTTGTATTACAGAACTAATATATATGCGAGGTACTTTTCTAACCGCGCTGGAAACTCTGTATTTACGTTTGAACCGGGGCATAATCTAGTGGTATTGCACGCTTATAAATGTGTGGATTCAGAGCATTTACATGAACCATAACTCTACTGATGGAGTTATTCCCTGTTTCTTGTTCGGGGCATAACTGTTAATGCATCGTAAGTATCCTAATGAATGGTCATGTAAGAAATAATTATCAATATTAGCTACTTTAATTTTATGATAGCACTTGGACACAGAGAATTTTACAGAATATTACAGAAGTCATAGAATCATATCTATATTATATCATAAGCAAACAGAGCAGACCCTATAGGAGCCGTCTGAGATGGATCTACTCTGTTTGTAAAGGCATTTTTATGGAGTAAAAGGTAAGAGGAAGTACGGTGTCACAAGCTAAACAAAATTTTGGATCTGAAATGAGGAAACCTACTAAAAAGAAAGAAGTACAGTTTTTTAAGAAACATAACTGTTTTCAACAAATATAGAGTTATTATCCTTTTCCTTTTTGTATTCTTTGCGAAGCAATAGAATACAAAGGTAGCGTTCCACAGCCTAACCCGTGGTACCCTCGCCGGCCTGACAAAATAGTGCAATTTACTGACCTGCATTTGATGGATACAAAGGGCGTTTAATAACGTGGCATCCGGAACCAATCGTGGTATACTATATCTGACATGAAAATGCTTCATAACATAAGCTTCGGCTTAGTATGTGCAAAAATCAACAAAACCGACATAATATAGCAAGTGTAATAAGGGCGCATGGATATACAAATACCAGAAGAAATTACGTGAAGGGCGCACGGATATACAAATACCAGAAGAAATTACGTGATCATATACATGAATGAAAATAATGAATAAAGAAGCGCGAGTCGGATGATCTTGTGCAAGCGATTAGGTAATCACGCCCATAACTGCGAGTGGTCAGTGTGATAATAAGCATAGTGGGAAACGGCTGAATTGCCAGCTGCAACTGTATCATCAACTGGATAGAGTGTTAATGCCTTCCCTTATAGATACGCAATTCCATGCCAAAGCGAACTTATTCGATATCAGATTGATACCATGCAATGAATACTGCAGCGTCTACAACGCTTTGATTCTCCTTGTTTTGAACATCGTTTAAACGTTCGATCGTAATTCAAAACATAAGTTATACATATTCAAATGAAAGTTCTTATACAGAATCACAACATTGACGAAACTAGCAGCGAATGAGAACTATAACTCCAATACGAAATTATTCCCCTTTTTATTATTTTTCCTTGTCATAAATTCGAATAGCTTTGTAGCTCTAGGTATTCCATAAAAAGTCACATATGGAGATGTTTTAAAGAAGTGCATCGTACAATAATTGTTATTCTTATTTCAATAAATGTGAAGTTTGTCACCTTTTTTCTTTATTTCTGGTCCTGTACAAACTCTAAAAGTTTTATTTAATTCAATAGTACTTGTAGATCTGTCCGAATGTAGGACACTGAGGGTAGAACCATAATAGAACTATAGCATGACTTGATTGATACAAGCTTCATGAAGCATGAATGTATTCCTCTTTTTATTGTTCCTTTTCTATCATTGGGAAGTACGTTGTGCTAGAATAAAAACCGTGTTAGAACAAAGGTTAGACAACTGTATAATTGGTATCAATCAATCAATCACGGATATTTATATAGCGCAACACTTTATGCAGTCATATTCTGTTGCTTTTACAATGTAAAAGTTACTTTTCACAGCTTAAAACTATATACACTATAAAATATATATACTGTATGACAAAGTGTTTGGGTTATTTATTAATTTGGGGGCTCATAACATTTGACGTCAAAGATAATTCACGCCTACATGTCAGTAATAACAAATTTGAAAACAAAATATTTTAACAGTGAACTGCGTTGTTCCATCTCGCTTTGAAAATGCCAATTAGCATATTATTTTAAAAAAAACACTTCAAGTCATGCTGCCATGAGACATGTACATATTTACACTTCAAGTCATGCTGCCATGAGACATGTACATATTTACCTAGTGTCTCATATATAGATCCGCGCTGAATAAAGAATAAATACGGGTCTTACGTAACGAAGAGTTACCGCATAAACAGTCCGAAGCGGTATAACTAAAATAGTCCGAATTGTAAGACATATTCTACTTAATTCTATATCGTCCGCATTTTCCGATACCTTTTCCGATACCCTTATTTATTCTATATCGTGTAGTCTTAGAAACTTATTTTTACCAAACACATTGAATTATGCCTAACGTTTATATGTTCCTTTATCAATTACGTACATATGTTCAATCTTCAATCATACAAAACAACTACAGTATAACCCCTCCAATGCGACCACTCAATAATCAAACATGAGTGTCTTTATAAGCAGATGGTTGCTTACTGCAGGGCAAAAGTCAATGCAGGAAATTCCTCTAGGAGCTTTCTGCATTACCCTTGTCCTGCATTAAGCTACCACCACCCAGAATTATATTTCCAGAATTATATCTCTTTATTCTCACTATTCATTAATTCACCTAGACAGCAACGCCAAATTCATTCACACAACCGTCTTCTATATTCTATATCGTCCGATTGTATCTGATATTCTTCTTTGTTCTATGTCGTCCGCAATTATACATTATACATGTAATGAGTATTGCATATGAAGATATCGCCTACCAAAATATTGATACTCTACGGAATGGATGTTATTCAGTTCTTGTTCAGACACAGCGTTTTCAGTACCGTAGTTGATCTGGGTCTGCATTGTTGATTATTACACAGCGTTCATTTTCATGGATATATTTCGTATTTTTGCAGCTGCCTGGCTAGCCATTAAGGAGGAGTTCCCCTGCCGAACTCTGTCGTCTGCTAACGTTGTCGTCTGCTACAAATTTCATTCTTTTGATTTTCTTCCAAAAACATAGTAGAATCTAACAGTAACAAACAGTTTGGATCCTGATGAGACGCCGAGTTACCGGTGGAACACGATTTCTCCATACCGTAGATCTAAGTCAAACCTAATTCAACTATGACTTTTTAAATGTACAGGGCAAAATCATTAATTTATAATTGTATAAAACTTGTGTATACATTGTTCCAGGTTGGCATCACCGGCTTAACAGCAAGGCAGGACACAGCGGTCTAGGCTTCTATCGGATCGTCCCCCTTCTCCGCCGGGAAGCTGAACTGGTGCGACATGCGGTCCGTACTGGAGATCTAGTGAGAGATGTGAGGGGATCGACAACGAGATTGGATGCGGCTCTTACCAAACTGTGGGACCAGTACATGGACCAGGAACTGACCTGCACGGGCTTTTTGAGAAGATGTGGCCAGCTGTACGGCGTGCGAGTGTGAAGGAAGTGGTGACACGGCTGTGGATAGTGGGGATAGGTGGAGGAGGGATTTAAGACTTCATGTCTTAAAAAAAACTTTCCCTGTACAGTGTCGGGGCCTCATCGTGGCTACAGGGTGTAACATGTTATTGGTATGGTAACATGGCTAACAACGACACACATATAATGTTATTATGAATTTATGGCTATGTACTTTTTAAATTTCAAATTTTGGTCTACTGTAGTGACAAAGTATATTATATATATGCATTAAAAAGTGTCCCAAATGATGGAGGTCGTTCGACTTTTTAAACTATGTAATGTTCAGGGTCCACTTGGTTTGAGATATCGTCGACCTGCAAATCAAACAGTCAAACATAATAGTCAATAACACTGATACTGTAGTATATAATGTAGTATATTATATAGTGGGCCGTTTTGACCCGGGCCGTTTTGGTTGTGGGCCGTTTTGACTCGGGGGCCGTTTTGGAAGTGGGCCGTTTTGACCCGTGACCTTTTCCGATACTGTCCGTTCATCGAGTCTACGGGCGATATAGAAATTAATAGGACACTGTGGACAGTTTATACATTTCATAGTGCATCTACGGTCATCTATGGTGAAATGTATACCATATAGCGGATACTATGCTTATAAAAACGGAATTTGAAAGTAATTGCAATACAGACAATCATGAATACTGATCATGCATATTCATCGTAACATCACTTGTGAAATCATTTTCATCATGCTAACACTTAGATTTTGAACAAATATACAAATACATTTCTACATATTTAAATTTCGATATCCTACTATAGTAAAAAAGAATAATTCTTTAATTCTTATACTTAAAAATATGTGGATAGCAGTCATACAAGCATTCATACAAGCGAAACCGTTTCCCTTCTTTGTTCTATGTCGTCCGCATTTTCCGATCTCCTTCTTTATTCTATATCGTCCGCATTTTCCAATAATGTCTATATCGTCCGTACAGCGCGTCCGCATTTTAGACACACCACATCATATTCATTTTAACATCCGGTTTCGGTTTCGATTTTGGAAATTTTGAATGTACGAGGAAATATTTATGTATATTATAGTAAGTATTATGTTAATCATGCTTCAAAAACTTACTGTTTTCCCCCATGTTATAGTTATGAGACATTTGTAAATTAAACCTGTTTTCTGTTTTATTCGAACGTGTATCTGAAAGTTTTATTCATATTCACGGGTACTTTCGTTTTCAAAGTGTACTGTACAGTAAACATTTAGCATACCTACTGTCTGTTTCACCCCGTTCTGTCGCTCGATTTGAATAGTTGATACGAAAACAAGGAACTCAAATAAAAAAGTATCGATCGGAGATATATATGCAAAAATATAGGATAGCTGTTTGTAAATAGTTTCTTCATTGGTATCCATAGTCTAAACATTTTACAATCAACTTTCATTAATCTGATATTTTCATTTTAAATGCATCATGCTCAAACTCCGACCTGCTGTAAGTATGTCTTATTTTTAACCGTTCGCGTTTTTTCAGACATTATTGACCGAGTTGAATATAGCTTGGATCCGTTACGGACCGTGATGAGACAGGTGAGTTACAGAGAGGTACGTGATTCTACTGAGTTGCAGCAAGGTAAGGTTTGGCAGAGAAATATACAAATATCTTAAAAAAATTCTTCATATAAACACATTTTCAAGCATTTGCAACAGAGTAGATACCGGCGTCTCTTCTGGATTGAAGCTGAGGGCAGATGCTTACCTGCTTAGCGTGGTGAGGATTACTATGGAAGTATTATATACATCAGAATATGTCTTTAAAAGCGGCCATTAACCCTTCACTTGCTATTCACGTCAATATACCTACCTGTAAATAGTGAAGACCCAGATGAGACATCTCCTGCAGAAGCTGTCTCATCAGGGTCTGCACTATTTACAAGTTGATTATGCAACCAGTGCACTCCACAGCAGTGAGTGCACATCGAAATACTTGTACACAGTGAAGATATATGTAATTATACAACAGGGCATGGGTAAAGAAGGAGAAATGTATTTTAAAATTCAGCAAGAGAAGGGTTAAAAAGAGAACTAGCTAATTATATGCCTGTATTAAGACAGGTGGTAGCTTAATTAATGCAGGTCAAGAGTAATTCCGAAAGCTCCTACGTGAGCTTTCAGAATTACTTTTTACATGCATTAACTCATTCTCTCCTAGGCTATATTTAGACCCAACCTCTTTGAATAAATCTACCGAAAAGAAGCATTATCGAGAGAAAAGGAAATGTTTATAGAATTGTGTAGTTCTGAAACCATTGTGATAAATAGAGCATTTTCTCCTTAGGAGCAAATGCTCTATTTAATTATCACAATGGTTTCAAAATGTGAATTTTATAGAGACCCAAAAATGGGTCACTAGGGGGTAATGTGTTAAGTAACCACCTGCTTTTTAACACACCTGCTTGTTCAATAAATGATTGCCGGGTTAATACAGGTTCTTCCATGATGTACCTGAAAATGTAATAATGTGAAATAAGCTATGTCAGGTCTTATTTATAAATAGGACGTACTATATGGTATCCATTGCCATTGCCATTGGGTTTCAATTATTATCAGTGCCTAAGAAATATAAATCCAGACAAAGTTGGACTTCAAATAATATGCTTGTAACCAGATTAAACCTTACCTTATAGTGCATGTATACTAGCAGTATAGTGTATTTACCAGTACCGGAACAATACACAGGTCATTGGGTCATGAGTGAGTGATTGTAAGAGAGCGTTTCACGCATACTTCAACTTCTCTGTACAGAGCTCTTTTCTCCTTGCTGTCTCTCCTGGTCAGACTTTCGAAGCCTACACTTCGCCAAGCGCTTCTGTTAGAAACACTTGTGAATACTACGGTACTTCTGCTTGGTAGGTTCCTCCCCCCGCACTCCATAGGGCTTTAGGTTTACATTAGGTCTTTAACCATCTTGCGTGGATTGTACTAACATCTTTGATCACTCTTCCTATATTCATACTTCTCTTCAGTATCATTACAGGCCATTTGAACCCATGTAATAAATAGATAGCATTGGAAAAGGCTACATTTGTTATATTGACCCTTGTCACATTTGACGCCCAACCTGGGGCTGTGACTGTACACATGTGCTCTGAGTTTGAATCCCAGTCGTTATCATACTCACAGAAATTCGGGACGAATTTCAAATTGCTTGGGGAGTAAGTCACAGTGTGTAGGTTTGTCATCACTTGTACAGCCTTGCTATTTAAGCACGCTTTTATGGCAACGTGGTATAGAGTGCATGACTGCAAAGCTGTCGACCCGGGTTGGATCCCGGGTCTGAGCAGGTATGTTTCTTTACAAGAACACCCAGTTACATGTTTAACAGTTCTGGGGGTCTAGTTGTTGTAGAGGAGGTATGTTAGAAGTATACTTCTAACATACCTCCTCTACAACAGCTAGACCAGATTTTGAGCTGTAGTTCAAGTTTTTGTAGGAATAGTTACTTCCAGTTTTGAGCTGTTACAGTTAGTTCAAGTTTTTGTTGTAATAGAATTTTTACTTCCAGTTTAGGAGACAGTCGTTAGTTCTAGTTTCAAGTTAATTCAGGCATATCTGAATACAAACTGTTCACAAATGCAAGTCAGATTTCACTTCTCAGGATAAATGTTAATAATCTTTTTCTATTGATAGGACTCAGACAGTTGCTAAAGGAACTAGGTAATGAATGAGTGATGTGACCAGAAGTCGCTATCATGGGCCAAAAACAGTCGCAAAATAAAGGCAGACAAGTCAGGAAAGGTATGAAAAACACATGCAACCTGTTTGAATCATGATATGAGAAAGTATGTGATTTCACACCAAAAAAAATCAATGGAGACCCGGGGTCTGCTGTTTGTTAGTGGATTTTGGTAGATCGGTTTCTTTACTTTCTAAAATTACTACAATTTTCCACCTCCCTTATTTCATTACAACTATCTTGTCCATAAATATTCAGTAGGTATTGAAATTTGGAATAAACGTTACATAGAACAGGGAAAGGGTAAAGGATTATGTTCAGCTACTGTTTTATAAATAAGATACTGTAAATACTTATTAGCCTTGCCGCATCAAACAAGAAACAGAGATACATGTATACATATCATACAGATGTACATATATGTCTCTGACAGAACCTGATCAGATGCAGATCATAGGTATAGGTTGTGTTGATCGACTTCAAACCACCCCCCCCCCGCCCGCCCCCAATGTCAAAACATGCATGAAAGTGAGTTCTATGAAAAGTTATGGTGTTTGGATGATGTTTAAGGACATTTGGGGGGGGGGGGGGGGGGGGGGGGGGTTAACTGCTGTTTGTAGCAGTAGAGGACAAATACATTTGATTTTGTTGGTGGCATAATATTATTATATTGAAAACCTAGTTAATTTCCAAAGTAAAGGCTGATCTTGGTACAGGGGTCTGGTGAACACTTTATTCCATGAATATTCATGTAAGAAATGATGATGCCATGAATATAAAATAGATGAGTTTTATTACGGTATATGATGATATTGAACACAGGAATGTTTAGCCATGTCAAAAACTGTGGAATTAGATCTATATAATTCCATAAAAGCATTTTACAAAGCAGACCCTGATCAGACTGCTCTGGGTCTGCTGTATTTGAAAAGTGTATTAATGGATTAAAAGGTTAGGGAGTATTTCAGATGGGAAGTCCTTATTAATATTTCTTCTAAAGAGAAAATTCCAGTAAGTAGTCCCAGGATAGGGTTTGGTGGGGAAAATAATGAAGAAAATGTTGCTGCAAAATGTTGCTTTACACTTGTATCTGAGGTCGTGTGTCACTGTTTGCAAATGTCTGTGATGAGCATCAAACAAAGTACACAATGAATCAAGATAACAAAATGAAAGCCAGCGCTCCAGACAAGATGCATAAATTAAAATATATTGAAGTATAACTTCTTTATTTCTCCACCAAACCCTATATTGTGACCCCTCTTTAGAATCGTATCAAAGAGAAATGACGATTTTAGTATTTGAATACACACCGTTATCTGTAGCTGATATGTTAATGAATGTCTGCTGAGCTGTTTTTTACTTATTCCAGCCCTAGATATCATTGCATTATTTTCAGAGCCTAATACCCTTGTATCAGCCAGTTTAGGTAAGGATGGTTCATCTGTTGACCCAGCTGTTCAAAGTACGAGTGATCTTAGCAGTCAGCTAACACATATTCCATCACAGGTAAAAGAGCATTTACAGATGTCGTTAAACTTCGCAACAACATCCACCAAAGAAGTTATATTTTGGTGTTTAACTCTTTACGAGGGGTGTTCCATAAATAATGTCATCTGTGCTTTATTTCGCGGAAATCGTGCAATTCATGCACAAAACCACCTCGTGTCGATTGAGTGATCACTGGCTCGTGACACAGGTAAATATCTCGTCCACACGTTCACTTGCCTCGGTACAGTGTACATCGTTTCATAGCCTATTCATTAGACTATACACAAAATGACAGGAAAACAAGCTGAAAATGTTCTTGAAATTAGGGCCTATATAAAAGGTAGGTCATTACTCGGCATAAAGGCTGTAGATATTCACCGCGAGGTGTGTGACATTTATGGGGAGGGCCAAATGTCCCACAGGACTGTTTGTAGGTGGGTAGCTAAATTTAGTGCTGGGCAGCAGCAACTGAAAGATGCTGCTCGCCCAGGTCGTCCTGCAACAACTACGACCAAAGGTAACATAGAAAAAATCCGAAATATCCTCAAAACTGATGCTCGATTCACCGTAAGACAATTGGCTCGAATGACAAACTTGTCGTTAGCAAGAGTTCATGCAATTTTGAACAAACACCTAAAAGTTAGAAAGATAAATGCAAGATGGATACCCCATTTGTTAACGGATGAGCAAAAGAAGACGTGTGTAACAATGGCAAAAAAACTTCTCAAAATGTACCGAAAATATAGTAAAAAGGCTTTTGATAATATAGTCACTGGTGATGAGACCTGGGTGTATTATTTTGAACCAAAGCGGAAGGTTTCCAATCGAATATGGGCCACTAAAAATGCCAGACGCCCAAGTATTGCCAAACGAATACGAACGGTAAAGGTTTTGTATGCTATTTTTTTCACTAATAAGGGTCCAGCTATTCAAATCCCGGTGCCAAAAGGCAGAACGGTCACAGGCAAGTTCTATAAAAACGTTGTTCTGAGAAAATTGAAGAACTACTACAAAAGTAGCCGCCCCAAAACAGGACTTAAGTATGTCGGACTTTTGCATGATAATGCACCCGCTCACAAGGCACGTATTGTGACTGACTTTTTGGAGTCAGAGAAGGTTACCGTCCTTCTGCACCCTCCGTATTCGCCAGACTTGGCCCCCTGCGACTATTTTCTCTTTCCAAAACTTAAATATCATTTATCTGGAAGGAGATACAATTCGAGAAATGCCCTTG